>JALHCF010000159.1:257310-680774 GCA_024341135.1 Tolypocladium album | reverse complement strand
AGCAGCAGCCCCGTCGTCGCCACCCCCCCCCCCTCCTCTATCACTCGTCACTCGTCCGCAAAGTCCAGGGAGACCTCTGGAACTCTGTCCGCCTCGCCGCCTGCGACACTCGTCCTCCTTTGCCGTTGTCCTTGCTGTGAGCCAAGCTTCGGGTCGCAGGAATCTCGCCCTCTTCTTCTTTCTTCGCTACATGCTCGTTTGAACTCTGCTCGTATTCTCTCTTCAGGCCCCCGCCAATTGCATAAGCGCGCCCTCCGTTCCTTTTGCTCCTTGGTCTCAGCTGCCTGCAACTGGACCGTCCGCTCGTTTGCGCGTCTGCACCAACGAGCTTGGCATAGCGAGCCTCATCACCACCGCACTCGCAATTGCGCCTGCGCCGTCACATCCTCCCGTCGACTTCCTCCATCGACCACCGGTCAACCAGCGCAATGTCTGCCGACGAGAAGACGCGCGTCTCTGGCGACGTCCCTCGCCAGGATGCCTCGCCCGTCCTGCCCACGGTCAACCCGGCGGCTGAGAAGGCTCAGCCTGCCAAGGCCGCTCTGCATCCCGTTTTCTACGTCTTGTGAGTATTTGGACGGCCGCCACAACGGCGAAGATGGGCTGACCAGCGCGTGCAGGACCTGGATCGGCTTCAGCTCCTCAGTCATTCTCTTCAACAAGTATCTTTTGGACACGATGAACTTCCGTACGTCTGCAGTTTGGAGTTTGGCCAGGCAGCTGCTAACCCTCGCCCAGGCTACCCCGTCATCCTCACCACGTACCACTTGACCTTCGCGACCGTTGTCACCCAGCTTATGGCCCGATGGACGACCATGCTCGACGGCCGCAAGACGGTCAAGATGACTGGCCGCGTGTACCTTCGTGCCGTTGTTCCCATCGGCCTCTTCTTCAGCTTGAGTCTGATCTGCGGCAATCTGACTTACCTCTACCTCTCCGTCGCCTTTATTCAGATGCTCAAGGCCACGACTCCCGTCGCTGTCCTCATTTCGGGATGGATGCTCGGTGTCTCGCAGCCCAACCTCAAGCAGTTCCTCAACGTCTCGGCCATTGTCGTCGGCGTCATCATCGCCTCCTTCGGCGAAATCCACTTCGTCACCATTGGTGTCCTCTACCAGATTGCCGGCATCGTCTTCGAGGCTCTGCGACTCACCATGGTCCAGCGACTTCTGAGCTCGGCTGACTTCAAGATGGACCCCTTGGTCTCCCTGTACTACTTCGCCCCTATTTGCGCCGTCATGAACGGTGCCGTGGCCCTCATTTGGGAGTTCCCCAAGGTCTCGATGGCCGAGGTCTACAATGTTGGCCTGTTCACCTTCTTCCTCAACGGTCTTTGCGCCTTCATGCTCAACGTCTCTGTCGTTTTCTTGGTATGGCGCCCTTTCCCACGTCCGGCTTCTTCAATACGCTAACGCCGCTGGCACAGATTGGCAAGACCTCTGCCGTTGTACTGACGCTCTGCGGTGTCCTCAAGGACATTATGCTTGTCGTTGCGTCCATGATCATCTGGGGCACTCAAGTCACCGGCCTGCAGTTCTTCGGCTATTCCCTTGCCCTGGGCGGCATGGTTTACTACAAGCTCGGCTACGAACAGCTGAGGGGCTATGTTGGTGAGGCCAGCCGCCAGTGGGCCGACTTTGGTGCTCGCAAGCCTGTGCTTCGGAAGCTCGCCGTCATTGTCCTGTCGGTTTTCGTGCTCTTCTCGCTTTTCGGCACCCTGGCCCCCACCTATGCCCCTGCCTACGACCCCAGCAAACTTACCAACGAGGTCACCAGCCGCTTCGGTAAGACCGGTGCCCAATAAATACAAATACATGATATAGGGCCAAGACCATGTCTTCCCGAGACGGATAAATACAGACGCGAGCTCATCACTGCGTTGATTGACCGGTCAACACGGGCAATCGAAATTGATGACTTCTTTTTTTCTTCCCCCCCCCTCATGATGCTGTTGCACCGGATTCGTTCCGGTGTATTTTTGCGTCTTTCCCAAACAAAAAAAAGGTGGAGCTCTAATTGGAGACTGGGACTATGCTTGGCTGTTGTAGGGGAGGTGCACTATCGGTGTATGGGTAGTCATAGAGCCTCGCGCAGCGCGCGAGGGCGAAACTGCACGGACTGCATCACGAAGGGTCTAATCTGATGTACTTTAGACGGCGTTGGAACCAATTGATAGATACGCAAGAGATGAAACTTTACTTGGAGACTGCAACTCATCTCGTCGGTGCTGGCGCTCCTTCGAAGCCAAGTGGCGTGGCATGTCACAGGAGCTCGGGGGAACACAGGCATAGCAGCTCGACGGCCTCCGTTGAGCCGGTTGTCTATTGATGTATTGCTTCCCACTGAACTGCAACCGACAGCCAGTGCCCCCAAAAATGGCTCGCGTCCTGACAAGTGCAACGAATCCCAAGCCAAGCCACGCCGCATTCACTCCTGACAGGTACAGTCACGCAGGTCAAGATATGTGAGGTGGTAAATTTGAATGAACTTCATATTGAGCCCATAAACCGGGGTTCCTCGATTGCCATTCGATGCTCTTTACATCCCGCCAACTCCCTAACCGTGATGGAGAAAACGATTTTTTAAAATTCTGCAAGGGTCCGTTAGCTCCGGTCGCAACTCGGCACCAGCAGCAGCAGCAGCGGCGCACTTGGTGAGGAGAATAAGACGTACTCAGGGGGGTGAAGAACCATCGGTTCTTGCCGCTGGTGTAGCGCTCCTCCAGCACCTTCTTGACAGTCTTCTTCGCGTCCTCCCGGTGGCTGACCTCCTTGAAGGTCTCGCCGGAGATGGTGCCCTTGAGGCCCTCGAGCTCGAGCGTGTATCGGGTAGGCATCAGGTGGTTGTAGTTGATGACCTTGATGAAGGGCTTGATCTTGGACCGCTTCTCCTGGCGGGTCTTGGACATGCGACGGGTGATCTTGGAGGGGTAGCGCTCGATGCCAGCAACGACAGCGTGGCCAAAGGGGTGAGGCTTGTTGCCGTTGTCGACAGGCTGGATGATGACAACCTATATTGCAAACAGCTCCAGTCAGTCTCTCTGTTCGTCTTCCAAGAAACAAGCGGCCCATCGTCATTCCATCTTCAATGCCCAGCCATGGCGCCCAATGCCTCCTTCAAATATGCGTGCAGCGCAGCTTCGGTTCGACGGGCAGCTCGACGGGGATTTCGCGGGGAGTCGTACCTTCTTGCCGGCATATCGGCCGCGGGTGATGATGGCGACTCGGCCGACCTTGAGGAACTTCATCTTGTCCTGCTGTGTGGTCGTGTGTGTTAGTTGGAGGATTACGACGTCGTGAACCGTGACCGGGAAATTTGGTGCAAAATTTGGGGTTTGTGGGTTGGCTCCTTGGGGCAAGCGAACCGCAGGTGAAAAGTCACATGACCGCCAAATTTCTGATGCCGCTGGTGGTCCGTGCGCCCCGCCCGGCTGCCGCGGCCGACCTCCGAGGAAGCTTCTCCAGCGCCAGCGCCGCCGACCAACGCGAAAGCGCGCGCCTCGTCAGCAACAGAAACACAACACCCAGCAGCATCCAACGGAAATTGAAGGCGAAATGGCTGCGCCGACGTACATCATCTCCAGGGTGGCAGACCCCATTTTCGCCGTGCTAATCGGTCTCTCTGCCGCGGCCACCCGAATTAATCGCGAGGAGAAGGCCAAGGGGAAGACGACCAACGACACCATCGAGGCTGGGCTACGGTGCGGATGACCATTTCACGAGTGCAATATGTGGCAAAGGACGCAACTGACATGTCACGCTATCCCAGACGCATTGGGTTGTCGAAGAAAACGGCTTAATCAATTCATAGCCGGACGATAACGCCTGCCTCGCTGCCATATGCTCTATCGGGTCATGAATCCAATCCTGCGAGGGTTGATGCGCCCTGCCTCGTACATGTCACCAAAAAAATAATTTTCAATACCACCAACTCAACGCGCAATCATGGCTCAAAAGACGGGCCGTATTCCTTCTTCATGGCCTCGCGGACAATCTGGCCACAGAGCTTCGCCGTGGGGTTGACGCTCACGGCCAGGCTCTTGGCAATCTGGTTGCCGTAACGGCCGCCATAGGCCAGATCCCGCGCGGCGGCCTCCTCAAAGTTCAACTTTCTCCACCGAGCCTCGTGCCTGTCCTCGTCGACATCCAGCTGCCTGTCGGCGAGCAGCTTGGATGTCCTCAGGTACACGGCCGCGCGCTGGGTGTGCGCCATGGACAGCGTCCGCGCCGCCTGCGGCGAAAGAGGAGTGGTGAGCGTGGCGGGGGAAAGCAGCGCAACGGAGCGCTCCATGTCCTCGAGGGCCTGCGTCGCGGCGCGTCTCTTCTCGGACGGGTCGGGATGCGCAATCAGAGGCATGGGCATGCCGGTGGTAATGTCGAGCAGCATGGCGTCGCCGTAGAGCCGCCGAACGATCTGGGCGCGGTTGTTCCTTGCGCTGGCGTACTTGGGGTAGTCGGAGATGAGGCCATCTAGATCGCAAATGCACTGTCGATACCCCTTGACGGCCGCCTCATCGGCATCTTCGGCTTGTGACTCGCTGAGCTGCTTCTCTATGGCCTGGATGGTCTGGATGATGGCACGCTCCCGCTGGACAACCTTGTCGTAGGCGCTGGTGTCGGTGACGTGCGGATCGCGTGGCAGCGACGGGTCGGTGACGACGCCCGCGGCCGGGTTGGACTCGGGGTCCTTGATCTTTTCGAGGACGTTGACGTCCCGCGTGCTGAGGTTGACGTAGGCCATGTTGCCGGTGGCGATTTGGTCGTTGGCTGGTCGCGACTGGCTGGAGCGATTCGGTCTGATGGGAGACGAAGGAAACAATCCAACTGCGGTCAAGCTTTATCGTTCCTTGGGTTGCAGCGAGTTCCGAGAGCATGCACGGGCGACACGGGGTGGGGATGCTGGTGCTTGATATTTCACCACGGCATCGAGTTGCTACCTGCGCCAGAGCCGAGGGGCGGCGCGGCCGGCCGCAGTGGGTTTGTCCGCACGCCGCCCGCCAGAGCCGCCTCAGCACGCCGCGACGAGCAGTGGCGGCGCAGGGCGCGAGACAGGCGTGCCAGCGACGGGACGCAAGGGACGCAACGGGCGCTGACATGGCCGGATACCTGAATCTGGGGTGCGCCTCGCTGCCCAAACGGGCGGTGGAGCCACGGCCCGGCCACTCTCGGCTTCCAGCGGCTGGCACCGCCGCCACGGCAGGATTCCGCACGGCGGCTCTGCCGGCCGCGGCCCCTCTTCCTCCCGGACCTGCGACGACCAGCGGGGGGAACCTGGGGGGATTTGCCTTCGGTGCCACGCAGGGGCGACGGCGTGCCGTGTGCTTCGCGGCATACCAGATACCAGAGTCTCCCGCAGGAAAAGTCAGTCCCGCGCCAGGCCCGCGCCCTGGCCACTCAGCGTCGCTGCGTTGCAAAGGCCACCCGCCACCCCCGGGCCCCCGGCGGGCGGTTCAGCGTTGCGTGCTTCGATTGCGCTTCTCGGGCCGTGGGATGCCATGGGCGCGGGGCATTTCCGGGGCCTGCGTCGCAGGGACGTGATGCGGTGCTGGCGGGTGAGCCGGCACTCACGGGAACCATACATAAGGCGACTTGCCCCCAAGAGGCTGGCGTGTGTATCTGCATACTTCTCTAGTCTCTCATCTCGACGACAACTGCTCGTTGTTCAATAAGAGTTTCCTGAGTGACGTCCATCTCTGTCGGGTGGTATCTTGAGCGAGTCTCTTATACAGCGCCTCGCCCCATCCTCCCCATCCGCCTCCTCCGCCTACCTCATACACACACACACATAAGTCGCCATGGCCCCCTCCGCCGTTTCCCCCCAGCAGCAGGCGGCCGACGCGGCCACGCAGCAGCAGCCCGACGGCAACTTCGCCATCCAGACGCCCGCCGGCAACTTCACGGGCTATGACCACATAACGTGGTGGGTGGGCAACGCCAAGCAGGCCGCCAGCTACTACGCCAGCCTCTTCGGCTTCAAGGCCGTCGCCTACCGCGGCCTCGAGACGGGCTGCCGCTACTTCGCCTCGTACGTCGTCGCCAACAACGGCGTCCGCTTCGTCTTCACCTCGCCGCTGCGGTCCGCCGAGCACCTGCCCGCCGACGAGCCCATCTCGGCCGCCGACAGGAAGCTGCTCGTCGAGATGCACGCCCACCTCGAGCGCCACGGCGACGCCGTCAAGGACGTGGCCTTTGAGGTCGACAACGTCGAGGGCGTCTACCACAAGGCCGTCAAGGAGGGTGCCGTCGCCGTCCAGGACCCCATGGTGCTCAAGGACGCCGAGCACGGGTCCGTCATCACAGCCGTCATCAACACGTACGGCGACACGACGCACACGCTCATCAGCCGCCTCGACTACACGGGCCCCTTCCTGCCGGGCTTCCGCGCGGCCAAGCAGTCGACGGCCTCGGTCACGCTGCCCGACGTGCACCTAGAGCGCATCGACCACTGCGTCGGCAACCAGGACTGGAACGAGATGGTCTCGGCGTGCGCCTTCTACGAGCAGTGCCTGTCCTTCCACCGCTTCTGGTCCGTCGACGACTCGCAGATCTGCACCGAGTTCTCGGCCCTGAGCTCCATCGTCATGGCCTCGCCCAACAACCTCGTCAAGATGCCCATCAACGAGCCCGCCGCCGGCAAGAAGAAGTCGCAGATCGAGGAGTACGTCATCTTCAACTCGGGCGCCGGCGTCCAGCACATCGCCCTGCTCACCAAGGACATCATCTCCGCCGTCACCGCCCTGCGCTCTCGCGGCGTCGAGTTCATCAACGTGCCCTCCACCTACTACGACACCATGCGCCAGCGCCTCAAGACGGAGAAGCGCAGCTGGGAGCTCAAGGAGGACCTCGACACCATCGAGCGCCTCAACATCCTCATCGACTACGACGAGGGCGGCTACCTGCTGCAGCTCTTCACCAAGCCCCTGATGGACCGGCCCACCGTCTTCATCGAGATCATCCAGCGCGAGGAATTCGAGGGCTTCGGCGCCGGCAACTTCAAGAGCTTGTTCGAGGCCATTGAGCGCGAGCAGGCCGAGCGAGGAAACCTGTGAGGTGTAAGATGAGATCTGTAAAAATGAGGGAGCGGGTGAGAGAGAATGCAGCGGATGAACTATGGCAGCGTCGCTACAGCTGTCGGCACAACTCAGTGGGTGCAATGGCGAAAATCTGTTTTTTTCTGTTTCTTTTGTCCCATAATCATACATAGCATGAATGAGCCCACGACGAAATGCATTGGTCGTCTTGTCTTTTTTAATGATCATTCTCCAATCGCGCGCGCCTGTGGCCTGCTTGCTGTTACCACCAGGATCTTCGCAATCTATCATCGCTAAAAGCCCGAGAGGACGGGATATCAAATAAAAGTCTGCCCATATATCCTGCTTCGTCCATTTGTGCGCCGTCTCACTGTGCAGAGTTTTCCGTACCCAGGCCGTCTGTTCGTCGCCCGTCCCTTGATATGCATGCGCTGCCTGTGCGGCAGTCTCCCAGTCGCCCGCTCTCCAATGCAGTGGTAAACAAACTTCCTATGCCATTCGGCCTATGTATCCACATCCATCGACCCATTTGTTTGGCCGACCCCGTTCACCTCCGCCGGCTCGTGGAGATGCACGATGCTCTGACAGCCCGGGCAGTTATGGATGACCTCGTGCGCAAACACGTCACAGTCTATGCAAAAGTGGTTGCCGCACACCTCGCACGCGTACCTCCCGCTCTCGCTGACGCCCTTGGACGTCTGCTTTGCGGACTCCGCTTTTCCGTCTTCCGCGTTGGCTCTGCCCTTTGGCTGCTCCGGAAAAGGACATTGGCACGAGAAGCAGACTGTGGATCGCGCGGCATCGGCCCATGATACCTCGACCCAGTTGCGCAACGGGAAGAGGTGGTGGTATGAGCGCGCGAGATGAGTCGATAGGATGAGTGTGAGGCCGCAGGCGGGACACTCGGTCGGTAGCCTGCACACTCTCGTTGAGCACCGCGTGCATGCATACCCTTCACGGAACGGCTTGCTGTGGCACGCGCAGTAGCTGGTGCTCCCCCCCGGCGCCAGAGTTCGCGATGGAAAGCCCATCATGAGAAGGCTGGCGGTGCTCTGCTCCTTCGTCCTCGTGACTGGAGGCGTGGTCGCCGCGAGAAACAGGTCTCTGAAATGGACCTCGTCCATTGCAACGTTGTATTGCGAGTCATCGCCCGCGTTCGTTCTTGAGCACAGTTCGGCGCAGATGGCCACCTGTGCGGAGAGTCCGACGATGGACACCCGTATCCGATCGGTGATGAGGCTGCTGATGGTCTCGTGTATGTCGCCGGGATCGCTGGAGAGCAGGGCCCCGTAGATGATGAGCACCTCGCGCGTGCCGTGCGACGGCGCATGGCTACAGCGTCGCCTGTCAGCATCGCTCCCCGGAATCCAGGCCAAGGTGACTCACAATAGGGCGCCGCGGCACATCTCGAGGGCATTCTGCAGACTCGGGTTCCCCTGCGGATCCTGTCCCTCGATCGCTCGCAGCCGCTCCAGGTGCTCTGCCGGGTTCCCTCCCAAGTCACTGACGCGCACCGCTACGCCATCGCGCATGCCCACGATGCCCAGCTGCGAGATGGGATTCTGCTCGAAGAACTCGCGGACAAAGGCCGCCGCGTAACTCAGCGTCAGGCGGTACCGCGTCGGGAGGAGGTCCTTTTCCGCCATGGCGAACGACATGTCCAGCACCAGCACCATGTGCCGGATGATGCCGCGCTGCAGGGGCGTCGTGTCGCGCAGCAGCCGCCGCCGCTTCTCCGCCTCGAGCAGCGTGATGTTGAGGATCCCGTCCTGGTCCTCCTCGGGCAGGTTTGTCTCCCATGTGCGCCTCGACTGCTCCCACGCCTTTGCGCCCTTGCCGCCGCCCTTGCGCCGCGAGCGGGAGGCCTTGGCGCGCGTCGGACGGCCCTCTTCGTCGCTCACGTTGTGGTCCATGAGGTCGTCGTCGGACATGCCGTCGGCGACGAACTCGCCATCCGAGTCTGCCATGGTGGCGGCGTGCGCCCTCGAAGGGTTCGGGCGTGGTGGCTGCTGTAGGTCGAGGTGCGTGTGCGATGCAGGGCGCAGCCGCGGCGTCGGCTCGGTGACAGTCAGGAGCGAGGAACCGACGAGAGTTGTGAGGCTGCGTTGGATGTTCGCAGCCTTGTGAGTGCTCCACCCCCCACGGTCGGCCAAGCTTCCGCCAATGACAGAACCGCCTACCAAGCATATGTCATCATGGAACCTGACGCCTCACGCTCACGGTGCCTCGCTCTGCTCGTTGTTACTCCGTACCCGATGGCTTCGCAGTTTTTCTCGCAAGCTACCAATCAAGAGATACGATTCGTACCTATGTTAGGTACCTTAGGAAGTATCAGCCATTCCACACTTAAGTTAGCAGCAGCCGGCTGTCAGCTTCAATGCGTATTAGCAGCTAGATTGGGGTATACTACAGAGCTATATATCTAAAGCACTACAGAGAGCTATCTCGAAGCCGTCCGTGTTCGCGACGGCATGTAGAAGCAAAATTCAGCAACTTGACCACCTCCTTCATCTCTGCTACACCGATACCTTATCCAGCAATTCTCCCCCCTCAGTATGGGGAGGTAAGCACTCAAGCGCTCCCGGCCGCATTACCCAAACACCTCGCCAACTGACGAGTTGGTACAATCCACGGTGAGCCACCGCCGCGTCTCGGCGCTCATTATAAGTCGTAGCTGTCCATCAAACCATATGCGTGCGTCGTCGGACCGTCAAAAAGCCCTTAGTTGTCGGAGAGCAATAAAAAAAAAGAAATCAAAATGCTTCCATCCTTTAAAACGCCGTCAATTCGAAAGCCCTCGGAGTATTATGGGTATGTGCTGGCGGGCTGCATGGGCCAGTCGTCCTCGGTAATGCTCGACCAGAAAATCCAGACCATGATGACGGACAGCAGTGTGAACAGTGTCTCGAAGAGAGCGCCGTCAATTTTGCCGCTTGTGCCGTCGCAGATGTATTTGCTGATGGCGTAGTTGAAGACCTGACCGAGGGCGAAGAGGACGGCCGCAGCAGTGAGGTACATCATGGGCCGGATCTCAGCCAGCACTCGAAGGACGAGGATCGTCTCGAGGACGAAGAACGCGACGAGGAAGATGAGCGGTACCAGCTGGTACAGCACATAGAGGGCAATGTTTCGATTCGGGAGATTGTAGCTGCTGTCCCAGTACCCGGTCCATTGAAAGCCCGTGTCCAGGGCGATGTAGCCCGTGCCGATGAACAAGGCCGCCGCCGAGAGGAGCATCAGGCCCAAGGACAGCGGCGTCCCATCGTCAATTAATTGGTATCCGACAACGGCATTGAGCATTAGAATCCAGGTGGTGGCGATGATCATGCCAATGTGGATGCCGGAAAAGGCCTAGACGAATATCAGCGAGGGCGACCGAGGAAAGGTGAGAGCGGAAGTCGGGCATACAATGCGAACAGACTTGTTCAGCGGGAAGACGCCAACTGAGAAGATTTCGCATATGCTGATGACTATGTAGCAGAGAAGGAAAATCTGCATTTCCCTGTGCCGTATTGGCGTCAGCGGCTTTCGTCCCATGCAGCACGAAGCGCAAACTTACCGTCGGCCAACCGCCGCCCGCTTCTTCTCCGACTTGAGCACCATCAAAGCCGTCGCGACAATGGCGATGCCGCAGAGGATGATGGAGCCCAGGTTGCCTAGATACCGGTTGTCGCTCAACGGAATGCCCGTCAACTGGCATCCTCCCCAAGGGCCATTCTGGTCGTGGTCGGGCGACGAGAGAAGCTGGAAGCGAACTTTGGGTCAGTCCATCTGCTGTGCACACGGGTAAGGTGTGCCGAATGCAGTTTCGTAGACTCTGGACGTACATTGCAGACCGGCAAGGTAGAGTCCTTGCAGAAATCCTGTAGAGAGAACCGTGTCAGCTGTCTGGCACGCGCAATTGGTCCGGGTGAAACTGCTTGAAAGTCGCGAGGACCCGACGTACATTGAAGTTGCCGAAGGCTGTGGACCCCATTGTGAGTGTGAGGTTCTTGATATCGGATCGATGCTCGCATGCACGGAGTGCAATAGAGACCAAAGCGCCGCGAGACTCGGTCAGTCAAGACACAGAACGGAGTACAGGCGCAATCGGTCAGGTGTGAGGGCGTCGCCCGAACCGGAGCGCTCTCTCTTGATAGCACGAGCCTGGTTCGTCCCAACTTCTTGGCTGGAGAGAATCGCAAGTGTCTCGAGGAGGTTGGTGGTGCCGTGCCCGGCAACCTTCTGGAGGTTGGCGGCGACCGCAGTTGAGGTGAGCTTTGACCTCCGAGCGGGTCGATCGTCGCGCCGTCGGATGTCGAATGTGAGGAGTCAAATCGCCGCCTCCGCCGCGTGGTGGAGAGTCGGTCGCTGGATCGAGGCGTCGCACGTCGCGTGCAAGGAGAGGATCCGATGCGGTCTGCGAGGAAGAGGCGGCTGACAGACGACGACGGTCGAACGAGGGTCTGGCGAGAAAGAGTGAGATGGCGGTGGTGTCTCGCGGGCGAAGCAGGTTTTGGGGGGGAGACCGGGGGGGATGGATGCTAATAGCCCAGGATGAAGAGAGCCCAGCCCATCGAAGCTAATTGAGGATCAGGCCAGGGCTCGCAGCAGGCGCTAGCACAGCGGCCCTGGTGCCTTGTGCCAGCTGGCGGGGCTGCCAAGCAGGAACCAGGACGCTGAGTGGCTGGGGCGGGACAAGGCCAGGGCTCGTGGCTGCGCTAACTGATCTGGGCACCACGACGGCCTGGGGGGCAGATGACTGCAACCTCGCGCCGGCCGCTCTCTGGGCAGGGTGGAGCGTGGAGCGCGAGGTCGATGAGACAGGCAGCGTCGTCGTCTGGTGTCTGATTGCTGCCCGCGAGATGAGCCACGAAAGGGCCCGGTTGTCGTCATGGGTCTCGCGGCGGGCGGGCGAGCGAGGAGGTGGACGCGGGCGGCTCGATCTGCGGGACCCCGATCTCAGTCAATGCCGTGGCTGCGGGCAATAATACCCAAGGTACGGAGTGCGGCCCTCAGCTTTACTTGCAAAGGAACGGGAACTGTACGGAGTACGAGCACTGGACGTCTGTTGCGGACCGTACCGTACCTACGGTGCATACTTGTAAACATCGCCGATGCGGGAGGCTGCAGGCCACCTTGGGTTCCCAGCACGGCGCCGCAGTGCCCGCTCTCCCCCAGCTGCAGCTCCAGCTTCACGGGAGCAAGATATTGCAGACACGGACAGTCGGGACGCAGTTGATTACGTTTGCATTGCGAGGCGCCCCCCGTCATTCGAAGCTGCCATCACGGCGGCTCAATGCTGGCTGAAATTGGGGGTACGAGGTCCAGGAACGGAGGCCCAGAAAAGCAAGAGCTTGGCCCTCGCACAATTAAGATTGCCATACCACCACGACCACCTCGGTCGAGCCGCAACGCTGACCGGACCGTGCGCTAATAGGCGGCAGGGCGAGAGGGGCAAGCCAATTGATGCGCACGCTCGGCAGGCCCCTGCTACGAGACACGCATCCCATCCGTTGATCCCTCTGCCGCGGGGCCCTGGCTTCGATTGTGCTCATACAAGTCCTCGCACCTGCTTGATATCTTCGCGTAATGATGGCGGGACGCGGCAGCGGTCTCCGGCGTCGAGGCCGGCGGCGGCACGGCGCGTCACCCGACGGATGCCGCCTTTCATCCAAACCGGCTGCGGGTGAAGCTGATCCCACGCGCCACTCTCCATCAACCTCAAGGTTAATTAAATGGGACCGTGTTCGTGGAATGACTTGCATTGTTGAGAGGAAGCCTATTCATCTACTCCGTAATTACCCCGTACTCCGTACTCCGTACCTGAAGCCCACTCGCGCAACGCTCCGGCCTGTGCAGCGTGCAGCGCGCAGCCTTCCAGAAGCCCTGGATCTGCCGCGGCCTTTCTGCCCCCTCGCCGCTTGCGAGACTGTCCAGGCACTGCCATTCGCCCATGACACCAGGCTTGGTCTCACCCTCCTGCACGCCGCCGGCCGGCCAGGAAATGGCCAAATTCATGCTGTCGCGGTTTCAGCCACAGCCGAAATCCTGTCTTGTCTGTCACCTTCTGCCGGACGCGTCGCTGGACGGCATGACGGCTGAGCACCGTCATTGCACGTAAGCCGCAAGGCTGCATTGTGTGGTTTCACCAATAGGAGCACGAGGCGGCTCAACGCATAAAGGGGTCGTGTCGATAATCTTGGCTCCCTCCGTCCCATTATTCAGCGGCAGTACGGAGTACTCGCACGAGAAGGAGTCGTTCGGCAAGCAATGCCCCCGTGCGCAATACTCAATTAAGTTCCCGTTACCATGCAATGAATAGTTCATGGCCTGAGCTTCCCTGTTATGCTCTTGAAGACTCTCTTCGTTCACCCAGGGCTTTGGATGGCCAGTGTCATTTTTTTTGCTCAGAGAGCATTAATATGACAGAACCTCCTTTTCACTCCCTAACCATCCATCTACTTTTGTCGACCCAGTGTCATGGTGCCTCGGGCCATTCATTGCCGACGAGGCAATTCTGAGATTAGGTACATGCACTCTACACCGTACGCTGGGCCTCAATAAACGAAGGTACTAAAAGATAATTGATTGGCCTTCTCTGACCTTGTTTTCCCTTGTGGCCACAGTTGGCATTGACGTACGGAGTACCTACGAGCCGGACTCGGCAATATCTTTCCATGGAGTTTGCAAGAGTCCTCGTAAGTCGTTCACCAGTAGGTATATTTAGAGCGGCCCACGAGGCGCATGTTCACAGAAAGTGCTTGCAGACAGACTCAGTAGTGAGCCTTTCGAATACACACGTATTCTGCAATGATCCGCACATCCATTCAACGCCAAAAAAAGCTCCTGCAAATGCTGCGTGACACCGCTAGTCGCACTTGCATGCACTCGGGGGAGCTGGACGGCAAGGAGCAAGCGCGAAGAATCGGAGGCAACTGTATTTCTGCTCGCCCATCGTCCTAGGATCGGGGTGCAGGGCAGGACGAGCACGAGCTTCATCGTCATTGGCAGATAAACATGTGTCGCTCCTCTCGCAGCGTCGATGGTCTCCAAGTTGGAGGCCAGCTTACGAAGTACGCTGAAAGCAGCACGCTGAAGGCAGGCAACGAATCCATCCGCAGGGTAGAGGGTTGAAAGAGAACGCAGAAATCCCCATGAAAAACCACCGTGCCCAGCGGGGCTGTCTTTCGAATATCAGCCCCTACAAAGTCATACTTGTATGTTTAACTGAAATTCATCCGCAATTGTTGTGGCTCTCCCGGTGTAGGGTAGCAACTCATGGCGGATGTTGGGTGGGACACTGAACTGCCGGCAGCCATTCGGAGGCACCTTTGCTGCGGATCTTAGACAAAGAACAGGCGGTAAGGTACCTATGTAAGCTAGCCCCTGACAGTACCAGCTGGCGAGAGGTCCAGAAAGACGTCTTCCTCGGGCGGTCGACTAACAATCTCGAGGGCTGACGATCGTCGTCGAATGGACTTTGGTAGTGTACGGTATGGTGGTAACGCTCGTGAGTGCCAATGACAACAGCTCCGTTTTTGGCGCTACCTGGCGCTACTTGGCGCTACCGCCGTCGACTGACGTCGTCGCCCCCACCGCAACTCGCGACGCCGTGATTCCTGCGGCACGTGTGGATGAGACCCCGTTGTCCCTGGCTGAGCGATAGGGTGTGATGTCCCTGTGGCGGATGCCATCAGCGCTCCAACCCTGCAATGGGGGCAATGATCAGTGCTCAGCTGTCGAGCCAGCTACGAGTATTTGCAGCGAAGCTGGCTGGTACCTGAAGTACTCGTTAATGGAGCGAGCGAGTGGCTGGTTGGCGTCGCAGCCTTGTCGTATGGTAAGTCACTCGGCCGCAGTTGCCGCTGCAAGCGGTACTTTGTTCCTGCCAAGCCTGCTCCCGCGAGGGTCCTTTGGCCTGCAAACGGACGACCAGAGGACACGGCGACGACAGTTGGTAGCAAGAGTCGCACAAGATAAAGGCACCTTAGGTGCCTTACGCATGCACCTTCGCCGTCCCAAAGAAGGATCCCCCTGAAAGAGGCGTTGTTGTTCATTGCCCTGCTGGGCTGGCCGTGTTGGGAAGGGTCGACCGCCCTCTATGGTCCGTAGCTACTGTCCGTCCATTCATCAAACGACCAGCCCAGGCGACGTGATCTCGTGCTCCTCCGACTCATCTCAGCTCCTTCCTCCCATCAATCATCGTCAGCCAGTTTTGCTTGGAATTGGGGAGCTTGTCTTGCAGCACTCTTGTACTCCGGACCGCCAGCGGTATTGAAGCGACTCATCTCGGCTTCCGCCCCGCCTCTGACGCCGTCGCCCGCCCACTCGCGCCCTTGTCTTGCTGCTCCGCAATCCCGCTTTTTTCGTCTGGCCTACGGAGTACTCGCAGGTGGCTATCCCCGGGCGACACCGTGCCTGCTCGTACGCCGTCGAGAGTCGTTATCTACAACAGACGCAACCTCGAATTGGCAGCGCCGTATACTGCACCCGCCGAGTGCTACTGGCTGCGCTGACACCTCTGCCTGCTCGTGTTGTCTCTCCCGGCCCCGCGAGCCCGCCCGAAGCCGCTGAAGTCGCAGCGCCGCCAGCTAAGATACTTGGCGTGGCAGCGCCTGAACGGAGACCGACTAGACCTGGCTGAGCCTGGGTTGGACCCCGGACTGCGGCTGTTGCAAGGCGCCCCGTGGTCCATGACTGGAGCCCGACTGTCACCAGACCCCATCCAGGTAGTTTGACTTCGCCAACCGACGTCGTCACGCTCCTCCTCGCCTCGGCATCTGCCTGCGCTTCTCTTGTCTCGCCCTCCTCTCCTTCAATTGAATGCAGGTGGGCGCTGCTGCTTGACAGCCCCAAGACCGCCCAACATTCCTCCCACAAGCTCATCCCGTCTCCCCTCCAACATTCCCCTGCGGACCCTCCCTGCGCGCTCGGCCAACGACCAGCAAGATTCCCGGTCGGCATCGCTTCTCTCATTCCGGGGAAGCGACGCCCCTCAGCTCCGTCGACTGTCCTCCGGCTCCGAGTCGTCCTGGACCGACACGGGCGACATTGGCGAGCGGCAGGCCGACGAACACGACCCTGTCCGTCTACAGCTGCCCGACGAGCTCGAAGAGGAGTTGCTGGCTGGTGTCCACAACCGACAGCCGCGGGTTCACAAGAAGGTCCGCATCCACGACCCGTCGCCGCCTCGTTACGAAAGCTCCCGGCCGCAGTCTCGCATCGTCGACAAAGAGGCCATCGAGGTCCCCCGTGTTGCTCCCCGCCATCCCACTCGTGCTGAACGTTGCATCGGCGCCATCATGTCGGGACGTTCGGGCTCCATTCACGGCCTGACGGGCAAGGCCCTCCTGTACGCAGTTTCCTCAGGCGCTCCGTTGCAGGCGACGCATGCTAACCGCGGCCCCGTTGCAGGTATTTCACTAGCATATTCGTCTCCCTCGGAGTATTTCTATTCGGCTACGATCAAGGCGTCATGTCGGGCATCATTACGTTCGTCAACTCCTCCATAAGCCGATTGTAAACTGATGGGAGAATCCTGAACTAACACGGAGATGTCCAGAGGCCCATACTTTATCGACTATTTCAACCAGCCGTCGAAAGCTCAAGTCGGCACCATGGTCGCTATCCTCGAGATTGGTGCCTTTGTTGCCTCGTTGGTTGTCGGCCGTGTCGGAGACATCATCGGCCGACGGCGCACCATTCTGTATGGATCATGCATCTTCTTTGTCGGAGGTGCTCTCCAGACCCTTGCAAGTTCGATGGCTATGATGATGCTCGGGCGTATTATTGCTGGCCTTGGCGTCGGCATGCTGTCGACGATCGTCCCGGTATATCAATCAGAAATCTCTCCGCCCCATAACCGTGGAAAGCTGGCGTGCATCGAGTTCTCTGGCAATATCATCGGCTACACCACATCTGTCTGGGTCGATTACGGCTGTGGATTCATCGAGAGCAACATGTCCTGGCGTATACCCCTAGGCATGCAATGTGTGATGGGGGCTTTGCTGGCCTTGGGGAGCTTGATCATAGTAGAATCTCCACGGTAAGGAGATCCTGTTGTTGCCCGCGTAACAACTTTTTTTTTGCTGACAAGATTCAGATGGCTCCTCGACAACGACCACGATGAGGAGGGCATGGTTGTTATCGCAAACCTGTACGGCGGTGGCGATATACATGACGCCAAGGCGCGTGGGGAGTATCGCGAAATCAAGATGAATGTGCTCCTTCAGCGTCAGGAGGGCGAGCGCACATACGCAGACATGTTCCGCAGATACCGCACCCGCGTCTTCATCGCCATGTCCGCTCAGGCGCTGGCACAACTCAACGGCATCAACGTCATCTCATATTACGCTCCTTACGTCTTCGAATCGGCTGGCTGGGTTGGTCACGACGCCGTCCTCATGACCGGTCTTAATGGCATCACGTACTTCCTCTCTACTATTCCGCCATGGTATCTTGTGGACCGATGGGGCCGACGAGCGATTCTTCTTTCCGGCGCAGTGGCGATGGCCATATCGCTGTCTTTAATCTCGTACTTCATCTTCCTCGACATCACGTGGACCCCACGACTGGTGGTCCTCTTCGTTATGATTTACAACGCAGCGTTTGGCTACTCTTGGGGACCCATCCCCTGGCTCTATCCACCCGAGATCCTTCCTCTCAGCATACGATCCAAGGGGGCCAGTCTGTCCACAGCCACGAACTGGGCTGCCAACTGGCTCGTCGGCGAGATGACTCCAATCTTGCAGGAGTGGATCAAATGGCGACTATACCTCGTTCATGCGTTCTTTTGCGTGGCGAGCTTCGTAATTGGTGAGCCCAACAGGAAAAGCTGAATCGGTGAGCAGGACTGACGGTACAAACAGTATATTTTATTTACCCGGAGACTTGCGGAGTCCGTCTTGAGGACATGGACTCAATATTTGGCGATGCCAGCACAGTTGCGGGAACTCCCTCGATCCATGCCGAGACAGGGTCCCTTATGCGGGGCGCATCGCCGTCTGGCTCTGGTCGTGTTGGCATGGGAGCGTCGAGTGCCATTCCCGGCCTGTCACTCGAACCAGGCGCCGACATCGACGACGACAGAAAGTCTCAGATCCAGACAAGCGGCGGTGAAGACCGGAGCATCGGTGGCTGGCTGTCTAGAGTCGTCGGTCGTGGACGCGACGATAGTCCTGGCAGCAGCCAAGGCCGTTATGCACCGCTTGGGCAGCAGGAGGAGGGCAACCGCAACGACGACTGAAGCGACGTACATGTGCATTTTGCAATTAGAATCCTGCATATAGACGGCGGCATGAGGCTTTGGGGCAAGGCGGCTCAGGCACGCGAAAGCGGATAGCTCGCAAGAGTGGCCATCTTGAGCAACGAGACCGCCGGTTGCCAGCGCTCTGAAGACGCCAGGGTAGACGTGCATACCTAGCACAGGACAGCATCGTGGGGCTACGGCGAACTGCGAAGACGGACCACTATTTCTGATTAGGGGCGCATGGCCAGCGACAAAGGACGGCAAGTTGCCCGTTGGCTTGAAGCAATGAGGCTTGCGCTGGTGAAATCGTGCACCACGACACTGGGCTGGGAGAGAGCGACGACAATATCAAGTCGAGGTTAAATCAACTTTCATTCACAATTAGAAAGCAATTGCGTAGCAAAAGCGTCGCATCGATATCCAGCATGAATACTCCGTAATCGTCTGTTCTGCCTGTCTCACTGTGCCACTGAAAGCGTGCCGAATGTGGATGGCCCGTGCCCCACTCATCCTCAACGTCAGAATCGAGAAGTCGACTTGTCACTGCACGCTCATCACCAAGGCAGGTGTGGAGGGCAGCACAATGGGAAGCACGGCTTGAGCAACAACAAGATCCCGGGCCGCCAAAATGGAGATTGTGCACGCGTACAGGCACCTCTATCGGGCGCTGCTGCGAGCAGTGCAGTTCTCGTCGCCGGCGCGGTACGTGGCGCGGGACCAGCTGCGAGCCGCGTTTCGCGACAGCACGGCGCACTGGGACGCCGAAGGCGCGAAGCGAACGCTGTGGTTCGTGCAGGCGGCGGCGAGGGAGAGGGGGCTGGAGCACCGGATCCTCAAGAATCTGCTGCGGGTGCGGCTGCAGCGGGCACGCGAGACGAGAAACTGGAAGTGGGTGGTGCACGAGAGCAAGAAGAGGTGAGTGCTCGTGACGCCCTGACGAGGCCTGAGTATGAGGGCTTGGGAGACGGAAAGGCTAACGTGAGGGCAGGAATGATATGAAGGGGGAGCAGGAGTCGGCCATGATGCATTATGACATGACGGTTGCGATGCTCAATAAGAGCATGGGGCTGTGCCTGCGATGATGCTCTTCGGGCACGTAGGCCGCCATGCGATCCTACACTGACAAGCCCATGCATCCTTTTCCCGAGACAAGGCCCCCGAATGGCATCGATACTCTAAAGTTTGCTTGACGGCATTGTCGAAGAAGAAGAAGAAACGACCGTGCCCATTCTAAGGAGAGCAACTCAACAACCATCCACGACAGTCTACTCGGCAAGCCGCGCAATGGCACGGCTCTGTTGTATGATTTTGCATTTACTTAACCGGGAGCCTAGAGAAAATAGTACACAGAGTCAGGATATTACATCGCCCAGCTGGTGCAAGTCACGCCATGCCAGAGTAGCGCCCAGATAATACATGTCAATGCTTTCGCCTCGTCGGCAACAGCCACTAGCTCTCGGCCGGCGCATCGATGACAACGTCGAGCTCCTTGAGGACAAGCTCGTTCAGGCTCACGCCGTCCCGCGTGTAGATCCAGTTGCCGGACCCAGTGCCCTCCTTGTCGCCCTGGCCCTCGCCGACGACGCACCAGTCGTAGCGCTTAGGGCCCGAGATGGGCGACGAGAGCCAGATCTGCTTGTTCGGGGGCTGCTTGTTGATGACGTAGGTGCCCTTGTCGGCGATGGTGATGGTCATGACGCCGGCCTGCGGCAGACGGTCAGCATGGGCGCAAACGCTGTCGTTTTCCGGAGGCAGCACAGCTTACCGAGAATTCGATGTCAATGTCTTCTCGGGCATCTTGCAGCTGCTCGAACTTGGCCAACACTGTGTCTAGGTAGGCGTCTGCCAGCTCGTGATACTTGCTGTCCGAGAGCTCAACCACGCCGTACGTAGGCTCTGCCTTTGCCGAGTCGTCCTTGACGGGGTGCTCCGTGTCGGGCATGATGCCCCTCCCCCGGGCCGCCGACGCCGTGAACAGCCGTCGCTGGCAGATGGGCTGTGGAAGGGCGGCGCGGGACGAGCACGGGATGAGGCGCAAGCTCGCGCGCGTCATGCTGGAAGCCCGAGGGGCGCGGGACAGAGCCCGTAAAGCTTGAATGGTGCCTTGTCGAGACATGATGACAGAATAGACCGGCCGTGGGCGCGAGATGGTTGAAGCTTAATCGGCCCGGAGACGTCGAAGACACGACAGAAGCAGAGGGGACTGTGCAGATTGGTTCTCCCAAGGCCGATTGTTGTCTTCGTCGCGGCCGAGGCAAGGGTGGAGGGAGAGGACGAGGTAGAGGGTGCAGCTGGGTCGGATGGAGCTCCCCGCCTTCTGTCACTTCCTACGTCAAGCTGCAGCGCCGTGTACCTGTACTCGGTACGAGTAGGGTAGTTTGGCAGCTGCAGGCCGCGGTTGGCTGGCTTCTGCGGTTGGGTTAGTCATCTGCTCAGACCTCACATGGAATCCGCTGTAGAATGCGCAGGCCCCGCCGTCGTCAACCCGCCCGCCACGTCTTCCCACGCGCTGCGAGGATGACGAGCTTGGCCTCGTTCTCCGACAATGATTAATGCATTTCTGGTCTTCAATGGCCAAGGACAGCCTCGGCTGACCAAGTTCTACACGCAGCTGGTAAGTCGTGCCCGGAGCCCCGCGCTCTGAGCGCCCAGGCTAACGTGTTCCGTCCAGGAAACGAGCATCCAGCAACGGCTGATATCCGAGATCTTCACCCTCGTGTCGAACCGGCCGTCCGGCTCCTGCAACTTCCTGCCCCTGCCGCCGCTGCTCGCCGCGTCGGGAACCTCGCACACGTCGTCCCAGGAGCAGAACGACGTGCCCTCGCTCGTTACCTACCGCAACTATGCGACCCTCTACTTCATCGTGATATCTACGTCGACCGAGTCTCCGCTTGCCCTCATCGACCTGATACAAGTCTACGTCGAGGCCTTGGACAGGCTTTTCGAGAACGTGTGCGAGCTGGACCTCATCTTCAACTACGAGACGCTGCACGCTACGCTGTCGGAGATGATTATCGGAGGGGTCGTGATTGAGACGGGTCTGGAACGCATCGTCGCGGGAGTAAGATCACAAGGGACTGTCGCGAAGCGGCCGGTCAACGAAGGGCGGAGCTCCGGGCTGGGCTCGGGTCTCGGTATGGGCGGGAACTTTGCCTGGGCGGGGCGATGATGCAGCATGAGAGGCTGTAGTTTGAGGAGAAGAGTCCCATGATTCATCCAGATGGAGATACTCGTACATGTTGATCCAATGTAGGGTATAACGCCGAGCGCCACAAAATTATAACACAATGCCGTACGTCTCACTTCGATTCCGACTCGGGGGCCTTTGTAGGCGGGCTCGTCTCGGGCGCATCTCTTCGCCGTTCGTATCGCTTATCGGGATCGAGGACGCCAAACAGGTTGGCTGCATGTCGGCGCATCTGGCGCAAGTCAGCAACGCACATCGTAATGACAAACACGACAAACGAACCTCTTCTGATGGCTTGTACTTTTGCCCCCACCACTCAAATTCGGAGTAGAAGAGCAGCCATACCATGGCGGCTAAGCAAGAGTTAACTTCTGCGTGGAGATGCACGGGCCGACCACAACTGACCTGCGATGGTCGCCAGCTGCGCGAACTTGACGCCCTTCTCCCATCTCGGCGACCTGCTGGCGAGGAAGATGCGGCGCTTGTACTTCTTCTCGAACCGGAGCTGTTGCTGGTGGTTGAGGTCCTTGAAATTCGGCGGCCACACCTTTCTGGCTTGGTACGGGTTGTTGGCGACAGTCAGAGGCGCGCGCTTTGCAACGGGCTCCCTCGCCGACTGGGCCAATCGCCTGATGAGCGTCGGGAACATTGCGACGCCGAGCCGTGACTCTTTCGCGCCGAAGCAGGAGATGCACAGGAGTTGACTGATGGCTGTCAGTGTCGTGTCGAGGCTATTCAAGAATCCGGGCTAGGCTGGATAGGGCAGGCTCAGCGAGCCGCCTCACGGGACCAGGGTCCGTTAGCGCCACAGTACGGAGAGGCACCATGCGTGCGACTTCTGCCCCGCGATCGATTTTCACCCCTCCTCTTTCGACCTCGTCCGACTGTGACTCAAAATTGCCCGTGGCCAGAGTCGGAGGTCAGCACGGCGCAGTTCGCAACCCGAGAGGAGTCAATCGGCGCGCCTCGAAAACGCACAAAAGCGGCGAGACCTCACGACTTGTGCGACAATCACCAACTGCATTGCAACGAGTTGTCACAATGGATTCCACACCCAAGGCCATGGAGGCCCTGACCATTTCCCAGCCCAAGACCAAGGAGCTGAAGGGTGTACGTGAACTCCTTGCTGCTTTTATTACTTCCCCCGGAACCTTTATTGATTTCAATCAGACCGAGAAGCGAGATGCTATGATCGCCATCGAGAAGAAGTATCAGGAACAGTGGGCGGCGGACCGAGTCTTCGAGCAAAATGCCCCCTCGACCAAGGAGGTGCCGCTGCATTCCATTTCCTCCGCCGAGCTGCGAGAGAAAGAACCCAAGTTCTTCGGATGCATGCCCTATCCCTACATGAATGGCGTCTTGCATGCTGGACACACCTTCTCGGCCAGTAAAGTCGAGTTCGCTGCCGGCGTAGCCAGGATGCAGGGCAAGCGGGCCTTGTTCCCCATGGCGTTCCACTGCACGGGCATGCCGATCAAGGCGTGTGCGGACAAGCTCGTCAACGAGATCAAGCTGTTTGGCCGTGACTTTACTGGATACAAGGAGGACGAACAGGCCATCGAGGAGGAGCCCGCCCCTGCGGCCAACAAGGCGAAGAAGGAGGACGTCACCAAGTTCACGACAAACAAGAGCAAGGCAAAGGCCAAGACTGCTCAGCTGAAGTACCAGTTCCAGATCATGAAGTCGATTGGTATTCCGCAGCAGGAGATTCACCTGTTTGCCGACCCGCAGTACTGGCTGGAGTTCTTCCCGCCGCTGGCAATCCGGGATTTGAGCAACCTGGGGTGCCGAATTGACTGGCGGAGATCGTTCGTCACCACCGATGCCAACCCTTACTACGACGCTTTCGTCCGATGGCAGATGAACCGCTTGAGGGAGCTGAACAAGATCAAGTTCGGCAAGAGATACACCATCTACTCCATCAAGGACGGCCAGCCGTGCATGGACCACGACCGTGCCGAGGGAGAGGCAGTCAACCCGCAGGAGTATACCGCTCTGAAGCTGAAGGTTCTGGAGTGGGCACCCAAGGCTGCCGAGGCCATCAAGGGCAAGCTCCCCGAGGGTTCTGACGTCTTCTTGGTGCCTGCCACCCTGAGACCTGAGACCATGTACGGACAGACGTGCTGCTTCGTCGGCCCCAAGCTCACCTATGGCATCTTCAAGGCCAGCGAGAAGTCCTACTACGTGGTTACGGACAGAGCTGCCCGAAATATGGCCTACCAAGGAATTTTGGCCAAGGAGGGTGTCATTGAGAAGGCCGGAGAGATCCTGGGCTCTGACATCGTTGGAACTCTGATCCATGCCCCCTTGTCACTGCACACGGAGGGTGTTCGAGTTCTGCCCATGGAGAATGTGTTGCCCACCAAGGGCACTGGCGTCGTCACCTCCGTGCCCTCAGACAGCCCCGACGACTACGCTACCGTCACCGAACTGGCCAAGAAGGCCGACTACTACGGCATCAAGAAGGAGTGGGCTGAACTGGAAATCTTCCCCATCATCGACACTCCTTCATACGGAGATCTGTGCGCACCATTCTTGGTCAAGAAGCTGAAAATTGCCTCGCCCAAGGACGCCAAGCAGCTGGAGGAGGCCAAGGAGCTGGCGTACAAGGAGGGCTTCTACCAGGGTACCTTGAAGGTTGGTGCTTTCAAGGGCGAGAAGGTCGAGACAGCCAAGCCCAAGGTCAGAAGCCAGCTGATTGACGCTGGGGAGGCTTTTGCGTACTCGGAGCCAGAGCGCAAGGTTGTCAGCAGATCTGGCGACGAATGCATCGTGTCCCTGATGGACCAGTGGTACCTGGACTACGGCGAGGAGGCGTGGAAACAGACCGCCCTCGAGTGGGTTGAGAATGCGGACGGCAAGGGTCTGGAGACCTACACCCCGGAAACCAGGCACAGCTTTGAGGGCGTCCTGAACTGGCTGAACCAGTGGGCGTGCGCCAGGAGCTTTGGCCTGGGCTCGAAGCTGCCGTGGGACCCCCAATTCTTGGTCGAGAGTCTGAGTGACTCCACCATCTACATGGCCTACTACACCATCGCCCACTATCTGCAAAAGGACCTTTTCGGCCGTGAAAAGGGCATTGGCGACATTGCAGCCGACCAGATGATCGACGAGGTGTGGGACTACATCTTCTGCCGCCGCGAACTCAGCGACGACATTCTGGAGCGGTCTCGTATTCCCAAGGAGACGCTGGAGAGCATGCGTCGCGAGTTCGAGTACTTCTACCCGCTGGATGTGCGAAGCTCGGGCAAGGACCTGATCCCCAACCACTTGACCTTCTTCCTGTATGTGCACTTGGCCATCTTCCCTCCGGAGTACTGGCCTCGTGGTGTCCGTGCCAACGGGCACCTGATGCTGAACGGCGAGAAGATGTCCAAGAGTACCGGCAACTTCATGACCCTGCGCGACTTGACCTTGAAGTACGGTGCTGACGCGTCACGTATCGCCATTGCCGATGCCGGAGACGGCGTCAGCGACGCCAACTTCGAAGAGGACGTTGCCGACAACAACATCCTGCGCCTGTTCAATCTGCGAGAGTGGTGCGAGGAGATGGCCCGGGAGCAGAACGAGCTGCGATCGGGAGAGACGAACTCGTTCCAGGACGCGCTGTTCAACAACGAGCTGAACGCCGCAGCCCGCGAGGCGATGGAGCAGTACCGCCTCACCAACTACAAGTTGGCGCTGAAGGCCGCTCTCTATGAGCTGACGAGTGCTCGCGACTTTTACCGCGAGGCTTGCTCGGCCGGCGGCATCAAGATGCACAAGGACCTGGTTTTCCGGTACATCGAGCTGCAGGCCCTGCTGCTGGCCGTCATCGCGCCGCATTGGTCCGAGTACATCTGGCTCGAGGTCCTGAAGAAGGGATCCTCGATCCACAATGCTCGCTTCCCCGAGGTACCCCCTGTCGACGCGGCCCTGTCCGCCAAGAGGGACTACGTCCGCAACACGTCGTCCAACGTCAACTCGGCCGAGGGTCTGCAGCTGAAGAAGAAGGCCAAGGGCAAGGAGCAGTCGTTCGACCCCAAGAAGCCCAAGAAGCTGACGATCTACACAACGGACAAGTTCCCGTCGTGGCAGGCCAAGTACCTGGATCTGCTGAAGGAGATGTGGGACCCAGCGACCAAGTCCGTCAACGACAAGGAGCTGAACGGTAAGATTGCCAAGATGGGCGAGATGAAGAAGGCGATGCCCTTTGTCCAGGGCCTCAAGAAGCGTCTGCAGTCGGGTGAGCCCTCCAGCGCCGTCTTGGAGCAGAAGCTGGCGTTTGACGAGAGGGAGACGCTCGCGCAGATGGTCCCAGGCCTGTCCCGGACGGCGGGCCTGGTTGCCTGCGATGTGGTGATCGTTGAGGAGGGAGGCAAGAAGGGCGTGAACATGGCCGACGGCAAGGAGGTGGAGATTACCGGGCCGCTGGCAGAGAACGCCCAGCCCGGCTCGCCCATGTTCTTCTTCGAGAACGTTCAGGCCTGAACGTGACGAGTGATGATGACTGGCCGAGACACGACATGCGCCAAGAACCCCAGAGATGGAGCAGGATTACGGGTATAGAGAGATACAAAGACGTGTGTGGTAGAGATTACGAGATACAAGTAGTTGAATGTTTTACCCCCCCAAAAAAGTCTTGATTTGGTTATGATTTGACGTCATTTGCAAGTTGGCCGTTGTCGACGATGAGACGCCTTGCGCATGTTGGAGGAGCCTGCTCAGTCAGCCGCCCCTTCGAAACGGGACTGCGACAGCAACAGCGAGAGCCATATGATGCGCACATCCACGCGTACGATGGCCCTCCCATTACGTCAGTCATCCGTGCAGCCGGCGTGCTTTATTTAGTACTCATAGTTCATGGCAGTTGCGGCATTTGGAGGTGGCTCGCTTGGCGGTTTACAGTAAAGCGCAGCCTAGTGCTCGTAGCGTGGTCAAGTCCCATGTCGGAGTGCCGTCTCCCACCACGCAGAGTCATCACGGTCCCGCGCCGTAAGCGTAGCTTCTTCCTCCCGATGCGTGGGTGACGAAAACTCGTATCAGGCCAGGAGTGCATAGAAGAGGGGCTTAGGGCAGACGATACATCGCCAGCGCGCCGTGTCGCGTGGTCGACATTCAGGCTATCTACGAGATATCGAGCCTGAGGATTGATACGGAGGTTGCACTCCCATGATGCGTGGGGAGTAGGAGAACCAGTAGGGATGCTACCGGGTCGGATACGACGTCGTAGATGCGGCACTACCGTCGATACATGCAAGCAGCTGTCGACAATGTCAGGTCGTTTCGGCTCGCGGCTGATGGTGACGGGTCCATCGGTGAGCGTCTCTGGCCCGGATCAGCATGACGAGGCCCGCCGAGAGGGCTGTCAGCCACGGCAGGGAACGTAGCCACAGCTATCGTCGCCTCCGCAGTCGCCTCGACCAGCAGACAAGGACATGCAAACAAGCATCCCGCGCTAGAACGGACCGTGCCAAGGCCAGAGCCGCAGCGGCGGCCGCCGGCGTGGGACAAGCGTCTGTGAATAGCGCAGCAGCAGGGCCAAGTTTTCGCGGCCGTAGCTGGAAGAGGCTTTGCCCGGGCTGGCCCGTGGCTTGCCTCGCAGACAACTATCCAGCAGCCGCAGGCCCCCCCCGTCGATGCAACCACGGGCGCGCTCGAGGCCAGTTCGTGGCTGCAAAGGGCCCCAGCGGCATAATCTGCAGAGTGGACACGGTGGACGCCCTGCTGGAGCCGGCGACGGTCCCCACCGCGACCAGCCAACAGCGAGTGTTGGGAGTGCTATTTCCAAGAAAAAACGCGAGGCAGTCAGAGCCGCGCCGCGACTCTCGCGATGCCGCAATTGCCGCTGTTGCCCGGGGCCCGTCGGCGGCTGGAACCCGACGAACGGCTGGCTTTCCCGTTCTGGGCCTGAAAAGCTTGTCCGCTTGGCCGTCCGGGGGCTCTCTGCGCCGTCAATGGGGCGCCAAACAGAAAGGGACGTCCGCAGGGGCGTCGTATTAATTACTCTTCATCTCCGTGGCGTACGAGTAGGCGAGCCGGGCCACCGTTGCGGGCGGCTCGTCCTGACCCCTTCAAGGAGGTACATAGCCGAAAATGAGGTACTGTAAACCAAAGTATGGTTACCGTGATGTGCTGCAGCCTTGGGGGCCATTGGTCTAAAGCGCGGCAGCCTGCAGAGAAGCTGGTTTGTTTCCTGGGCTAGCCCGGGGGGGGCTCTTCGGGTGACGATCGTCGCTGACTCGACGAGATGACGCAACGGCCGACTTCTGCCCCTTGCCGGACGTTGGTTGGAGTCTTTTTTTTTCCCTCCTCGGTGAGAGCAGCGAGCGAAACCACGCAGCGACAGTTTGATTGACGCGGCTCCACCAGCCCCCTAGGGCACACAACGGGGCACCCCAACTTGTCCCAAGGACCGTGGCAGAATCGTTTGGTGGCGTAGGATCGGCGATGATAAACCTGCATCTGTGCGAAAAAAGTCATTCGCCCACTCCGGTGCAATTCTCGGCCAGGGCATGGGATGGATGGGGCCGCCACTGTGACAGGCTGATGAATCTGGCAAGCCTGGCCCACAGGCGGGTGGCTGCTCGCCTTGCAGCGGTAGCGAGCCTTGCCTGATGGAGCGCGCATACGTACTCGTATGCTGGCTGGCACAGCGACGAGGCTGGCCGCGTCGCGGGCAGCATCCCGGGGCGTATTCCGATCGAGCAGCAGCAGAGCACGTCGAGGTTCGCGCCATGGCACGCTGCGCGCTCTCGTGGTTTGTAGGGACCGGCCCACCGACACCTGCCGAGGGGCTCGTTCGCAGCAGAGGGAGACATCCATGTCTTCCAGAGCACATGTACAGTACTCGTACGGATACACACAAGTACTCGTAGTTGTATGCCTCCATCATAGCGTGTCCCGGCGTTGGGTGGGGTGGTGCAATAAGTCAAACCAGTCCTGGCCATGGCGAGCCAACGTGGGTGGGCGAAGCGGATCTGCCTCTTGCGGAGCCCCAGCGGCGTTTTGCTCCTTTGGTTCGGCCTCCCAGGAAGTTTCCCCATGAATATCATCCTCAGCCCGGTCGGCTCTCTCCCTTCCTCGCCTCGTCTCTCCATTTCGCGGGATCCGTGATGCCACGCCAAGTCGCAGACATCTGGCGCGCACCCGAGCTTGCTGCTGAGCTATAACTACACCACCCCTGTTGTCGCGCGGCATACGAGTACATCGCGTCCCCTTCGCTTCTGCCCTCAGGGTGCCTCTCGACCTGGGTTCGCAAATCGTCGCTACGATGCGTCTCGCCTTGCTCAGCGTACTCGCCATCGCGGCCATTGCCGCCGCTACCTCTGCCAACACCATCGCGGCTTCGCCTGCCACGACACTCTTTGTGGCCTGGACCAGCTCGCTATCGGCCATTGAGAGCCACACCACTTCCTCCGGCGACGTCGATTGCGGCGCCCAGTCGTCCATCGCCTCTTCCCCTGTGTCGCGACCGAACAGCTCAATCAGTGAGTCCTCCCAACGCATCATCGAGCTGGCTCCGTGTCAGCTAACATGGCCAGCCCACTTCACCCCCACAACCAGGCCGACTGCGCTGGCCAATTCGACGTCGTCTCCCACCGCAGGGGTTACCGGGGGCGCAATCCCGCAACAAATGCAGGCCTCCATGGCCGGCTTGCTAGGATTCTGCATCATGTGCTTGGTCATGTTATAGACAAAGCCATCGGGACACGAAATAATGACGCTGTACGACACGCGCGGCTGATGCTCGCGCCACCCCTCATAGAAGACGCCTCAGGCAGGCCCGGCGTTTATAATTAGCATAGAGATACCACGCGGCCTTGAGCCGTCTGTCATGCATTGGCTCCGAGCCTATCCTGCCACCGGCAGGACCTTAATATAGCAACTTTTGCATTCAAGAGTCATCGACCAGTGAATCTAGACGTATGTGCTTTTCGGCGCAGATGCATTGTCCCCGAGATGAATATCCAAAGAGGAATCGAGCGGCGAGCGACTGAAGACTGGAAGTGAAACAGCGACATGACTTTGGGGCTTTGTAGTGTAAGTTATATTGAGAATCATGGAAGGTCGGTGCCGCGCACGCCGTCGCTAACGAGACGTTTCAACGAAGGCGAGTCGGCGTCGGGCTGTACGTCAGCGCCGGCCTGATCCAATCTAATTATCTGAAGTCCAATATTTTGGTTCGGGTCTTGACGCGGTGTGTGATTTTGCACAGAGCCGCGCTGTACGGATGCCGCTGACGCAGACTAGCTGCCCCGGATAGTCTGAGACATGCAGAACTGTCGCTGTCGTGCGGCATCGTGCTCGGAGCGAGGTGGCCCGTCGCCTGAAGCATGAACACGGTCGGGCCTGCCACTGATGTCTTTTCTCGTACCGACTAGCGGGACGTCATGAGGATGTTCCCATTGCGAGATCACCTCCTGGGCTTGGGTGCACACCGGATGACTCTTGACGTGAGTCAAAACGATTCACGGTTGGCAGCTACACCCGCGCCGTGGCAGTCGGGCTCGGTCTCTGCAAGACCAAGCAGGCTTGCTGGCTGAACGGTGCCGAGTGTTCTTGAACGTCGATTTTGGCTCTTGATATGACAGTATCGCTCTGACGTTTAGGCGGCGATGGGAATCTGGCCACCCGAGTTGCTCGATGGGGGCGGCTTGGGCAAATCGTCCTGCATAAGTCAGTCACGGTCGAGCGCAGAGGATATCCGGCGCAAGAAACGCACAGGGTCGAAAATGACGCGAATCATCAGGCTGCAGCTGGGGCAGACGGCGATGTCCTGCTCGTCGCGAAGATCGTCGAGGGCAATCTGGAAGCGGTCGCCACACGGGCACGGGTAGTGGTACAGCTGCTGAGCCTCGTCGAAGGTCATGTCCTCGATCTCGATCTCGTCGTAGATGGAGAGGTTCTCGTCGTCGGACATGTTGGCGGCGCGGAAGAAACAACAGCAGCGGCGGTTCCTGAGGGCGGCAATGAAGCACAGTGAGTGTTGCGAGGAGATGGTTTGCGTCTTCGGGTGCCCCGCGGTCGTGTTCGCTCGCTTCGGGCAGAAAAATTTACCCCACAGACGTGGCTGGTGCGTCTGCGGGTGGCTGTGGCTGGGCCGCCTACAGTGGGTTGTATCACATGCCCGCCGGAGAGCGGGAAGAGCGCTGTGGCTATGCCGTCACTGGCCCGTCGCCGAGGGCCATGTGCCTGCTTGCTCCGCGACGGCGAATCGCCTCCCGGGCGTTGTCATCTCTCCACCAGCCTCCACGGCATCGATCATTGCATTGTGCCTCTGCGGATCGCGACCTGGAACGCTGGTCGACCTGGCTCCTCGCAGCCTTCTATATGTGATATCCTCCGGCATAACAACATAACCGATGCGCCGCCTCTCGTGACGCCCGCCGCTCCCCTCGTCGCGCCCCGTCACCCAGCTCCCTCCCTGCCGAGCGAGCGTGGACCGGGCCGTCGTCATCGTCATCTCCCTGGTGCGATAAGATAGATAGCCCGTCAGCAATCCAGCCATGGCATCGCAGTCCAAGCTCGGCCTGCCCGGCGACCGCACCGTCCGCAGCATCGTGTCCGACCTCTCGCGGCTGTACCTGTCCAACCGCACGCGCATCTCCCGCGCCGTCTGGATCACCCTCTTCATCGCCCTCGTCAACCGTGTGCGCCATGCCATTGCCGAGCAGAAGGCCGCGTCCTCGCGCGAGGCAAAGCAGCGCACCGCCCGCCGCGCCACCGTGTCGTCGTCCGGCGAGGAGACGCCCAAGAAGAAGGTGTCGCTGAACCGCGAGTTCTTCCGATCGCTGCTGCGCCTGATGCGCATCGTCATACCCGGCTGGCGCACCAAGGAGACGCGCCTGCTCATCAGCCACAGCTTCTTCTTGGTGCTGCGGACGCTCATCAGCTTGCGCGTTGCCGAGATGGACGGTGCCATTGTCAAGGCGCTGGTCAAGGGCAATGGCAAGGAGTTTCTCAAGAAGATTGTGTGGTGGATGCTCATCGCGGTTCCCGCGACGTTTACGAACTCCATGGTTAGATTTCCCCCTATGATTCTGCCGTCTGGGCTCGCAAAGGCTAATATCTTTCGCAGCTGTCATATCACCAAGCCGAGCTGTCCCTCAAGTACCGCACACGACTAACGCAACACATCCACGACAAGTATCTGTCCAAGCTGACCTTTTACGGCATATCCGCGCTTGATGACCGGATAAAGAACCCCGACCAGCTGATTGCCGTAGATGTTTCCAAGTTCTCCAACAGCCTTGCTGAGCTGTACAGCAACCTGGCCAAGCCAATGCTCGACATGGTATGTTGTGTACCCTACGATGCTCGCAAGCCTGCCATGTTGCTGACCTCGCTAGACCATCTACACCTACTCTCTGTCCAAGAGCGTCGGTGGTGAAGGTGTTGTTTTCATGTCGCTGCTGGTCCAGCTATCGGCAAACGTTCTACGTGTCCTGACTCCTCCGTTTGGCAAATATGTCGCCGACGAGGCTCGGCTCGAGGGCGAGTTCCGGTTCCAGCACTCCCGCCTGATAGACTACAGTGAAGAGGTGGCGCTCTACGGCGGCCACAACGCGGAAAAGGACACGCTTGACAAGGGCTACTTCACCCTCATCAAGCACGTCAACTACATTCTGCGCCAGCGCTTCTACCACGGCTTCATGGAGGACTTTGTCATCAAGTACTTCTGGGGCGCCCTGGGCCTGCTGCTCTGCAGTGTGCCCGTCTTCATCAAGATCCCTGGGCAGGTCGTGATGAACATGGGAGACAGGACAGAGTCTTTCGTGACCAACAGACGGATGCTCCTGTCTGCGTCGGACGCCTTTGGACGAATCATGTTTTCGTACAGGGAAGTCATGGAGCTCGCTGGCTACACCTCTCGAGTCGCCTCGCTTCTGGACGTCATGGACGATATTCAATCTGGACATTTTGAGAAGAAACTCGTCTCGTCCTCGGGCACCGAAGACAACGAGGCCGTCCTAAAGGGCCGTGGCACGGTACACAGCAGCAAAGACATCACCTTCATCGACGTGTAAGCTGGCAACCTCGTGTGTCGAGAAACCGCTGTCAGCGAGCTAATATCTGCATTAGACCTATCGTCTCCCCCAACGGGGATGTTCTCATCAAGGCTCTTTCCTTCTCCCTCAAGTATGGAGACCATCTCCTCGTCGTCGGCCCCAACGGCTGCGGCAAGTCCTCTCTCTTCCGCATCCTCGGAGGCCTCTGGCCAGTCTACGGCGGCACCGTCCACAAGCCCCCTTTTAGCGCCATCTTCTACATCCCCCAGCGCCCATACCTCTCGCGCGGCTCGCTCCGCCAGCAGATCATTTACCCCGACTCCCTGCGGCAGATGCGCGCCCGCGGCGTCACCGACGCGGACCTGCTCTCCATGCTCAAGATCCTGGGGCTCGAGCACCTCGTCGAGCTGTACGACGAGGGCTGGGACGCCGAGGCCGAGTGGCGCGACGTGCTCTCGGGCGGCCTGCAACAGCGCGTGGCCATGGCGCGGCTCTTCTACCACCGCCCGCAGTACGCCATCCTCGACGAGTGCACGAGTAGCGTGACTCTCGACACGGAGAAGGTCATGTACGACAACGCCAAGGCGCTGGGCATCACGCTCATGACCGTCAGCCACCGTCGCAGCTTGTGGAAGTACCACACGCATATCCTGCAGTTCGATGGGCAGGGCCACTACGTCTTCACGAAGCTGGACGCCGACAAGCGCATGAAACTCGAGGATGAGCGGGAGGAGCTTGAGGTTAAGCTGAGACAGGTGCCCGAGCTGGAGCGGAGAATGGAGGAGCTTGCCGCTTTGTAGAGAGGATGATGGAGCTGGAAACACTACACTTGGCTTTTCAAGATTCTTTGTGGGAGCGTGAAGATGCACATGCATCAAATATGTAAAATACAGCCGTTTAGATGACCGGGCTACCGGGCCGTCGGTTCAACAAGACGATGTTATGATATGTTTCTTCGTCACCAAGACGAACCATCACAGCCAATGTATTCTTTATCTTTTCATCACTGCTCCGAATAAAGTCTCGGAAAATGAGCCATGCCTCATGTCCTCCACACGCCACCAACTCGCCAGCAAGGGCCGTTTTCGCAACTTTGTGGCATCTATATACAGCCATTGCACCCTTCGTGATGCCCCCGCTCACGCGACCACAATGTCCATCTGCTATCCAAAGTTGAGGCCGACATGAACCACATTCCCGAGCGCAGGCTCAACTCACGTACAGGTTTTGATGGCAACTTGTACTTCGTGCTGGATTTCGACATTGAGGCCGTGTACCTTTTGATATACACTACTACACAACCGTGCGCCCACCCTTGTCTTCACAGTTGAAGGTGTGTTTACTAACCTTTATGCGCAGATAAGAGATACAATACGGTCACTTGCGAGTACGTGTAGATCACGGCACTTCTTTTATGCCTGCTGGGCTCGATATGGAAAAAGTTGGTGGCGATCTTGCAAGGCATGATTTGCATGGACGTTGTTTCTTGAGGAGCCTTAGGTACCAGATCATCGCCAACATGTGATTTGATCTTCTAATTGCTACCATTCAGTGTAGATCGCCCTTTCCTACGTTCGCTGATATTGCTGCTTGCCCCGATCATCTATGGCCTGGTCAAATCTGGTCAAAGCAGGCTCTAAGTCTCTGATCTGATTTATGCAACAGAAAGCCGAACGGCGTTAAATTGGTATGACTATACGCAAGCATCTGGTATCCTGAACACCAGGCTACAAAGACCTTACTGTCTACTCGGACAAAGAGTAACAAGCAAGAGAGAGGTATCAACAAGCTGGCCAGAAGCAACCGTCACCAGTCCTCCCGCAGCGTCCCATACAGTCCAGCGCCCCTTTGCAATCCGCCAACCTATTTACTCCCCTTTTTGTCTCTCTATTATTTTTATACGAAAACAAGATTGACTTCCGAATATTAGGGCTCGCTGGTTGTGCGGTCGAACGACAGCATCAACCAAGTGCAGCGATACCGCGATCTTACTCCTCGTTCAAGCTTCCCATGGCTCTACTTGTTGGTTTGCCGCTCTTTTTACCCAGCTTGAGCAAGCTGAATCGCTTTCTCACGCTGCCTTGCTTAACGATGCCAGGACCCTCCAGGTCGGCTGTCTTCCCGTCCTTCATTGAGCTCTGGTCCAGGCTTTCCTTGGGTGCAGCGCTGCTTAGCCCCCCTTGGCCGGCGCCGTTGTCGACATGGTTCTCGTCAATGGACTGTGAACGAAGCGCGGTCTGTCGATGGCTTGTGCTTTTGCTCAAGCTGAGTCTGTGGGTGCTCTCGGCGTCTGCTGCCGTATTCACTCGTTCAGCCTCAGGTGTCGACTCCGCTTCTTGCTTCCGGCCGCCGAGGAAGCTCAGTCTTGCACTGCGTTGTCGCAGAGACACTTGCTGGACGACGGACGCTTCCTCGGTCTTGACTCCGTTCGAGAGGTTTGCACCGTTCTGCCACTGCGGATTCGTGTCGCTGGGTAGTGAACCTCTGAACGCGGTGGATGGCGTTGATACGGCTTCACGCGGCGCTGCCGGAGGAGGAGGAGCGAACAGGGCTATCTCGGGCGCAAAGGTGGTTTCAAAGTCTGCCAAGCTGTCAGTCAATGCTCATGATGTTCCTGCTCGTAGTGACTCACATTTCTGAAGTTCTTCGTGCCTTTGGGAGATGTCCTTATTCGCACTTCGGGCGAATAGAGCCAGACATCGCTTTATCAACATGGCATGGTCAACAAGCGCCATTTTGATTGCAAGGTCCTTTGGCTCTAGCTCAACCTCCACGCTTTCGTCCTCGTCCTCATCTTCGTCTTCGGCCTCGTCGTCCTTTTCACCTTCACCTTCCGGCCCAGGCAAGAGCTTGCGGTAGCAGACAACACTGTGCTCAGACTCAGGGTTGATGGAGATAGAAATAGCGTCCAGAAGCGTTTGTACGTTGTCTTCATCCCCTTCGGCAAGTCGGCGCTCCATCGCTGTCATCTCCTGAGTCTTGCGCACGATGCGTTCCAATGCGGTTTCGTGGGCGCTCAAGCGAACCTCATGTGTTTCAACGATCTCGCTTCGTCGGAGCAACGTAGGGAACGGCTCGGCAGTGGTAAACACTATCTTCTCTGCATAATGCTCATGCACTGGCCCATTTGTATTTCGTCTGGTTGTGAAAGAGAAGCTCTGAGGATGCGAGGAGACCAGGAAGTCACGGACGACTTGTGGAACTCGAGTCCTTTGGAATACCTGATGGGACAGGTCACGATGGGCTGTGATGGCAGAAATGAGCAGAAACTGCCCCTCTACTTCATCCACACCCCCAGTAGTGACGATCTGCGCTGAGGGATATTGCTCTTGCATGCGGTCTGTGAAAGCGGCAGCCCTCTCGGCGAGCGAGCCCTCGTAGACGAAAGCTTTGTCTCGCACACTGGAGGGAAACCCCAATCCCTTATAAACGACCTTGAAGTATCGCGGGATGACTTTCTCGCTCTTGGAAATCTTGTCGTATATCGTGGCGATGGCACGCTCCGTCCTGGCGAGCTTGGCAAAGTCAAAGACATTCGTCTCATACTGCACTTGGAGCTCCTTGTATGCGGTCAACGCATTGCTCCACGACTCTCCTTCCTCAAAGTGTTTGATCATGTCAAAATAGATCTTCTCTTTACGCTCAAAGAGGGTCTGCGCAGGGAATTCCGGTTCCGTCAAGGCAGGCGTATGCCCGATCGGATCCCAATCGTACAGGTCGGCATGAAGGCGCAGAGCCAGACCAGCCTCGGCGTGATTTCTCGTTTCGGCCTGGAAGCTCGCCAGCTGGTGAACATAGCGAACGAAAATCTCCTCCTTCTGCATGTCACGCAGGAACTCCATCAGACGCAGTCGATTGATGATGTTCGACGCCTCATTGCTGCCGTCGCCGCTGTGAACAGCAACGAGCAAGTCCAGGAATTCATCCAGAGTGGCGACGAGTTCCCGAATAGCTTCATGGAGCAGATCGTTGGGCGCCTCCGAGAGAGACTCGAAACGTTCCAGCAATTCGCCAACGAAAAGCTTCTGCAGAATGCTTTCCGTGAGTGGGTTTGCTTTGAAAAAGTGATCCAGACTATCAATCATTTCCGTCTGAATGACCGTCAAGTCTTCGCTCAGAGTCCACTCGCTGACAATCATCGTCTGCAAGACTTCAACGGCCATCCTGCGAAGGCCCTCATGTACGCTCAGGCAGAGCTCAACAATGGGACCGACGAGGGTCGGGACATATTGGACTTGGTAACCTCCGATTTTCATCAGACCGTAGCGGGTACGCTCATCGGGGCTTGTCTCCCATCCGATGGCCTCCCAGGTTCGGCGGAGAAGCTCAGCTCCGTGCTCCCTTACATCGCCAGCAATCTTCCACACAGCGCGGCGCTTTTGCTCGGGGAACGTTTCGAGAGCAAGCGATGCGCTCCCCACCAGCTTCAGAAGTGTCGTGAAGAAAAGTTTCCAAAGCTCCGTATTGAAACTTTCGGCATCATCAGGGTCAGGAAGGAATGACTCTAGCAGGATGCCAGCCAAGTACTGCAAGGTATGCATTGTCGATTTGTGGTGGTATATGTGAACGCTCAGCCAACCCGATGGGAACGCCTCGCCTGTGAGGATGCTCATGTGCACTCGGAGAAGGTTCTCCAGAATGATGGTCAGGTCGTCTTCAGCCAGTTCGAGCTGCAGGCCCGCAGCAGAATTCGAGACGGCAGAGAGTACAGCGGACAGCTCAGCCAAGGCTTCGTCAAATGCGACTTTTTCGGCAACGGGCTTTGAAGGGAATGGATATGCCGTTGGAAATAGCAGAGAGAGTCGGTCCCGTGGCTTTTGAGGGCAGGACAGGATTGCCAGGTAAGAGTCGATGATTCTGGGGGTGTGATCTAGAATTTCTGATCCAAGATGATCGACCTGGCTGGCGATGATAGAGCAGCACAAGCGAATCTGCTCCCGCCATTGGTCAGTGACTTCCTCAGTATGGCCCCAATGAGGCGCTATCCATCGAGCCGTATTGGCACTGAGGGCTGCCTTCTGCTCTGGATGAGCAAAGAGCTCTAGTTTCGAATAGTTGATGATGAGAACAAGTTTGTACAATATGAGTTTGCCCTTGACCTTTTTGCAAGAGTCCATAAAATCAATCGCAATGTGTAAAATCTCCTCGGTTGTCAGGAGACCAGTCAGCTCTGGTAGCCATGTGTGAAAGTGCTGGACGGCCAACGTCTGGCTGCCAACTAAGACGGGGGCCGAGTTCCGCATCATTGCGTCCAGTGCCTTGAAAATTGTGCGCAATTGCCGCGTGAATCCTTGCGGCGAAGACTTGATCCCTATCACAGCCTCTTTCGCCTTCATTTGGCCCCTGGCTTGCGTAATGAACTTTAGGATGTGCCGTACAACCTTGAAGGTAGCCCTCAACTTGCGGGCAGTCTCAGGCTCTGTGGGATTCTCGAGTAGCCGCGTGAAAGATCGGACCAAGCTGGATGTAGCAAATGGGCAGTTGAACTGGGTCTCAGCGTACTGATCAACCAAGGGGCCCAAGTTGAACCTTCGGTCGTGAACGATGCCGAGGACCCTCACTAACGCCGTGAAGACTAGGTCCTCAAACTCATCATTGCCAGAATTTTCGACAAGAATGCCGAAAAGGCCATCCAGCACGTCGTTTAGTAGCTTGACCACTTCGATCTCGGGGACAAATATCAGCTGCCTCAACACAGAGGAGACATCTTCGCGTGACAAGTCTTTCCATTTTAGTATCCCCAAGATCACCCTGTCTTGGGAAAATCGGGTGCTGCATAGGAATGTGTCGACGAAGAGTAATGCAAGCGGTCCGGTGACATCGGCAGAGTGCTGATCTTTGCCACGGGGAGCGAAAGGGAGCGAGAGATAACCACCTTTCCCTGAGGGACCAGCCAGTGCGGTCGACGTGTTCTCATCTATCTTATAGAGCAAGAGACCATGGCTGCCGTCGCGCACGAAGGCTTGCTGGTCCCACAGAGGCATGTGTGCGACGGCAAATGGGAAGTTCGGCGCGTCAGAGAGAAACATGACAACGTGAGCAGTCGATACGTCATTTGGGGATAACGAAAGTCGCATCGTCTGGTTCCACGACTCCCCCCGTTCCGTAGTAGTAGACTTGAATGTGGTGACAGGGTCCTTGTTGGACGCAGTGTGAATGCAGTTCTCAAATCGTTGGCCAGAGGGTCCGCGAACTTCCACAGTGATTTGCAGGTTGGTGCCCTGTAGACTAGACGGCATAGTTGTAGCGCTGCCCCCATATCTGGATAAGAGATTCTGCCGAGACAGCGAGGCGGTGTTGATCGTCAGATAGATGTCTGATCTGGGCTTTGTCGGCGCGCCAGAGAAGCCCATTTTGCTGGTCTTGGAAACTCCAGAAAGTCGAGTAGGTGTCGCTTTGATCAATACGTCGGCGTCTCGGTGATTGAATGCCTGAAGACAGACCTGAAGCCGCTCGCCTCTGCGTGACCTCTCGAGATGCCCGTTGGTCTTTTCCATCAATTGTCGAGCCAATGAATCCCATTCTTCATGCTCTTTCTCGACTCGTGGAGATGGCGACCAGATATTCACAACTTGCTCAACCTCTGTGGCTTGCTTCATGATGGAGTTGAGCTTCAAAACCCCGACACCGACTGTTCGCTGAGCCGTCTGTGTTGTTGGCGCTGCAACGGCACCCTTTGAGCTGGCGGTGCTTGGAGGGCCATGCCCATCGCGACTCTCTGGCCCCGTAGATGGCGGAGCACCTTCGCGTAGTTCCGATACGGAGCTCATTTTCGACACAGCGTGGCCCCTCGAAAAGGTCGACCGCGCACTCTTCCCACCCCACATCAAGCTTCTCCTGGAGGGCTTGGTTCCGCTCGCAGGAGTCGACTGTGAATGGTCTCTCGAGCGGGGATGTTCTTTGCCGGTTCCAGATCGGGAGAGGGGAGTCGGCTGTGCGATTTGCTGAGACGCAAGAACCTTGACAACCAGGTACAGTTCGGAGTCTGCTGACGGAGAGTCACCGACGTCCTGGGCGGACAAGTCGGTGAATAGGGTCCTGGTGGAAGAGCTCTGGGTAAAGTTTCCAATCATCCCGCCAGACGGTATCTCGACACTGAAGCATTCCGATAAGTTTGACCCCTTTTCGTGCTGTGGCTTGCTGACGAGATACATGACCAGCGATGTTTCCTCCGTGGACGAGCCTGCAAAGCCCTTAACCTCCAACAGGAGATGGTGCAAGGATGAGGATTCGACGGTAGGCTGTGGCGGCTCGTCCAAAAGACTCATTTGGGACTGGAGACTGGTGACCTCGACGATAGAATCGTTGCCTGTCAAGACTCGGCCGCGAGCCGCGGGATCTCGCACAATCACTTCTCCTCCGCAGAGCTTATTGACTTGCACCAGATCCCAGACCGTTTTTTCTCGTAGCGACTCATACTCGTGAGTTGTGAGCACATTGTAGAGGAACTGCTGGCGATGGAGGTTGAGGCTGGAGATTAGACGAGATAACTTGTCCAGCTCGGCGTATTTCCGGGAAAGCAGCAGCTCGTGGAGGTTCTTGGAGTGCCATTCCCGCAGACACGAAGCGATCTCGTCAATCAGCGGCTCAGAGGCAGAGGTCGGCGTTTCGTCTCCTATCTTCAGCAGTGGAACTGGTGCTGCAGGTCGTTGGGCATGAGGATCCCTTTGGACGGGAACGGACAAGTTCCCCAAAGCTCCGTTAGGAAACTCGCTCAGAGGCCGCCTCCCGTTACTCGGACTGGTTGGCTTATTCTTGTGTCTGCTCTTGGTCGGCGAGGCGCCATTGGTGATGCCGCTCTTGGCAGAATCGCTCGTGGGCCGAGTGCTCCCCGCGCCTGTACCGTCGCTTGCATCCTCTCCTTGCTCTTCGTCATTGTTGCCGTCTTCATCATCTCGGTCGTCGGACTCGCCCAGCATCTCTCGAACCTCGACACAGCTGCGGGGGAAGATGCCGCTGAAGACACGGGCCTCGAGCGTCTGCCCCTTAACCGAAGTCAGACCCGCGAGCAGGCTGGGGGGCGCGACGAGGTAGCCGCGCAGCCAGTTGCCGTCTGGCGTCTCCTCGATGATGTACAGCTCATCGCCAATTTCGAGTGGGAGGTCGGCCGGGCTCTCAGCAGCAAAAGGATATGTCGCGACGGCGAAGGCGATCCGGGGGAGTGGCTGCCAGGGCATTGGATCTCCAGCGTCGGCGCTCCGAGGCGCCGAGAAAGCTGCAAACGGGCAGCGTCAGGATGGAAGGAGGCTCCAGGACGTAGGTGAAGTCGGCCTGTCGGCAGGGTTTGGCGTTGGAACGAGGCTCGGCTCGCGGAGGCATCAAGGTTCCACACGGCCGAGCGAGGTTGGCGGGATCCGAGATGCAGTTCCTGGGAATATCATTGGTAAGTTGCGACGTTCGCAGACGCTCGCAGCAGAGGTGGTCTACCGGTCCCGGCAAGCTGGAGATGAACTCACGGGTCCGGTGCGTGGGAATATTGAGTGCAGGGTCCTGGTGCGCAAACCCCTGAATGGACGCGATACTAGCAGGGTTGGCGCTCGATGCGTGTTTGTAGGCGCCGTCGAGGGGCGCAAGCGAAGCCGATAGCGAGCAATTCAGGGACAGAGCAGGCCAAACGCTGCACCGCGCGCGAAAGAGAGGATGAACCTGGAAAGAAAAGAAAAATCGCGGCGGTAGATCGGACGAGGAGCTGTCCAAGCCCGCGCCAAGGGGCCGTCTGTTTGCTCTCCTGTCGCCTCGCAAGGCCTGGCTAGCTCCAGAGTGGTGCGCGAATGCGCTAGTCGCAGGCCACCTCTAGCATCTCTCTGGGACTGGTGGGGAGAGCGAGAGGTTGGCTCGTGGGGGGGCGCCGGGGCTGGCCTGGCCTGGCTGCCCCAAGCTGGTCCGAGCGGTCCATGTTCCTGCTCGCGAGTGGTAATTAATCGAGTACCTTGTCATTGTGCATCTGGGCCCCCGCAAGCCGCGGCAGGATGTGACAATGTGCGTGAGTTCAGAACACGGGCTGGCAAGTGTATGCACGTCTCAGTTGTCAATTGCCGGTGCTTCAGCCCGCGTGTCAAGGCCACGGCTCCCCTGCTCTGCCGAAGCACACCGGCAAGTAGTTGTAAGGTTTCAAGCAACGACACCTTACTCTTACTTGTACCTCGTCGTTTTTACCTCTGTGCGCTTTGGCCGCCAGCCACGTTGCCTACTTATCCGCCGTCGGCGTCCAACATCGCAGCGGCCAACCACTGAAAGCGGGGCTCGGCGGCACGGCGCCATCCAAAGCGGCGGCAAGACCAGCGTCTTTGACAGTCGTTCTTCGTCGCCCAAGTGCTGGCACCAAGTATGGATTACCAGTATAGCACAGAGTGTCGTCCGTTTTGGCGAGATACAGGAGCCACTCAGATGCCATAGCAAGCTACCTTACCTACCCACTGTTAAGGTACTAATCAATCGCCACAGCCACCAAGGGGTCCCCTTCATAAGGTACTTCTTCTAGCCGTTGATGTCCGAAGGGCCATGCCGGTTGGCAAATCCGAGCAGGACTCAACCATCAACCAAATAGCTCTCTGTTTGCAGCCAGAGTCCCATGAACGAGCCCTTCAGAATGAGTGGAACTGCTGAGGCCACCCCGAGCTCAGGCAACCGGCTCTCGCCCATCAGGGAGCGGGATGCGACGCCCGAAGCATTGCGGGTTTGTATCACCCTGCCTCAACCTCAACATGGCGCAAGGTTGTCTGATGCAGGGTCCAGCGACCACGAGAACGTGAACAAGACGTCCTCAAAACGCCGTGGATCGCTCAAACAAAAAACGTGGGCCTAACCCTTGTCCCGAATCGATGATTACCAACAACCTGTCTGTGGCCTCTTGGCACGTCCACTTCTTGATGTCGCGAGATGATCACCTCAGTAGTGGCGTCGGCCCCGCTCGAACATCGGCGCCCTATTACCTACCCGACTTCAGTGCTCTCTCAGCAGCCAGGTGCGAGTTGCCTACCGCTTCTCTTCGACCAAAAGTGATTCAGGTGTCGTTTGCCCAGGTAGTAATCCGCATACCGTCCTCTACGGTTGCAGCCCCATCAAGCAGCACTTTGCAGTTGCACGACTGCTGAAGGCACAAGGCCCCACCACCAACTCACATGTGTGACTTCATCTCCGGGTCAGCAACTAGCCTCATTGCCTGAAAGATTGTTGGCCACTTCAGGCATCCTTTCGTCGTCTCCTGCACGCCATCTCTCGTTCTCTCCATAGTAGCAGCACGCGTTTGGAGGGTCACGCATCTACGGCTTCTTGAGCTCGCCGCAGCCTTGGCCTCGACATCAAGCCGTTCTCCCTCCCCTCCGCCATGGGCACTCCTTTCATCACTATGCTCGAGCCTAGCAAGCTCGAGGGTTTTCAAGCAGGCGCTCGCCATGACTCACAGCCGGCTTCAATCCCACAGCCGTTTCTCGACGCCATGGAGGTCCGTGAGGCTGTCTTCGTTGACGAGCAGAAAGTTGCCCTTGAGAATGAGTTCGACGCTGATGACCCTCGATCGAGTCATTGGGTCGTCTACGCCAGCGTCAACAAGACGGAGGAAGTAGAAGTGCGGGATGGAGACGGCAACGTCGTCCAGCCTCGCAAGAGCTCGACTCGGACAACGCCAATCGGCACGGTCCGCTTAGTTCCCTTCCCTCATGATCCGCACCCAAAGGCCGGTGGCAGGTACTGGAACGGTGTCCTAGAAGGAGAGGACGAGGAGCGCCCCAGCAGCCACAGCGGATCCGATAGAAGCACCTCTTTCCACGACGGCAAGGAGCCGTATGTTAAGCTCGGGCGGTTGGCTGTGGTCAAGGAGTTCCGAGGCAACAACCTCGCCGGCCTCCTCGTCAACACCGTACTGTCCTGGCTGAGAGCAAACCCGGCGTACTTCGACCCCAGCATCACTGAGCTGGGCCTGGAATCAATGGGCGCGACGAACGAGACGGAGATTCCGAAGTGGGGAGGCCTCGTCTGCGCTCATGCGCAAGAGCAAGCTGTCGGCGCATGGTCGAAATGGGGATTTCGGGTCGATGAGGCCATGGGCAAGTGGTGGGAGGAAGGCATTCCTCACGTGGGCATGTTCCAGAGGCTGGAACTGAGCCCCAAGGAGGTCCGCATATGAGTCTCGGGCTCCCAAACCCCCAGCTCGCATTCATGAGTGTATGAATCCCTTAGACGTGATGGCCCGCGGCGAATGAGAGCCATGACAATGCGCGGAAAGCATAGTGAATTGATGTCCCACCCGGGTCTTTATACAGCCCCTCGTTTATGCAGCAAGATTGAGCAGATAGCCATTGAATTCATTGTGCCCTAATTGAGCCCAGATTTTTATTGAGTCTCTAGAGCCATTTGTGACAATCCATAGCCGCGTTCCCAGACCCGAACGCAAAATGCAATTCTGAAAGATGCCAGAACCACGCCAAAGCCGCAAACCCTCCAGCCAGACACCCACCCGTAAAACATTTATCGGTTGCTCTTGGCGACACGCTCCAGCTCGTCCTTCTTCTTGATGGCGTAAGAGTTGCTGCTGCCCTTCGCGGCGTTGATCAGCTCCTCAGCCAGGCACTCGGCAATCGACTTGACGTTGCGGAAAGCAGCCTCGCGGGCGCCAGTGGTGAGCAGGGCAATGGCCTGGTTGACGCGGCGCAGGGGCGAGACGTCCACGGCTTGTCGTCGGACGGTACCGGCAGAGCCAATTCGGGTAGAGTCTTCGCGGGGACCGCAGTTGACGATGGCATCGACGGCGACCTGGATGGGGTTCTGGTCGGTCATGAGGTGGATCTGAAGCGCACTGTTAGCCTCTGCTATCTCGTCCCGCGCCCAAGCGTGCCGTCCAGACGTACGATCTCGAAGGAGTGGGCAACAATGCGGACAGCCATCAGCTTCTTGCCGTTGTTGCGGCCGTGCATCATGAGCGAGTTGGTCAATCGCTCAATGATGGGGCAGTTGGCCTTGCGGAATCGCTTGACGGCATATCGGCCAGCGGAGTGGGTGACGTAGACGGGGTTTCGCAGGGAAATGTAGTCACTGTTCATTCAGATCCATCAGCAAACGTCTTCCCTTGGCCTGTTGTTTCTGGCGGATTCGCTTCGACGTACGTCAGGGAGATGTCGCGGACCTCGACATCGTAGTCCCACTTGTTGAACAGCTTGATGTTGCCAACCTCCTTGACAACATCCTTGGGGAGAACGTCGGAGAACGTCTGGTTCTCGACCTCGATATCGCCGCCGTCAGACATTTTGGCTGTTGCAGTCGTGCTTTCCGGATCTGGCGGGAGACTGCGGGTTAGTCGTGCGGATTGTCGTGATGGGATTTTTCGTGAGGTTGAAGATGGGCCAGGTCGGAGAGGGTTGAAATTTTGGGTGGTGTGTGGACCTGGCGAATCAGATGGCGCGAAAAGTTCGGTACGTACCCTGCGCCCATAAAGTGTTAGGGCACGCCTGCCCTGGGCCCAACTCCGCCGGAGGGGCCTCTCTCAAGCGGGAGTCTCTGGCTTCGTTTGGCAAAAAATCCCGTTCCTCCACACTCCCGTCAACGTCAAGCACATCAGAACAAAATGGTATGCTCGCACCCGCCATCGTGACGGCATCGCCCATCGCACGCCGCATGCTAATCCGACACTGTTACAGGCGCCCGCTGCTGGAGCTAAGAAGCAAAAGAAGAAGTGGTCGAAGGGCAAGGTCAAGGACAAGGCCCAGCACGCCGTCCTCCTCGACAAGACCACCTCCGAGAAGCTCTACAAGGATGTGCAGTCGTACCGCCTGGTCAGCGTCGCCGTCCTCGTCGACAGAATGAAGGTCAACGGCTCGCTCGCCCGCCAGTGCATCGCCGACCTCGAGGAGAAGGGCATGATCAAGCCCGTTGTCACCCACAGCAAGATGAAGATCTACAGTATGGCCGCGACCGCCCCGATGAGACAGACGACGAAGAGCCCTGAAACTGACCTTGTACAGCCCGTGCCGTTGGCGGTGCCTAAGTTACCCGAGCGATGGAAGTCGAGTCTGGAGATATGGCGTCTGATTGGCCTTCATGACGAAATGGCCATTGGATTGGAGGATGTTTCACGGCAGACAATGCCTGGTTGGGACGCATTTCATGCTCGGTGTAGCATAGGGAGGGACCGGAATTGTTATTCAGCATTCGGCAACGGAATGAAAGATCTTCAAAGTCAAATCTCGCCCAACTGCTCCGACTGCGTCTTGCAGCTCGACTGTGGTCTTGTCGTGAACAGTGACATTTTAAGAATCCCCCAACTAGCATGCATTTTCCTGCAACGCTCTTGTACATACCTTTGTACCTAAGGTACTGCTTGGTACATGTGTCCAGCGACGCGGTTGCGTTTACGCCATCCTGGGCTGAGGCAAGGTCAACGTATTATGCCTCTACGCAAGTGCAAAGCGTCCTGGCACCATCGGCCCTCTTGCGCGCCTTGCTGGATGAGCAAACGATTGAGGTAGTTTGAGATGGGTTCTAAGAGGCCGCCATGTCCGAATTCGCAGTCCTTGTGCGGCTCAAGAGGACGGCGATGGCGAATGCGCTACGACATGCTTGTGGCACCGATGCTGCCGTCTCAGTTGCATCACATGCACATGCTCTACGGAGGACGTTGTGCTGGGTCAGGGCTCACACAATTTGCCGTACAGAAGAAGTCAACGAGAAACAAAAACAGGTCCAGGTGGTGACCATGGCTCCTGAAGCTTTAGCAGGTAGCAATCGCAGATACGACGACTGCACGCTGATCGACGCTCCTCCCAATTCTCAAAGGGTGGTTCTCAGTCCGTATCCAACCTGCTACGTTACCGAGATCATCCGGCATCAATATTACAGGAATCTAACATAGCAACTGAGCCATGTCACCAGACTTGTCATCGGGAAGGACGCGCCCCAGATATGCCATGCATGTAAGCTTCCTGCTTCACCCGCAAGAGCCTGGATGGCGGCGTGAAGTCACGGACGGGTCGGGGCCTATAGCTGACTGCCTACTGTAACTTGCCCGAGGAGGCCGTTGGTCCGGGACACCTGCACGGCCGGTTTGGGCATCTCGGGGCCGCCGACCATGGGGAGGAGGTTGTGGGATCGGGTCAGCAGGCCGATGTCTGCAACCACAGCTGGCCAGGCCCCGCGGCTCTTGCGGTATCGGCCAGAATCCCGAAAAGACAGATCATGTAGGGCTGCTTCCGCCTGATAATAGATTGGACATGTTCCTGGATTCGAGAGGGCCAGGGGCGGCTCTGCTCTCCTCGGGTCAATGGACCCCTGATAAGGAAAGCCGGTGTACGGGAAAGGGCAGAAAAAAGTCATTTTTAGCTCCGCTGGCCCTCCTGGCTTGGTGGAGACTGGCGCGGGATGGCAAGAGATGGCGGAGGCTGAGAAGCGCAATGTGGCCCGCACATGATACTGTACGTACTCGTACAAAGACTCTCGCTTGCGAGACCAGCCAGCCAGTCGGCCAACCACTATGAACATGGGACTGAGCAATTAACGCACACTCTACTCGTACAGGTTGCAACGCGGTCATGGGGCCAGCCCGACGAGCATCATCATCAGGGCGTCATACAGCCCTCACGCCCAGTCTTGGGGGTGGATGGCACACGGCCAGTCTTGGGGTCGGATGGGATGCCATGGCCAGGCCAGCGGAGCCCTCTCGGCGTCAGAGAAAATCTCGGGGCGAACCGGCTTCGCCGGTACCTGGCGGCGGCACTGTGCTTCGCTGCAGCGCGCAGGTACCACGCATGCCTCAGGAACCTGCGCGCGCACGACTAAGCTGCGCTCGGGGGTCGCGCCCCTTCTGGCCTGAGGCTGCCAAGCTGGCCCGCGGCTGCGGTTGCCGGGGGAAAAAGGGAGCCACGGTGGCTGCGAGGCAACGGGGCCAGCGTGCATGTACGGAGGAACCTGGGGCCCCCAGCCAACCAGCGTGCGCTCTAGCGCGGCCCGGGTAGATTCGCTCTCAAAAAGTGTCCCCTTCCAGGCTCCGCCGCAATTTTTTTCCTCCCCCCCAAGCCGGTGCAGAATTTATTCGCTCGACTGCCCATCCACCCGCCCCTTCTTCCTCTTCCCATCTCCAAATCTCCCCTCAATCCTTTCTAGTTTTCGGAAGAGCGTCAGCTACAGCCGTCAACATGTCTCCTACCGAGAAGCAGACCGTCCTGGGCATGCCGGTAAGACTCCCTCTCTCGCCACCTCCGTGATGAAAAGTCGCGCGCATTCGGCAAGGGGTTGCCGACGAGGCGTCCAGGCGTCACGGCTGCGTCCAGTCAATTGAAGCACGCCGACGACAATGCCGCGTTGACGATGGCATCTGATGCGTCGCCTCTGTGCGCGCTGTCGATGACCTCTCCCGTCGCCGTGCGAGCCGCGGCAAACCCGGAGCGAAATTTTCGCGCAACCAACTTGTTTCGGGAATCATGTGCTGACGTTTGTTTTCTCGCAGCCCTTCGTTGCGGACTTCCTGAGTACGTCTCATTGCCATTAGCGGTTTCGATGACGACGCGACTGTCACCACAATACTCGTTGTGTCGACGTCGTCGCCGGCCAATACCTGCAGCATGGACTGACTTTTTCATCACAGTGGGTGGTGTCTCCGCCGCCGTCTCGAAGACCGCCGCTGCCCCCATCGAGCGTGTCAAGCTCCTCATCCAGAACCAGGATGAGATGATCAAGGCTGGCCGTCTCGACCGCCGCTACGCCGGCATTGGTGACTGCTTCAAGCGCACCATGGCTGACGAGGGTGCCCTCTCCCTGTGGCGTGGCAACACTGCCAACGTCATCCGTTACTTCCCCACCCAGGCCCTGAACTTCGCTTTCCGCGACAAGTTCAAGAAGATGTTCGGCTTCAAGAAGGAGCGCGACGGCTACGCCTGGTGGATGGCTGGTAACCTGGCCTCCGGTGGTGTATGTTCTCCCCCCAATGTCCATTGGCTTGCAAGTTGAGCCGAGGCTAACCCGAAACCTTAGGCTGCTGGTGCCACCTCTATGCTGTTCGTCTACTCTCTGGATTACGCCCGTACCCGTCTGGCCAACGATGCCAAGAGCGCCAAGAAGGGTGGTGAGCGCCAGTTCAACGGTCTCATCGACGTCTACCGCAAGACCCTGGCCTCCGACGGTATTGCCGGTCTCTACCGTGGTTTCATGCCCTCCGTCGCTGGTATCATCGTCTACCGTGGTCTCTACTTCGGTCTCTACGACTCCATCAAGCCTGTTCTCCTCGTCGGCAGCCTCCAGAACAACTTCCTGGCCTCTTTCGCTCTCGGCTGGTGCGTCACCACTGGTGCCGGTATCGCTGCCTACCCTCTTGACACCATCCGCCGTCGCATGATGATGACATCTGGCGAGGCCGTCAAGTACAAGAACTCCTTCGACGCTGCCCGCCAGATCATTGCCAAGAACGGCGTCAAGTCCCTGTTCAACGGTGCTGGTGCCAACATTCTCCGTGGTGTTGCCGGTGCTGGTGTCCTGTCCATCTACGATCAGCTCCAGATGATCCTGTTCGGCAAGGCCTTCAGCGGCGGCTCTGGCTAAGCTCTTTCCCTACATTCCTCTATAGACTCTACTGGTGATGGGGGTGTTGGAAGGTGGACGACTGATCGGGGGGCGGGACGCAAGGCTCCCCGATAAAAACGGAGATTGGCAAGGCGGCAAAGAGGGAAGTTGGGGCTAGATATCCCCTCGTGTTTCTGTGTAACAGATGCTCTTCGCGGGTTAGACTGGCATCGGCATGGCGTATTTCTCCTTCTGGCTCTGCCATGCTTTCTAGGTCGCTGTAATTTATACACCTGTGCAATTTCCCTTGATGTTACTTCAACTCCCCCCTTGCCCGATGTGAATGGTCATGACTTGTGCTTACCGTCCAACGGGCTGTTGTTCATTACAAATCACGACGATAGGGGCCTTTATATTTTCTGTTCCATGACAAGTCTATTCGTTTCCTTGCCTGGTTCTGCATTGACATCTGCCGTGTTGGCCGGTTGCATCGAGGCGATGACTAAGGTTGACGTTGACCCACCCCTTCGAGGAGCTCGACCGCGACGCGCCGTTCAGACATTCACACCTGGCTGCTCACGAGCACGAATACTGCAAACCAGGTCTCCTTGAATGGCGAGATAAGGGCTCGAGCTTGCCACTTGCTGATCTACCATCACTTTGCCCCCGCCTAATCATGCCGCCAAAGCAAGCGTCAGGCGGTGTTCGCGGGCGGCCCAAGGGTAGCAGGAACCAGCGTCCGTCCGCCTCAGCCGCCGCCGAGGCTGCCGAGTCTAGCGACCCCTTCGAGTCGTCGGATGAGCAAGCAGAGGAGGGACGGCGCCAGGCAGCCGTTGGAGGCGAAGAGCAGGAGGAACCGGAGAAGTCAATCCCACGGGATCTCTTGACGCGGGTGCTGCACGAGTTCTTCGCAAAGGACGCGACAAGAATCTCGCGGGACGCGAATGCGGCGGTGGGAAAGTACGTGGATGTGTTCGTGAGGGAGGCGATTGCGAGAGCGTTGGTTGAGAAGAAAGGTGGATTTCTGGAGGTGAGTTCGTCCCTGGGACTGTTGTGCGTTGGACGCGAGTCCGGAAGAGTAGCTGAGGAGTTGCTGCTGCAGGTTGAGGATCTGGAGAAGATTGCGCCGCAACTCTTGCTTGACCTTTGAAGACGCAAGTTCAAATACGAGTGAGACTGTCAAGAGTTCCGAGGAGAAAGACAGCTGAATCCGTCCGTAACCACCTTCAGCCAACACGACCAGGCTCACTCCTTGGCCACCGGCCTGGCACTGCCACGAGTTGCAGTCGAGGACTGGGAGACCTGCATCAGTCGGTATCCACTCGGGTGTGGTGGCTATTGTCGGATACCAATGGGCATGACAGCTGGCGCCATCAGCTCCCTCGACGCTAAGCTTTGATATCGAGAAGATTGCAGGTTGAGGTGCGCCCCTTGGAGGACGGCAAATGCGTCGGCACCGAAGCTTGCGAGAATGGCCATAGTCGAGGTTAGGTTCAGTCTATGCAGCCTATCAAGGCTTCGGGGCGCATCATCATCCTGGCCCGCACCGTTGATGCGGGAGGAGCTGGACCGGTGGTGTGCCAAGAGCGTGCTCTGAGCATCTTGGCGATTCTGGGACTCGGGTTGTCTCTCTACGTCCTCTGCGCGGCCTCCGCGTTTCTACTAGACCATATTTTACGAGTAATGACGACGATTCACGGCTGCTTCACTCGCAATGGATGTTCGCGTGGCTCACGCGTTTCGGGGCGCTGCGTCTTGCTAACTCGAGAATTGCAGGTTCGTCAGCGAGCCGCGTGGCTGGTTTCGACACGGCAGCTCTGCAGACGATCAGGGAGATCAAAGCTGCCGGATAGCAAAAGTACTCGTAACGCAGCGTTTCTGAGCTGCCGACGCGACAAGGCCCGTGAAGCTGGCTTGTTTCGTTTCGCAGGCGACTAGGGATTTGCAGTCGCTCCCAGGCCGGCCGGAGAGCCACCAAGCCCTGTGAGGCTCCGAGCCGGTCGGTGCCCCACCGGTGCTCGAGCTCGTGGCAACCGAGACAAAACCGCCTGTCGGCGGGCTTGTCAATTCCATCTTAGGCCAACTGCCAAACCGGTATGACCCCGTCGAAAACGGCTTTGGAGAGACCGGCGGATCGCGGTGAGGCGACTTATGCGCTGGCTGATTCGTCCACCGCAGTAGCGGCCGGGCGGGCGTGCGGGTCGGCGCACGGCGGCACTGAAACCGGGGCTGTCGCGCCTGTGTCGGAGCCGCAACACTTGAGGCAGACCCGACATCAGAGGGACCCCCTCTTGCAAGAAAAAGCTGCCGCGTGGCACCGCGACCTCATTTCGGAGGCGCAGACGTCCGGTATCTCTGAGCTGGGGAGCCGTTGCAGTTGCGGTCTCTGTCTCGCCAGAAAGGCAGCTCTGGCGGGCGTGTCGCCGACGGCCCTGATGGAGGCGGCCACGGCTTGCAATGAACAGTCCTTGCCAACGCCTCACGCAATCGCGTAAAGGCTACGCGCCAAACTCGCACCGGGCCAAGGCTCAACTGCGCTGCGAGAGCATGCTCCGCATCTCTGTTGCAGCCCGTGTTCCGCCATAGCCAGAGGCAGCAGCAGCCGCCGCCACAATTGCCTTTCACCTCGTAACGCCTCCGCCATGGCTCCAAACGTGTCTCATGCATGGCCCTCGCGGCCTCCCGACGAGCCCCCTTCATCCCAGGCTCGCTCTGCGACGGCGACGCCTCCAGGTTCGAGACTATGTTTCCCTATTGCCCACAAGCCGCCCCGCCCCCGTCCGTCCTTCCGAAGAAGACCTTGACATGACACAATCTAAACTTGGCTCCGGCCCGGGCGCACGCAAGGATCGGACTGGCCAGGGTTGGGACGATCACGCTCGTGGCATAAAGCCATGTCGTTGCCTTTCGTTTTCCCTCGCTGGTCCTCTTCCAGTTTCATTTCATCTCTGGTATTCCTCTCGTCGGCTTTTCCTTTCCTTCTGTTCGGCTCCTTTCCCATCTGTTCTTCACGTAACAAGACGTCTTGCACTTCTCGAGGCTAGTCCTTGGCAGCGTCAATCGCCATTCGTTTGCGACTTGAACAAGACATTTACTTCGTTGCTCTCTGGAAAGAGCAGTCACACTCACTTGCTTCGGCCGGACCTTTCGCCCTGTACACATATTCCCACGCCACGATGCATTTCACATCTCTCGTCGTTGCCGCGCTGCTGAGCGCAGCTCAAGGTATGCCAACAGAATCGACTCGGACGTCGGGGAGGAGCTTGGAAGGGCTAACGTTCATTCAATAGCGGTTGACGTCCACGTTGTTGCCGTCGGCAAGAACCCCATGAACAACCAGACCGGCCTCAAGTTCTACCCTGATAAGATCACGGCCAAGCCTGGTTCCATGGTCCAGTTCCAGTTCTGGGCCGGCAACCACACCGTCACGCAGTCTGCCTTCGACAGCCCTTGCGTGCCCCTCTCGAGCACCAACTCGAGCGCCACCGGCATCTACTCGTCCTTCCAGCCCGCCGCCGCGAGCGAGGCCATGGGCAAGATCCCCGTCTTCACCGTCATGGTCAAAGACGCCAAGCCCATGTGGCTCTACTGCAGCCAGGGCCCCCACTGCCAGAAGGGTATGGTCATGGTCATCAACGAGAACACAAAGGCCAACGCGACCCGCTCCCTGCAGAACTACGCAGACCTGGCCAAGAATGCCGCCCAAGGCAACGTGGAGATCCCTAGTGGCGGCAGCAGCGGCGGCAGCAATGGCAGCACGGGGGGCAGCAATGGCGGCAGCAATGGCGGCAGCAACGGTGGAAGTGGTGGCAGCACCGGTGGCGGCAGCGGTGGCAGCGGCGGCAGCGGCAGCACCCCCTCGACTGTCGGTAGCAGCCCTGCAACCACCTCTGCTCCCGTCCCGGCCGCCGGCTCCAGCTTCGAGGTCTCGACCACGATGCTGCTTGTCCTCGGCGCCGCCTTCATGCTGCTGTAGGCCGCGGTATAGATGGTGTTGTGGCGGAAACAAGGGGCAGAACGGGATGGCAATAATATCTTTGAGCTTGTTTATACATTGAGGCTGTAGAGCAGCCCTGTTTCTTTCACAGCCGGACAGAACCGGCAATGGGGATGGGGATTGATGAATCGCGTCAGAAGACGTTTTGTAGAACACGACCGCTTTGAAAAGAAAAGTCCCCAACGATAGCTGCAACGCAACCGCCCGCGCTTCAAGTGCCGACATGTCAAGATCTTTCCAACGCCCCGGACGTAGTGCAAATCGCCTACGAGTATGCTTCCAACCTGCCCGTTCAGCCCTTCCCACTTCGTGGCCTTAGTCGTCCAGAATCAACCTCCTCTTCTTCCTGCCGTTTTGCGCCGCCGCACACAGCTGCCTCTTTGGTAGCTTGTCCAGCCAATCCTTGTCCCTCTTGACGTAGCCCACCCTGTGGTATTTCTTGCTTTTGGCGAAGAAGTCGACCCAGTGCTTCAGCGCCTTGTAAGCGCGATCTCGGGCCGTCTCAAGCTCCTGGGCGCGCATCTTCTCCAACTCGGCCGTGGTCCACTGCGCGTCCGTCTCCGGGTCATCGAGCGGCAGGAACATCTCTTCGACGCCGCGCATGTCGGGCGTACGGTCCTCGTCGAAGCAGCCCGTGACGTATGCCCTCGCGGCGTCGCAGCCAGCAAAGACGTTGTAGGACCCGCCGGGACCGTACATGCGGCGCCCGTTGGAGACGTCGTAGATGGTGCCGTTGATGGCGAGGTAGAGGGGTTTGGCGGGATCGCGACCGTCGAAGGCCGAGAGCTCCTGGGGAGTCAGGTAGAGTGGTCCGCTCTATTGCACCGACATTAGCATGGCACGGCCTCCGCATTCAGAGCCGCGCGGCGAGCAGACGCACCATCTGGGCCTTCCACCAGTCCGCCCGGAGGTAGTTGGGTTTGTTCTTCATGCCCCAGAAGCAGCTCTCCCCGCCGCTGATGACGTAGCTGAGGCCACAAGAAGCGACGAAAATAAAGCTCAGGACGCGGAGAACATCCAGCCAAGGGGAGTAGTCGTCAGCGTCCACCCTGAACCTTGACTTGCCGGCGGGTTGCTTCTTGTCCGGGCTCTCGTCCCCTTGGGGCTTCCGTTGGCGCAGTTCTGTATCTGCCATGATGGCCGGCTCTGATTGTCTCCCTCTCGACAGTGTAGGAAGAGGTGCTCGGCAATTGGAGACGCAGCACGGAGAGTTGTCGCCGCTCTCGTGATAATTAGGAGGGGAGCTCCAGCTTTCGCCTAGGGCACGACGGAGTACTCTAGCCACCCCTCCGCAATGACGAGACCCTGCGGAGCTGACGAATGAGACGCCGGCAGGTCTTAACCGCACCCGGGGGTGGATGCGTTACCAGGGCAACAGCGACCGACACACTGTCTGCGCACCTCCCCTCAGTACGGATAAACAGCACTGTGTTCGCGACCCAAATTAACAAATTACACACACGCACACCCGCGACATTGAAGCTCCACGAACTCTAACCACCAACCGATTACGCGCAGGAGGTAGCGTGACGTCTATCGAGCATCCTTTCCACCTAAGAAACCATCACACAGCGCAGGCCCATCCGACATTTTGCAAATGGACGCGGACGGGAGCCTGCCCGGCAGCCCGGCCGGCGGCCCCCTCCAGACGGCCACGCCAGAGCGCATGAACCAGCGCCGCGACTCGGTCATGTCCGCCCTCACGGTGCACGATAAGATCAGCCAGTTCAACAGCCTCAGCGTGGCGATGCAGTCGAAGCAACTCGAGCGCAAGACGGCCGACGCGGCGCTGAAGCGAGCAATGGTGGGACGCGAGGAGGCCGAATCCGAGATGAGGCGGCTCAAGGACGAGGCGAAACAGCTACAAAAAGCAGTCCAAGAAGGCAGAGATCGCGAGAGGAGAGTAGGCGAACGACTAGAGACAGTCATGGTGAGATCTGCCGCCACGGGAAACACAGGGCGGCAGGACCCTGAGCTAACGGTATCGCCAGGAAAACTACGGACGCGCCAAGGAAACGCATGCCCATACCCAAGCGCTGTGGGAGAAGGAAATAAGGCGGGCGAGAAAGGAGAACTTCAAGACACAGTCGACCATCGTCAAGATCCAGGAGGACCTCAAGTCGGCGAGAAGCGCCGTCAGGATCCTAGAGGAGAGCCTCGAGCGCGAGAAGGAACGCTGCAAAGCTAGGGAGCAAGAGGCTTTCACAGCGCGATACCAGATCGTCGGTGTGCAGGAGCAGCTCGAGAAAGCACTGGAACAGATCAAGGTGGTGGAGCAGGAGCGCGACGCCTTCAAGACGGCAGCTAAGAACGAAGAGGTGGCCCGCATCGCCGCCGAGGGGCGCCTCCCCTTGCCGAAGAGCGAGGATCCGACCGACGAGTTTGCGTCGCCCAAGAAGAAGCCGGAAATCAAGTACCGGGCTGGGAACGACACACGCCTCTCGCTGTCGACAATGGATATCGTCTCGTCAGCCGCCAGCGAGATGGAAATCGAGGAACTGACAACACAAGTCCTCTGGGAGAGGCAAAGGGCAGATCGCGCACAGGAAATGGTCGAGTTCCTGCAAGCCGAGTGCGAAATGCACTGCTGCCCATGCTCCAAGTCAAAGAAACCACGCTCCAGTCTGAGCCCGCCACAAAAGAGACGCCGACAGTCAGTGGAAAGCCCCGAGCCTCCGGCAGAGACTTGCGAGGAAGAAGTGCGGCATTCGTCGCCACCAGCTCCCACCCCTCCCAAGATCGAGGAGCCTCAGCCCGATGTCGGTCGGGTCAAGTCGAAAAAGGGACCGCGCCGAAGCACCATCTTCTGCCCCAAAGAGGGAATATTCCGCACCGTATCTGAGCAAGAAGCCGAAGCAATGGAGGCTGAGCCAGAGCAAGAGACGAACCTTCGAGACGACGCCCCCCGAGAGCCGGATGCTGAGCTCCTTGTCCCGATGGACGTCGAGCCGAACCTTCGCATGTACGCAAGAACTCCCTCGGTAGAGCCTCCGGCCTTTGCCCTGCTTGCCCAGGAGCGGATGTCCCTTCAGTCGCTGCTCAATGCTCCGCACGCAGTACACGGCGACGCTCACACGGCGCCTCTCCCCAGCGTCAGCGGCGTCCCCACCGTTGCAGACGATGAGTCCACGCCCGCAGAAGAACAGACCATCTTACAAAGAGAATCACCAGAACCACGACCGCACACGTCGGCAACCATCTACACGGTGACGACGACAGTCCCAGTCCGGGACGAGAACTGGCAATCGGACTCGTCGTTCAGCGAGAAGCTGCGCACCCCCTCCAACGGCAGCAACACCAGCTTCGACCACAAGAACCCGGCGCTGACGCCGACAATGACGCGAGAGCAGGCCCTAGCCAAAATCCGTGAGCGACGGGGCAGGGTGAGAAGCGCTGCGCAGGCGGCTGCCACGCCTCGCCGGGGCGCCAAGGGATCCGATAGGAGGGAGGTGAGCGCGCCGACGGGCAAGAATCCCGGCAGGCCGCGTTCATGACATGCAGCATGGGCCCATTGGCCTTGATTGTTGGCGAACTTGCCGGGCAGCTGTCGTTAGGGTACGCATGGAGTTTTTGGTTCCCTCTTCGGTTTTCGGCTTGGCGAAGGGGCGCAGCATAGTGTTTTCAGAATTGTTCTTTCACGACCCGGAAGCGCGCAAGGGAACCCGACGAGAAGCTCTCGCAGGCGTAATTTGGACCATGCATACTCTCACGCGTCATTTGCATACGATGTCTGGCCATGCCGAACTGTACATAGGGCATGGGTCGCTTAACGCTGGGTATTTCAAGTAAATAATGAAATGGCAGATCATGGCATCAAAACTCCAGAGATTCCCTTTTTCTTTACTCCAACCTCGTGCAAGGTCATGCGTTGGTCCGTCCAAACAAAAAATGCGACCACAGCGGAAGGAGAAGGTTCAGCTCCCCAAGAACCCTCTCGCCATATTCCGGCCGTGCTCCGAGCTCACGGCGTCGATCTTGACGGCGACGAGGACGCACTCGACAGCGCTCTTTCCGGCCTTGGTGCCCTGGATGCGCAGCCGCCACTGGCCCGTCTTGACTGTCCACGTCTCGTCGTCAGGGCCGCCATCTGTCCGCCGGCGTTTGCGCGGGTTGTCACCGGCGGCTGGCTCAGCGTCGTCGGGCGTGGCCTCGGCAGCGGGCTCCTCGCTGTGCGGCTTGCCGTCGAGGGTGATGGCCGCCTCGGGCTCGAGGGAGACGCGGACGAGGTCCTCGCTCAGCGGCGTGTTGCCCGGCGTCGCGGGCTGCGAGCTCGCGCCGCCCGCGGCCATGAGCAGGCCCAACGGCTGCGTGGTGGGCGGCAGGTTCAGCTTGGTGGCGAGGACCTCGAGCAGCTTGGCGACTCGTGCCCTCGTGTCCCTGTAGAACTCGGCACGAGGTCCGTCAGCCAGGAAGTGGATGCGGGTCGTCTCGCCGCCGATTTCCAGCACCAGCTCGGCAGGCCGATCGTCGACGTACGGCCGCGTGTAGTTGACCCAAAAAGGCCCGGGGCCGCCGCCGCCGCCGCCGCTGCCCTCATCCTCCTTGGCGACGCTCACGCCGCTCTTCTGCACGTTCTCGAGGCGCAGGACAATCTCGTCCTTCTGGCGCAGCGGGTTGTAGGAGATGGAGTGCGGGATGAGCTGCTGCTCGAGGCCCTTGAAGTGGAAGTAGCGCGCGTCGCGCAGCAGCTCCTGGCGGTGCGTCTCGTCGCGCAGGTCGACGGCGTAGCCCCTCAGCAGGCGCAGCAGGTCGGCGAAGGTCTCGGCACTGCGGTTGGGGACCGACGGCGGCAGGATGGCGGGCGGGCGGATGAGGCCCTCGCGGTCGAGGCCGGGGAAGAGGTTGTCGGGGCGCGAGAAGAAGGCGGTGAAGCCGAGGGAGAAGTAGTTGGGCGAGTTCGTCGGGCTGTTGAGCAGGTCGCGCGGGATCTGGAACTCGCGGTGGCCGACCGAGGTGAAGACGCTCTCCTCGTAGAGCTGCGAGATGAGCCGGGGCACTGGGCGGGGAGGAGCACGAGAGTCAGCTTCCAAGCTACGAGCAGTCGTTGCCCGGGGAGGGGAGACGCACGGCTGTAGAACTGGGCATCGGCAAACAGGCGCACAAAGTGCGTGCCGTCGCGCGGCGTGACGTGGTAGCCCTGCAGATGCAGCGCAATGTCCTTGAAGGTGACGGGGTCGCGGTCGATGTACAGGGTCCGGACGCCGGAGCCCGGTTCTTCGCCGCGCTCCTCGGCCGACTTGAGCTGGCACAGGAAGTACTGCGAAAAGTACGACGGGGCTGCGGAAAGACAGTCGGTCAGCCGGTCGGTCGGTCCAGCGTCTCGCGCCGCGCGTGCTTGAGCTTCAACGAGGCATGCGGTGGCGGCGGTGACGGCGACGACGATGACTACTCACCGTCCGAGGAGATCGATGCGCCCGACAGGTTGAAGAGCTCGCTGCCGATCTGGATGGGGAAGACGCGCTCGTGGGGTAGGATCTCGGGGATCTTGTGGAAGCTCCTCTCCGAGGGCGGCCGCATGGCCACGCTGGTGGCGGACGAGGCCGAGCCGTGGCCGTCACTGTGGCCGTCGATCGGGCTGCCGCCTACCATGTTGGCGGATGCCTGCCGAGGGTCGTGGGAGCGTCCGTTGCAGCGCCCGGCTCTGGCGGGAAGCTATCGCGATGCCGAGGTGGTCGCAAGCGTGGTGCCCACTGCCCCGGGCAGCTGGCTCGCCGAGGAATTGCACAGCCTCCTGATCGGTGGTGGGCTGACCTGGGCAAAAGGAAAAGGTCACGAAATAGAAGATCGTGCCTGCGGAGCAGAGTGTAGAGTTTCACGAGCTGCAGCTGCAGCTGTTGGTACGTAGCACTACCCTAGATGCATTTGGTAACTGGTCCGGACGCCGGTGGGGCGGTCGTGTGGTGGTGGTCAGCTCTCAAGTACACCAAGGCATCACGGAACTCCTCTTGTTTTCACGGGCAATACTCCGCTTGCCATTCGCACCTGGGGAATAAATTGAAGCCCCAACGCCGTCATACATGTGTCCTTGTCGTCTCCCGCGCTCCTTGCTGGCCTCCGCCCTACCTGCTCATCAGCTCCACGCCTCCTCTCACAACTCCCACCACCGCCCCCGTCTGCACCGTCTCGCTGCCTCCGCCGGCGACGCGGTGTTCGACCTCCGCGAGCCCGTCGAGCCACGAGATCATCACCGCGGGGCTCACCTCCAGCTTCGCCAGCTGCTCCGACAGCGCCGTGATGATGTCGGCGAGCGCGAGACCCCGCGTGACCTTGAGGGCGTTGATGGTGTTGAGGCAGCTCGTGACATCCGACGTGTTTAGCAGCGTCGACATGATATCCTTTATGGCGTCCGGCGGCGGCGCTGCGATGCAATTGTATATCGTCTCCGTAGTGATCGTCTCCCGCTGGATCTCCCCTTCCGGCACCTTGGGCGCCCCCTTTGGCCGCAACGGTGTACCTAGCTCAGGTCAGCGAACGCGGAATGGGACCACGGGCATCCGAGGCGGGTGCTTACTTGAAGCGTGGCACGCTTGCAGCACATTCAGCGCCCTTCTCATGTCTCCTTTGCTCAACCGCACGAGCGCATCTACGGCCTCTGCGCCAATCTGAACATTCTCCTCGTCAACAACCTTGTCCACGAGTGTCCGGATGTCGCCCTCCTTTAGCGGGCTGAACCTGAACCGCGTGCAGCGACTCAGCAGGGCCGGGCTCAGCTTGTGGGAGTAGTTGGCGATGATGCAGAATCTCGTGTTGGCCGTATACTTCTCCATGATTCGCCGCAGGGCCATCTGGGCCGTATTGGTCATGGCATCCGCCTCGTCCAAGATGATGAGCTTGAAGCCGGCAATGGAGTTCGCCTTCGCCGAGGCGCCCATGCTGAAAATCTGCTTGGTGCTCGCAAACGTCTTGATCTGCTCGCGGACGACGTCGATGCCCCGGTCGTCGGATGCGTTGAGCTCCAGCACCATCTGTCGCATGTTGGCGGCGCCGTAGATGCGGCGGGCCAGCGCGAGAATCGTCGACGTCTTGCCCGTGCCCGGTGGGCCGTACAGGAGCAAATGGGGGAGGCGATTCGCGTCGATGAATTTGTTGATGGTGGCGAGGATGTCGTGGTGACCCGAGACATCGTCGAGCGTTGTCGGCCGGTACTTCTCGACCCTTGGGGTGATTGTTAGACTAAAATGCCATCTCAGCTGAGAAGAACAAGTGATACGAACCACGGCAGGCTGTCCTCGGCTTCTACTGGGAGGTTGGCGGCGCTTCGTTTGCCCTTGGTCGCTTCCGAGGAAAACGTCACGTCCTTGGACGGCGCAGGGCCGTCCACATCCATCTCGTCCTCAAAATCGGACATTGCAGCAGTTCCTGGGCCCTGACAATGCGCTGCAGGTTGTAGCGGCGAGTCACGACGACGAGAATGGTCCAAGGCGTTTTGCAGCAGCGGTGGCTTTCGCAGAGGTCGTTCAATCGGTGGGTGATGGGGCAGAGGTGACGCGCTGTGCACCGCGCCGAGACGTGTCGGTCCATTAAAGCCCCGGCAAGCTCCCCACTTTTCGTAGGCAGGTTGGGTAGGTACTCGAGTGCCCTGTGCCTACTCATCTGCAACTCGCAATGAACATCGCAAGAAGATCTGGCACAACAACTAAGGTACTTACCTCATGCGCGGCAGTATTTCGCCATGTGCAATGTTCCACGGCACGTCCGCGGCCGTCATTCCGCTTAGCAGCAACATGTTCTCTACATCATCACTTGTGATTAACACACTAGAGCGCCAGTGCTGGGTTTCATTGCAGTCAGGCCCTTTATACATGCCATCGAAGTATAGCGGTTGTTATGTACAGTCTTCGGCCTCGTCGCCTTCATTCCTGTGGTCTACTCCCCTTCTTCATCGCTTGGTGAACCACTCGCCGCCGATCCACCGGTGGAACATGTCGAAAGACGGCTCCGGCTGGTCGGACGGGACCATGTGGCCGGCCTGGAAGATCTGCACAAACGCGAAGTTGTTGGCCGTCTTGATGTTGCCGTAGCTGCCTTTGCCCGTGGCGCTGCGAAGAGGCTGCACTTTGGCCTTGCTGAACGCGTCCTTGCCAGGCCAGTCGAGCGCGTTGGTCCAGGCACGGTTTCCCAGCCAGTTGCAGATAAAATCAGCATCGCCCGCGTAGATGAGCACTGGGATCTGCTCCAAGATCTTGGGGATCGAACGATGGATGGGCAGCATCCAGTCGCCGGCCGACACAAATTCTCCGTTGATCTGACCGTTGCAAGAGTCGAAACGGTCAACCTCGACACCGAGAGCTTCCTTGGCCTTGTCCGAATTGAGGAACTGATCGCTATAGCTTGGAGTGCCTTCACCGTTGTTTTGGCGAACGTCATAAACGTTCTTGCCAGAACGGTCATACACTCCGAAGATGGCGTTGTTGCAGGTCCTCGTCGCGCTCGAACACGTCCTGGCATCGCCTTTGTCGTAGCATGACTTGATGAGACTCTGGCAGCGAGGCAGCGCATTGTCCATGGCCTTGCAGTCACTCGAACTCAGCACCGACTTGTATCCGCCCTCCCCGCAAGCCATGGGCCGGTAGTACTTGTACTGTGTAAGAGGATCCGTGAGGCCATTGCCGATGAGGGCACTCTTGAGGTTGATGTTGCGGTTCTTGTGCGAGAGGATCTCCTGAGAGAAAATGGGAATGTAATGGCCGGCATAGCTCTCGCCCGAGATGTGGAAGTCTTGCTTCGCGTACTGTGGGAACTGAGTGAAGAAGAGCGTCAGGAGCGCATAGATGTCCTTGCTGGCCGCGGCAGTTGTGGTAACATCCTTGCTGCTGTACGAAAAGCCCGTGTTGACGGGCTGGTCGATGAAGATGACGGAAGCGTTGTTGTTCCACGAGTAAGGGTTCCTGACGGGCTCAAGATCTGGGTTGGGGATCTTGGAAGGGCCAAGTTCGTCCAGCAGCCCGATCATTGAGGAACATCCTGGCCCACCGTTAAGCCACAGGACCACAGGGTCGTTGGCCGGGTCGTGCCTCGACTCGAAGAACCCTGCGAATGCGGTGAGCTCTCCGTACAGGCAAGCTGGAGGATAGGCCACTTACAATAAAAGAGGTGCTTGTCTTGTTCTTGATCGTCCAGATAGCCACTGTACTGCTTCACGGTGTCCACGCCCAGGGCCGAGGGATCGACGGCCTTGACGCGCATGTTGTAATTTGCCAGCTTGCCGTCGAGCCTGCGGAACGGGCCACCCTGCTGCCCCCCTTGCTGGATGTCGGCTCCCTTAATGACATGGTCCCAGTGGCTGTCCGGCCTGCGGACAATGTTCTTGGGGTTGGGTCCAGACGTTACTCCGGTGATGGTCTGGTCCTGGATGGCAGCTGCCGAGGAAGCGACAAAACCCACAACGAGGGCAGAGACGGACAGCAGCATGGCGACGCGGCGGGAGGATATTGTCGGTAGAGAAATAAGGTGTTTAACCCCCAGAACGCGCGCTTGCTCGGCGAGTTGTTGACTACCCGTTGCGGATTCAAGCTCTGGAATGTAAAAGCGCGAAAAGGAGTAAGAGAATGCCGACCAAGATGCAGAAGAACGAGGCTATTATATAGTCGCTTTGGGGCTTTGAATGACTTGGGGATGCCCCAGAAAGTACCTTATTGAAGAATATGCTCAGTTTTAGAGTACGAGCATCGCAGCTCAGGCACGTGGGTATGCCCTATCCAACGGCAGGCCAGCATCACTCGCTTGCCCGCCTCCTGCTGTCGGACATACATGAGAAGGGGGGTACTTGGAGGGTTTCTAGACGGGTAGAGGAAGGTCTGTTGGGCCCGAGCGTGATTGATTGCGGTACGTGGAGCGCGTGGACACTCTTATCGGCGTCGACGAATGGATCCATCGCGAAGGACCCCTTCGGTCGTAGCCTCATGGAGGAGGTCGTCGCTCGGCAGTTCGCCGCACGCACCCAAAGTGGCAGCCGGCTGCGTCGCAACTGGGCGATCCCCCACTTATCCAGGCCACGCCGTCGCTGCTTCGTGGCCGATGCGATGCAGATCTCCGCTGCGCCCGGGGCTACTCTCATGCTTAAATCTATTCGGCCTCTCCTCAGTGGTTGACAAATCACCCATTGATGAATGAAGTCACAAGCCTCCTCTAGATAAGGCCGTGGAGGAAGGAAGCCAAGAGCTCGACGATGTAACCTTCCGCAACCAACGCACGCATGCCACCTGCTTTACCACGTTTTTTCGTCCGGGGAAAGTGGTCTAAATATAGCTGCCCAAAAAGTAGCCTCCCATATTTGGAGCCGGGCCTCGACTCAACAGGCGCCCTACCGTGAAGGTGCTGGAGGACATTCAATGGCGATTTGTCTCCCCCAAGTTATTGAAGAACCGTGCTACCAGCATCCTCGCCTGGAGCCTGTAACTCTGATTGAGAATGCAAGCCTTAATCCCAAGACTAGGAACGCCTGGGTTCGGCGCGCTCAGTCGTCCCCGCTGTCACTCTTGCATCTGAGACTAGAGAACTAGAGACGAGGAAAAAAGTATCAGCCACAGCACAGCAGTTTATCCTGCGGGTGGACTTTCGACTAATCCCGCTCCCCGAGGGGATTGAATGTGTCAATGAGACGTCTTTGTCTTTCACCTAGAATCAGAATCTCCTTGACTCTTTTCGAAAGTCCACCCGCAGGATAAACTGCTGCGCTGTGGCTGATGCTTTTTCCCCGGCTTCCGGGACGAAAATTGAACGCTATTGACGATAAAATGAGCGCTACCTGCGATGGCATGGATGGAATAACCATACATAGGTCGCGCGTCGACCTTTTAGAGAAGCGTACCGACTTTTCAGACAGTCAGGTTTCGTATTTGCTCTCTGTAAGTTTTTTATTCCTCCTTTGGTGTTATGGTTTGCTCATTATTCTTTCTAGCAGTAATAAAAATATTTTCATGAACAGCGATGGATTGGGGCATGTAATTCAGCGTATGCCTAATAGGAAGAGACATGAAAAGAACAATTAATGCAACGATTGCCCGAGAGGGGGTGGCCAACACTTGTTCAAACACGTGCTTGCGATATGCGTTCACCCGTCAAGTCTGTACGAGTAATACTCGTAGCATTTCAAGCCCTGATGGCTTCGGTGCGCTCGAGGAGCAAGGAGGAACGCGGCCCGGGTGAGAAAAAGTCCCTCTGCATGCCTTCTGGCTTGATAAATCCCGCCAAGATGCAACAACCGTACCTACCTGCCTTACCGTACCTCGTGCATGCTTGCGAAAGTTAGGTAGGTAGGTTCCATGGCTGAAGCCGGCGCGGCGTCGCCTCGACGTGACGAACCGCAATGCTATTGCCAGCAAGAGCTTGAAGCGAGTAATCCATATTTGCCTGCCATCTGCTTTTTCCCGTTCATCAAGACGTCCAATCTTATCTTTTATGGGTTTTAAATGTGATAAAGCGCAGAGATTCCATCGCGACTGCGAGTGATCGAGGTCACATACCGGGCCGCGGAGAGTGTGTCGGACAAAAGAGCTCAGCCCTAGCGATATCGGATTTGAGTGCGCTCAAATGTCAGATGAGGAGACACAGTACCAAAGTAGCAAGTAATATTCATTGGTAACGCTCCAAGGATCGTATAGCAACTGGTTCGTTGTATCCTAATGGTAAGGCCCGTGTCACCGCTTCAGCATGCCTTACTCAAAGCTTGAGTAGCGCACTCACTGGAGGCGAGATGACAGCAAGGGCTGCTGAGAATTATTTTTCCTTCCCCGTTTATCCTAACGAGAACGTCCGATTGTCAGTGTGGGAGAGTATTCAGACCAAACTCTGCTGCAGGTCCCAAATCACAGCGAAGCCATCCATCAATAGTAGCAACTTCAAAGATATTCCGCATCGTGTTCAGCCCCCAAGCTTAAAACGCGTGACACAGTTTAAGCTTGAAGTCCTTGAGGCACGAGGGTGGTATCGCCTTTTTAGGTCGACAAGGACAAATACTCGTATTGCGGAGAGCTTGACCGACAAAGGGCGTGCATCATGCGAGTATGTGAGCTCCCAGCTGCTCGGTACAATAAGTGGAGTCGCTGGCGGGGCGGCCCGCTGCTTGGCGAGACCCACTACGAATCGTCATTACCATTCCGAGGAATGGAGTGCTGCCCGTTTCTGCGCCGCGATCCTGCAGGATCGATGCAAACTTGAGCTTACAATTGGAGGACTCCGACAGCTTTGGTGTCAAAAACGGCATCTTTAGCTAGCAGAAGTGCCAATTATGCGCCTGAAGTGCTCACAATTAATTTCCCACCCCCTATGTACTATCATCCTCGACGAAACAGACTGCATCCGTATTACGGAGTACATGCAGTGCACGCCGAGCGTCATCTTAGGCATCCCTGCGTGTTTCCGAGTGCGTCGCTTTTGCATGGCTGTTGCCAATCACAGGAAACAGGTACGAACAGGGAGGAGTGCCAACTTCACAATCCAACCTTGTGTTCTGAACAAAGCTACTTTGGCGTCAGCTCTGCGAAGAGTCGTTTCGCATTGCTGGAGAACAGAGCATTGGCACCGCCTTCGAAGCTTTCCTTATTTCGCAATTTGCTTCTCTTTTACAGCTGACTTCCAATTTACCCTGTCTGTTTACCAACCCTGTTCGCGCGCATGCATGCATGCAGATACGCCTGTGCTGGATGAGCAAGTTGAGGAGGGATGTGCGCGCGATCGACAAGATATCGGTTAGGCCGCAAATTGGAAGGGGCTTCCGGGGTTCTCTTATGACCTAGCCTACGTCGTTGCTCGTTCCAAGTACGGAGTGTACTGGTCCAGACTTGGTTGGCACTCTTCACCAAGAGAATACACTGGGGCGGTGCAATTCGACCTCTCGCTCCTGGCAGGTTCAGGGTGACAGAACGGTAATTAGTGCAACGACTCCACCACATCGGCTAAAACCAGAGAGAGGGTTGACTGGAAATCGCGGGGTTGTGCTTCACGCCAGGCAGACAATCAGTTCTTCATCTGGCTGTGGGACTCGTCGAGGGTCTAAGAGGTCCTTGATGGCTACTCATTCCTCCCCGCCTCCATTACCCCGGATCCGTGGGTCAAATTCGACAATAAGGTTTACATTCTTGTGACAAATATGAAGTTAGGTGGCCGGCATGCGGCTTGGCTCGGGATTAGCCCGCCGGACGTTAGGTTGGAGTACGGAGTAGGCTCAAGCAAAAGGACCTGCTAATTAGCTGTCCCCATGTCGTGCCAGTTGATGGCGACCAATGGCGTTTAGTTAAGGACGCTGCACACCACGTTACGACTCCTTAGCGACGGCGATCTGCGACTCAGGGTCGCCGACTGTGCTACGCCCTCGTACTAGGAAATGGCTGTAACGACTCGACTTTGCAAAAGGTGTCCTGTCCATTGAACTCTCGGCCAAACACGGCTAGATCTTTCCGGCCGATGGACAAAAGCAGGCCGGACCCGAGCGCCGGGTGAATGGGCGCCATGACCTCGCGGACGATGGTGCCGAAGTGGTGGTCTGGGGATCCTGGGGACTGACAGCCACCGGGTACCGAGCCCGGCCGTGGCTTGTGGCTGCATGAACATAGCGTGCTTGGACGGGTCTTTTTTACCTGACGATGGAGCACGGCTACGAAAGGGACCTGGTCTAGGGTATTACAAGAATACCTATGTTCGAGCCTATTGCTTGACGCTTTTTGTTTGCTTAGGTAGCGACCATCGGCCACCCGGTCTTTGGATACAGGAATTCCAACGTCGGATTCTGGCGAGCACTGCGGTGAGCCCGTCTACTTCGATACGAGCTTTCAAAGCTTGACATAAGATTTGGTGTAATTCGATGTTGGCATCTCAATAGTACTCGTACAGCATCGCAGCGAACCTTGCCCGGGGGCTTATCCGTCAAAAGCGGACAGTGGAGACATTTGCACGCGCCTTCGGGGCAAGAATCGCCTCCACACCCACGAAGGTTTTTGGTGTTGAGAGTGAGGCGAAACTAGGTTTTCGGAACCAAAGCCGTTGTGTCCGAGAGATAGGCCTCCACGCCACCGTGCAGATTTTCCAGGGGGAGAGGCGCAGCAGCGGGAAACAAGGGGGAAAATGGCGTGAAGCTGCGCTGGTAATTGAGATAGCGATTTTTTTTTTTCTTCAGTCGCCAAAAGTCAAATCCAATCTGGCGTGCCCCCAATTGGCGCGCCCCCAATCTGGCGCCGGGTGCGTCGGGGGGGCACGGAGATGGATCGGGGATTCTGGAAGGGATCCAGCGCCAGGGTCGTTGGCGGGCCGCCGCAGGGGACACCCTGGCCCACGATTGGCCAAGGCGGCAGCAGCCTCGGCTCAGCGTCGGAGGTTGACCTGCAGCGGACTCCTGATTGGCAGACCAGGGTGGTGCGAGTTGCTGGCGGCGAACAAAGGTTCCTGATCCTCCTTCGGTCGGTGCCGTCCAGGCCGACACGCCCCTTGGCGCGAGGTGTACAGTACCCCGTAAGCTGGGCAACTCTGCAGAAGGAGCATGAGCCGCTGGTCGACGTGGGACTTGTTGCTCACTCATTTAGTTTGCATTCTCGCAGGACGGGCACTGCGAAGCATCACAACATGGGGCTTCCGGAAGGGGATGATGACCCTTGCCCCCACGCAAGATACGATGGTTCCCACCCCGCGGACATTGCTTTTGCGGTTACGAGCAGCCACTCTCGTACGGAGTAGATAAGTTGGTGTCGTCGGTCGAGCACGCATGGCCTCGGCCTACGACGAGGCTCCCGCCGACTGTCAATCGCCCGGCGTGGACGTGGCGGCGCCGCTGCCACCCGTCGGCAAGCTACTCTATTTCGCCGCTTCGCCTCGGCCGGCAATAAACAGCTGCTGCGCGCGCTGGCTTGGCCGACGTCGTCAAACGCGGCGAGCACCGCGGCACTTCGGTTGGCCTGCCGCCTTGGGACAAGGCCCAGACGCCACCCGCGGGCTGGGTGGAGCGCGCAGGGTGCCATCGCCCAGATGGCTTCCCGGCGGCGAAACCAGGGCCCCGCCCGAGTCGCGTGGTGCTTGAGTCGTCGTGCGCCGGTGGTGTTGGCATCGGCGCAAAAGTCAGCGAACATCTCGCGCCATGGCGCGGTTTGGCGATGCGCTCCGTGGCGGCCTCGCCGTCGTTTGAGCCGCGGCAGAAGTGCTGGTGCGGGTGCTGATGCAGGACTCAGGCATTCAGTCACAGCACAGGCCGGTACGTACCGTCTAGCCGTTGTTGCATCCGGCAGGTCGCTCCACAAATGGCAGCCTCGCGATTGCCGCTACCGTTCGAGCATGGCAAGAGCTACGGCTCAACGGCCGTATCGCGCCTGCTCATTAAAAATACGTAAAATCCTGGAGTCTCCCCACGGGGACCTTTTGCTTTCCTTATCCCTCCCCTCCTCCCCTCCCGTGAACTTGCTTCTCCTCTCTCTCATACATCTCCCGACCTGGTGTCAGTGTGTGAGCGAGTGCGTATAAGCCCGCCAGCAGCAGCACAGCGACAATGGCAACCAACCACGAGGACACGGCTGCCGAGTATGTGAACCCCCTCTTTGCCTCAGCACCTTTGCGTCTGTGTAACCGGCCCGCGGGACTGACCGCCGTCTCTCCAGGCTCCACGAGAGCTTCGCGGAGCGCGTGCCCAACAAGGAGACGGACATGGCCGGGGGCTACATCGCCTCCTCCGATCTCGACCAGAAGATCGAGCCGTCTGTCGCCGTCGAGACGGATCCCACCCCCGACGGCGGTGAGCCAAACGAGTACGAGAAGCAGACTCTGCGCCGTGTCGGCGAGAACCTGCCCGCCTCGGCCTTCCTCATCGCCGTCGTCGAGCTCACTGAGCGCTTCACCTACTACGGTGCCCAGGGCCTCTTCCAGAACTACATCAGCAACCAAACGGATGGGTCCGACGGTACCCCTGGTCTCGGATTGGGCCACCAGGCCGCGACTGGCCTGAACTTGTTCTTCCAATGGTTCTGCTACGGTATGTTCGCCGCTGTCATCTTGAAAGCAAGGTCTAATGACACGCTGCGCAGTGACGCCCATCCTCGGTGCCATCATCTCCGACCAGTACCTCGGCAAGTACAAGACCATTCTCATCTTCTGCGCCATCTACTGGGTCGGTCTCCTCATTCTCTGGACGACCTCTCTACCCACCGCCATGGCCAACGGTGCTGGTCTCGGTGGCTACATTACGGCCCTCATCGTCATTGGTCTCGGAACCGGCGGTATCAAGTCCAACATTGCACCCCTTATTGCCGACCAGTACCAACGACGTGTCATGGCCATCAAGACCGAGAAGAGCGGCGAGCGTGTCGTCATCGACCCTGCCATCACCTACCAGCGCATCTACATGATCTTCTACTGGTGCATCAACCTCGGTTCCCTCTCTCTCGTGGCCACACCCTTCATGGAGAAATATGAGGGATTCTGGACCGCCTTTCTCATGTGCTTCATCATGTTCAACGTGGGCATCCTCATCCTTGTGGTCCGCCGCAAGTCGTACGTTGTCCGCCCGCCCCAAGGCGGGATTATCATCGACGCTTTCAAGGCGATCGGTATGATGATCATGGCGCGCAACGTGGATGCTCCCAAGCCCTCGTGGCGCGAGGCCAACGGCAAGACCAAGGTTGTTCCCTGGAACGACCACTTTGTTGAGGAGCTGAAGCGTGCTCTTCGTGCCTGCAAGGTCTTTGTCTTTTGTGAGTACTACCAGGCCTGACAAGGTCTCTGACCTCCCAAACTGACGAGTTCCTCTAGACCCCATCTTCTGGGTCTGCTACGGCCAGTTCTCGACGAACTTCGTCACCCAAGCCGGCCAGATGGAGGGTCACGGCATGCCCAACGACTTCATGCAGAACTTTGACCCCATCTCCATCCTGGTCTTCACCCCTCTTCTGGAGAGCGTGGTGTACCCGATCCTCCGCCGCATGGGCATTGAGCTGCGACCCATTGCCCGTATCACCCTTGGATTCTGGTTCGCCGCTCTGTGCCTTGCCTACGCAGCCATCGTCCAGAAGCTCATCTACAATGCCGGTCCCTGCTTCGACGCGCCCGGCGCCTGCCCCGAGGGCAAGGACGGGAAGACGCCTCTTCCTAACCATGTCCATATTGCTGTCCAGGCCCCCGCCTACGTCTTCATTGGTCTCGCCGAGATTTTCATCTCCGTCACGGGTCTCGAGTACGCATACACCAAGGCCCCGCCGAGCATGAAGTCGTTCGTCCAGTCCATTTACCTCTTCACCAACGCTTTCGGCTCCGCCATCTCTGAGGCCCTCGTCTCCGTCGCTGTGGACCCCAAGTTCCTGTGGATGTACACGGGCATTGCCGTCTTCTGCTTCGCCACGGGCTGCGGCTTCTGGGTGATCTTCCGCCACTATGATAACGAGGAGGAGAAGATGTACGACCTCGACCGTGACGAGCCCGTCCTCACTCACGAGGGCATCAAGAGGGCGCAGGATAACGAATAAAGTGGGGATGATGGGATGAATAGGATAGGAAATACCTGGATCTAGGGAGTTTAGATGCATTATACCACACACTACCTCGCACCTGGTTCTGAAATGTACTGTGACGGTCGACCGTGCTCCAGTTTGGCACCCGAGGCCACGCTTCGTTGGGGAGCACAACCCAAAATGACTTGATTCAATGGCGAAAAGTTGATGCGGCAAGAGTCTAATCCCAACAGCCCGTGATGTGGCATGCTCCTATGTACACGTGGAGAATCCCAGAAGAGGGTGCAAGCAACAGAAGGCCAACCCCTGCTATGTGTGAACGACCGTGCCTCCTTCGTCGCTCGACCTCACCGGACTTGTAAGTGGTTCGTGCCCAGGCCGACGAACTCAAACATGATTGGGATTAACGCCGTTGCGAACCACGCGATTCCTAGCGATGCGTCAGTTTCGTGTCGTCCTCGGCCAGTCGAACAAGCAGACATTTCGTTGTCGGACTCACCTGTGTAGACTACCAGCTTCGTGACCACCTCGACGTCGTACCTGACCCGAGGCCGGACCAGCCGCTGGAACATCTCCTTCTCCTCAAGCTCCTTTTCTTGGCGGGTGTGCGTGTCCGCGTCCCCGTTCTCGGCGGGGATCGGAACAGGCCGGCCGTCGCCCATCATCTTCTCGTGCTCGTTCGCACGAGGCTTCTGCGAGCCCGACGCCTGGGCGCCCTTCCCGGAGCGATCTTCGTCCTTTGCCACGAGGTCCAGGTTGCTCGACTTGCCCCCGAGGCTGTGGTTGCTGCTCATGCTCTCCCTGCGGCGGCGTTCTCGGTACGCCAGCGTCTCGTAGGCGTCCGCCGCGCTCTGCGGGCCGATGGAGACGGACCTACCCCTCATCGTTGGGTGCCGGATGCTCTGCACCATGCGTGGGAAGTCAGAGGCCGTGGGGAATAGAGTATCCAGCCGCGAGCCAGGAGGCACCGACTTGTACTCGCTGGCGGGCTTGAAGAAGCGTCGTGGCAGGCTCCAGCCCACCTGTTCCATCCAGCGGAACAGGTGCGGCAGCGCCTTGAGAAGCGCTGGCTTCATGGTCTCTCGCCAGGCAAAGATGACGAGGACGCCAAATACTATCCTGGCCATGTTCATCCAAAGCCCCAGCGGCGCAATGTCCACGGTGCTGTCACCGTACGCGTGAGTCTCCCAGGGATCCCAGGGAATCTTGCCGTAGGTCCACGTCCCAAACTCAAGCCCAATCAAGACGCCGGCAAACGCAACGCTGTCGTCGAAGCAGGGACAGTCGTCCGCCGGTTCCGGGTGGATACGCACAAAGATGATGACGATCAGGCCTGCAATCGCCGGAGCCACCCAGGAGCTCGAGTGCATGTACGCGTCGAAGGGCGGGCCATAGTAGAATTCGAGCCAGCCGATGCCAGCGCCCATGATGGAGCCAATTATAACGTCGAGGAAGCCATGCATGCCGCAGTATAAGCGGCCAAAGACGATGGAGACGGCGTAGAAGTATGACAAGGCCTCGAGGAGCAGCTTGGTCGTTGCGGAGAGGGCGTTTTCGGGGCTGCGCAGAATCAGGAGCGCATAGACGGCGACGGACACGGCATTGGCGCTATGCGTCGACGGAAAGCCATATTCGAGGGCCGCCGATCCGGACATGGTGATGCGCTGCAGCGGGGGCGACAAGGGCCGCGGCAGCGAGTAGAAGTCCTTGATGAAGCCCGTCCAAAAGACACCGAGAGCGAGTATATGAACGAGCCTGAAGTCTCCTCGTCAGCACCAGCGCATGGAAAAAAGACCAATTGGGCCCGAAACAAGTCCAATTGCCCGAGCAGCCATGGCCTCGACGTACCCTTTCCCAAAGGAGGCATAGCCACACCAGAACAGTATCGGCAGGCCGATCATGAAGAAGGTATGGGTGCCCAGGTTGGCCGTGATGGCAAAGTAGCTGTCGAGGGCCGGCGTGCGCAGCTTCTCCTGCATCCAGGCCAGGTACGGCGTCTCCCAACGGATCAGAGGCAGCGCATTCTGGCGAACGGCGTAGCGCCACGGAGGCAGCGCCCTCCTGTCTGCGGTCGCGCCGGGCGTCAGCGCACAGAAACCGGAAGAGCCGTCTTCACAGTCGGGGGCAGCGGGCGGCGCGCTCGTTCACTCACAGTGGTCGAGACTCCTCAGGCCGGCATCCGGGACGTCGTCGGCGGCGGGCTGCTTCGACTCGGGCGGCGGCGGCGGGGCATCGCGTCGCCTGCCGCTCATGGTGGGATGCGAAACAACGGTCACGGGCAGCGCGGAGCGAGGGGGAGGATGTCGATGAGGCGCGAGGCGTGCTCTGGAGCCGACATTGGGCAGACAGAGCGGGCGCGGGCGCAATGGACGGCGAGAGTCGGAAGGACGGGATGGGATGCAACTTTTGGGCTGTGAAGTTTAACTTGGTTGCTCAGCCGAGGGCCGCAGCGGCTTGGCGGGGTCCCCTGTAGCGGTGGGACATGGGACGGCCCCAGCCCAGGTCCCAGGCGGCCGCAGCGCGATTTGCTCGCCGCCAGCATGTCATTCAGGGGCACGGAAGCATGTGCAGTGCAGTGGGGCCACACCTCTCTGAGGCAGTGAAGGGCTCCATGTCTCCCTGCCGTCTCCAGTGGACACTCTGCGGGGAAGGGGTTCCGTACCCCAAGACGGCACGAAGCTGCATCAGTGATGTCCGCAGCTCGTGACAGCGACGCCCGATCGAACGATGCATGAGAGTGTGCCATGGATTTTCAGACGAAGGGGACTAGCAAGAGAACTTGTGTTGGCGGCATTGGGAGGAAGTTATCCAAGAGAGTCGTTTTGGTCCTTCGGATAGGGACCCTCGTGACAAGTCAGAGGACATTTCGACCATGTAAGTCCGCCTCGACGTTGGAAACCCCCGGGACGTGGCAGGCGTATGGAGACTCCGACGGGGACGAATGAGTCTCCGCTGCTACCACTGGCTAATATTGTGTCGGCAGCCATCCCAAGTTGGTGTTTGAACTTGATCTGCTCGCCCTGTCGTCTTAGAACTCACGGAAAGTTTGCGCGCAAGTCTGGAAGTGTATACTCCGTACACTCCTCCCAAAGGTTCCTCACAAGCGTGCCATCTCATAATATCGGCCCAAAGGAAGTCAAAGTCGAGCCTATTCGACTCTAAAGGCTCCGCTGGCTCGTCCAAGTCAACGAAGCCCGGTTCCATCACGCGGGTCGCGCGCACCGTATCGTTTGCCGCCGCGCATGCCGGTGTGCCACGCAACTCCAGTATAGTGCGATTGTCAAAGGGATTGCATCCGATCCAAAAATTGCATGCCTTAGAGTTGCCGTTTCGACGGCTGTTTTTGCTTAGACTTGTCAAGGTGCCGTCGGTACTGTACGCGCAGTGCGTCCCACCCTCTCCCACGGCCCCACCAGAGCTGTCATCTTCTTCCGCGCTGTCAAGCTCCAGCACCGAAGTCCGTCCACCTCACCTCTCGTGAAGATGCAGTAGCGCAACCATGTCCTCCCTACGCTTCGCCGGCAAGCACTGCGCCATCGTCGGCGCCACCGGCATCATCGGTGTCCAGATCGCAAAGGCCTTTGCCAGCCACGGCGCCGTCGTCTCGCTGCTCGGTCGCACGGCGCTGCAGTCCCGCTCCAAGCTCGAGCGCGAGCTGCCCCCTTTCGTCGCCGCGCCGTCGGCCGCGTCCCCGCCGCTGCCGGAGACGCCCTCGGCTCACCAGTTCATCCGCCTGGACGTCGAAGACCCGGCTGATATCAAGAACGTCTTCAGCGGCCGCGGCCAGGTACGCCAAGGATGTGGCAACGGCACGGCCGAATGTGCTCGCTAACACGAACTGTTCCGGTCAGACACAGTCGCCGCATCAGGCGGTGGTGGGGCCTCTTGACATACTCATCAACTGCGCGGGAATCTCGCAGACGACGTTGCTGAAGCGGACACCTGATCCGGAACTTGCTGGTATCATCGACACGAACCTCTTGGCCACGATGCTGGTGTGCAAGTACGCCAAGGTGCGGCCTAACGGTACGTTGTCCTTCCCAATCTGCCGCTACGACCAGCAGCACTTCGTCACATGCTGATTCTGACCGTGCCAAGGATGCATTGTCAACGTCTCCAGCCTCATGGCCACCAAGGGAGGCCTCGGGGCTACGGCCTACGCCGCCTCCAAGGCCGGTGTGATAGGTGAGTACTGTTACCCGACCCCGTAAATCGTTCCGTCATTTCCGCATAGCTATCCTTGTGGTCTCTCTGGAGACCCTATTTGTACATTTATGTATTAGAGCGCTGACAATGCACCCTCTAGGCTTCACACGTGCGCTCTGCCGTGAGATGGCCGCCCGATCTATCCGCGTCAATGCCCTTTTGCCAGGGTGGGTTGAGAGCCCCATGTGGGAACGTGAGTAAACCTCCCGAAACCATGGCCCCTTTCCACGTGTAACCGTCCTCGGCACCTTTCCCGAATCCACCAAGCTGATTTGCATGCCTCGTAGACCTGAAACCAGAGCTGAAGGAGGCGTATCTAAAAGACACGCCCCTCAATCGTGTGGCTGATCCGGCCGAGGTCGCCGATGCCGCCGTTTTCCTCGCTTCAAATGGATTCGCCAACAACTGCGTCCTCAACCTCGACGGAGGATTAAGCGCAGCTTAAGCAATGAAGACGAACCCCTCGCGCTACCCCTGAACCAAAATCAATCATCATCGATGACGATGGCGCCGCCCGCTTCTTCCACTACCACAACGTCGTCCGTCTCTGACTCGGTCATCTTTGCCTTCTTTGTTGGCTGGTCATCGTCCCCAGGGTGCGATCTCTTCACACCCTTTTGCTCTGACTCGGCCGCCGCATCGCCATGATGCTCCCCGTTCGTCTTGCCCGCGCCGTTCACTGCCGGTTGCGCCGGCTGCTTGGGCTTCCGGGGAATTTCAGGGCGGTCGGTCAGCGAGCTCTTGATGGGCTTTTCCTGATCGTCCGAGGTCCTAAACACAGTTAGCAGCGATCTCTCCCCTGCGATGGACGGAGACCTACTCTTCCCGGATGTTGATGACGACGTTGACAAATGGGTCTTCATCGTCGTCGATTATGGTGAGGAAGCTGCTTCCCGTTACGCCTAAGCCATGTCAGCTCGGGGACTACCATTGCGCATGACCTTCACAAGTCTTACCGAGTTCAGACAGCTTCTTTGAGAGGTTGCCCGTCTCGTCGACATCGTACAAGATGCCAACCTCGTTGTTCACGACGAATTCCTTCTCTCCAAACCCGAGTTTATTCTTGACAATGTCCTCAACAAGGTCATTGAGTGTCGCCCGAGACAGGTCGACGGTGATGCTCGTGTTATAGACACTGCAGACCGGGCACTCGGGGTTAGGCCCTCGAGACTTGTCGGGTGCCAGGAGTCTGGCGGGAGCAAATGGCGTCAAAAAGACCTAGGCATGTTAGTTGTCGCAGAACAAGAATAACGAGGTTGTGTCGTCGAAGCTCACCTCTTTTGACTGGCTGTAATCTCCCTTCAGGACCTTCATTGACTCTAGGACGCAGAGGCCTGCCACGATCGCATTTGTGGTCGCAATTGCTGGAATGATGTTCCCTGCCATTTGCTTGGTGTCGAAACGAGACTTCCGTTCGATGCCGAAAATTGTCGAACGAATGTTGGCGCCGGCGACGACGAAGTCCAGGGTGTCTTCGTCGTCCTTGTCGAAATTGATGATGGGTTCGGGGGCTGATGGCTCCTTGGTCTTCTTGAGCTGTAGCATACGCTTGCTCAGCCGGTCTAGGCTATCGTTGAATACCACCAGGCTCTCCTCGAGCGACCAAACCTTTTGGCCGTCGGCCAAGACCTGATCCTTCGAAGCCAGAGCCTCGGTAGCCTGAGACATGGTAGCTTCGTAATCGAGCGGTTCAGGCCGTCGACGCGATTTCCACAAATCCTCAACGGACCGCAACCGCTCAATGTCTTTGTTGAACACCTTATTGAAGAGCATCTGGGGGAATTCGTCGGTGCCGACAGCCTCTCGGATCTTCTTGAGCTCGTCGGATTCCTTCTTCAGCTCGGCAATTTCTTTGGCTGTTCTAGTAGTCAGCAACATAGCTCTACAGACAACCAGAAAGCACCGGACGTACCGTTTTCTGCATCCGACGAATGGTCAAAGGCGGACTCGTCTTCGCTTGCGCCAAATATCTCGCTGCATGACATGGTCAGCAACACGCTCATCAACCGGTCGGGACTGGCCGCCACATACTTCAAGAGGTAGCTCTTTCCCCATACAATACAGTGAATGGGTTGGCTTGGCGTACTCCGAATGGTGCAGACGGGGAAAGATTTGGGCGTCTCCTTTGCGGTGCAATCGTAGCAGGCCGTAACTCCCTTTTTGATGACTTGGACCTGTCCGTTGAAGCCGGTAGTTCCACTCTCGATGAGCGGCACGTCGGCTGCCAGGCACATCTTGTTTACATGTCGTCTCGCGTCGAGGTTATCCAATGCGTTGAAGACAATCTTGAATTGGCTGAACCAAGCGACATTGAACTCGGCATCCTTGATGTTGGCGTGGTGCGCGACGACCTCGACGTTGGGATTAAATTTCCGGGCAGCTTCCTTGGCAATCTACTAGTTGTCAGACCCTCTGGTTCAATGTTTCTTGGGGGTGTGATGAGACTGCGGATGGCTTACCAAAGCCTTGGATTTCTTGATGTGCTCCTTGTGGAACAGGAACTGGCGATTCAGGTTGGAGAGATCAATCGTGTCGAGGTCGACGATATGGACCTTGCCGAAGCCAGTGAGGACGAGGTTCTTCAGCAGTTCGCATCCAATGCCACCGGCGCCGACCATGAGGACTCGTGCCTGCGTGGCAATCTGTTAGCGTCCGTTCCGCACTTTCGATGCTCAGTCACAGCAGATGGGCGGCGGTAGCTGGCGTTTCGACAACGAACGGGACGTCCGCTCCGTGGGGTCGAGTTTGTCTTGGGAAGCGCATCCAACAGGGCACGAGTGGGCGTCAATTGACGTACCTGCTTCACGCCCGAGTTGAGCGAGGCGCCCAGCGACTGGTGGTTGGATCGATCGCGTGCCATGATTCTCGGTCTCTGCTGCAGGGGCGGATTCGGCGTAGAGCTCTGCTGGGGTTGAACCTGTGATTGTTGTTGCTGCTCTTGCGTCGTCACGGAGGTGGTGGGCGCTGGGGCAGCCAGAGAAGTCGCATCGGCAGCGCCAGCGGCGTCGGTGGTTGCAGGTGCAAGAGGAGAGGCCTCAGCCGCCGCGGGAGGGTTCTCGATTCCGGCCGGTGCCTCCATCGCCGTGGTTGCTGCTCGTCAAGTACAGAGGCACGGCAGGACAGGACAGGTGCAGGCAGCTGTTGGTCGTGCACGCGATGTTGCGCAAGCGAGAGGGAAGAAGGCGTCGGGGCCGCGGGCGGGTGCCAGGTCGAGGTTGCGGCTGGCGGTTTGCAGGTCGGCTGGAATACGCGCGGCCAATCAGACGAGGCCAGCGGCTCAGGGATCGAGCATCCGGAGTCCGTGCGGGCCAAGAGGCAGATTCGATTGGCCGCCTTGCTGCTGCTGCGTCACTCCCACGCCCGCGGCGGCCGCACCTCGAGAAATGTTCGAGGCCGTGTCTCAGGCGCATAGCGGTGGGATATGATAGGAGACGTGGAATCAAGTAACTTACTCCGTACAGAGAGGCACCCTATGCGCCATTGAGATTCCATTCGGCATCAACATGTGTGCAAGACTCTTGGGAAATCGACCGCTTCCATTGGCGTGGGTTGCTGTGAAAACAGGCTAGTAAGGTATACGAGTAGTACCTACAGGGAGGGAACACAGCGGTCGTGTGCCACTGAGCCTGAGCCGCGGACATCACAGCGCAAATTCACTTCGGCGCTAGGTAACGGTCCCTTGGGCCCTCGGTTTCAAACGTCGGGTCCGTCGACGACTTGTAAATCTAAACGGCGATATCGACGGTTTCTCTGTTACATTGCTTAGCCCTCACTCTTTTTCATCCGATCTCTTTCCGCATTTCTATTTTACCCAGTCCTCCCGGACGAAACGTCCTTCAATTGGCAATGTCAGACGACGAAGCCGACGCAGAACTGCTCGACCTCCTGCGCCAGCACCTCCAGGGCAAACTCGCCATAGAAGAGGAGCCCGACACCGGTGTCCTCGAAGGCGCCGAGTATGTCTACGACCATGGCATCGACGTGGCCATCGACATGCGCGCCACCAAAAACGCTGCCGACAGCATCCACCAGCAGATGCAGGAGAAGAGCTACTCAACGGCCACATGGTCCGAGCACGAGCTGCATCCCAAGGACAAGAATGAGGGCACCGTTGCCTTCATTTTTCTCATGGATCTGCTGAATTTTTCCTTCTGGTCGGAGCTTCCGGACGATGAGCGATTTGCGGTCGAGTATCGGGGCAAACGGTGGACCGGGTACTGGAGTCTTGTTGCTTCGATCCAGCGCGCTCTAGACGAAGGTTTGTTACATTCTACTTGAAGTTTCTCATGTCTGTGATCATATTCTCACCTGTGCATGCAAGACATTCCAATCACTGATCCGCATTATTGGCACAACGAGGAGGAGTGCAACTTAGAGTCTCTGAGATACATCTTCCGGTCATGCACTGAGGAGGAGATGCCAATGCTCCAGGAGCGCCTAGACTGCCTCAGAGAAAGCAGTCAAGTTCTATACAAGGTACTTGCCAACCCAACTCGTCTCTCAAGCCCTCCGTTGCTTACTGTCTCACGAAAAGCGATACAACTGCTCCTTCACCAATGTCATTTCCGCCGCCAACGGCTCCGCGGCTCAGCTTGTGAACCTCCTGGCTCGTGACTTTTCATGCTTTCGGGATGAGCACAGCTTCGAGGGAAGGCGTGAACCCGTACGACTGTTGAAACGAGCCCAAATCCTCGTGGCAGATCTTTGGGCCTGCTTCCAAGGGGAGTCGTACGGCAAGTTTCGAGACATTGACAAGATCACCATGTTTGCCGACTACCGCGTGCCGCAAATACTCATCTCCTTGGGCGCTCTGTACTGCAGTCCGACAGTAGCCACGGCAATCAAGGACAGGCAGCTTTTTGAGAGTGGAGGCCGCTGGGAAGTGCAGTTAAGAGGCAAGTCTTCCGCGACGTTGCATGAGACCGGAACCAACTAACCCACCGCAGCATGCAGCATATGGTGCGTGGAGTTGATACGGAGAGAGATACTCAGAAAGCACCCAGACACGCACGTCAATGCCATTTTGATAGACTTCTTCTTGTATGACAAGATGAAAGAACTGGAGGCGGCAGGCAAGGAAGCGTTTCCGCATCATAGAACCAGGAGCATATGGTACTAGCGTGAAGACATATGTTACTCAAAACAATGACGTTGGTGAACGACTTGCCATCTGGTGAGCATGACGATGCAAGTTGAAACTTCGATTTAAGCACCCAAAAAGTGTATACGGCCTCCCAAAACTCTTCCAGAGCATCACCCCCGTGCCAAACGCCATAGCTCGTCCGAATCCCAAGAGAAAATGTAGCATCAAAAGCGCTTCAAGTTGCATCATACATCATGCTCCCAGAGCAATGGACCCCAGGATTTGATCCATTTGTGCGGTTTGGATATTCTTAGTTCCCTTCGTCTCCTCTTTCAGGAGAACAGATAGGACTTCGATGGGTGGGTTCAGGCCGAGGCGATCGGCTCTCTGCCACCGTTTCATGCGGTCGATTCCAATGCAGGGCTTCAGATTTCTATTTGTTAATACAGTGCGCATTAAATGTAGCATGCGAGCCTTCGACAACTTACCCCATACTGTGAGCTAGCGTCAAAGTAGCGCAGCACTTTCTCGCTCACATCCAGGCCTTCCTGGTGCACTCGCGGTGCCTTGCGCTGACTCTCCACGGATTTCCAGTACTTGTTAATCTGCGCATCGCTGATCTTCTCCGCCTTGACTTCAGCTTCTGTCTTCTCGGGAACCTCGTCCACCTGCGGCTCGGGTTGCTCGTCTACGCTTGCGTCCGGGTCATTGACAACGACATCGTCGACTTCTTCCTTGGCTGGGCTGGCCGTCTCAGGCTCTGCGATCTTCGTAGCAGGCGGGGAAGAAATAACCGCCTTCTTAGTGTCCTTTGGCAGACTTTTGGTAACTTTATTGGAGAAGCTGATGGTCGACTGTCCCTTGCCAGGTCCAGGACGGGCACGGGCGCCGCCTGTGGATCTTCTGGTGGTAGGCATCGCAAGGTGTGATTCCGTAAACGTGGAAGCTGCAGGCGATAGGTGGTTACAGGAGAAGCCAGGAATCAATCAGGGCGGATGATGCAGGCCGTCAATGTGCTGTCAGATATGACCAAAAGAATCAAACTATGGTCGCAACGAGGGATGTGGAGAGGGTTTATGCGGCTGAGTGTACGAGTATGTCACGGCTATAACGGAGGTCGCGGGGCAACGCGATTGCCCCGCGAGACTGGAACGCCGCCACGTGATCATCTAGCCAGCACGCTCCACTGATCTCGACATATTTCTGACTCTGACCTGACAGAGTGACAAGACGATGGACAGAAACATTCATTTTGCCAAAAGGTTCGCTTGTTTCATTTTTACTGCCAGATTTGCAGTTTTAGCTCGTGGAAGTAGTGATGGGGACCGATCAAGACCGGTGATGCTGCCTCAAAGCACTAGTGAAACGGCATCAAACTGCCAATTCGCCCATCAACCTCCAGTCGCCTCTCGGTAGAAGGAAATGCTCCTGTTTTCGCCAGCCGTGCAGAACATCTCGCTCTTCCCAGTCTTGGGCAGCCACCTCACGGCCCACAGCGCCTTGTCCGTCTCGCTGTGCGTAGCCACGCAGGCGCTCCGCTCAACCGACCACACCTTGACCTTACCGTCCATAGATCCGCTGAGCAGAAACTCTCCGGTATCACTCCAGTCGATCGTTGTGATCCAGGATGAGTGGCCAGTCAGGTTTCCAACGTGTTCTCCATGCGTCACGTCGTAGAGTGCGATGATGCCAGCATCTCCCGCCGCAGCAAGTCGAGTGCTACCAGGAGAGAAGGCCACAGCACGCACGGGCTTCGCAAGACCTGCCTATGGCATTAGCTCAGGAACTTCCTTCTAGACTGAGGCCAACTTACCCGAAAGGGAATACAGAATTCGTCCAGTGTCGTTGTTGAAGATGTAAACGTCTCCATTCTGGTGGCCGCTGGCGGTGTACTTGCCATTCCTGCTCAGGTCGACACACATGCCAAAGCTCCCGGACCCAGCGCTTCCAGTCTCATACTCTTGAATCTTGGTCTTCTGCTCACCCGTGATATCCCAAACATTGATCCGCCCATCATTTGTCGTGCTGGCGAGATAGCTGCCGTCTTCACTAAGGGCCAGCGCCCACACCTCGCCTGGTCTGGCCGAGGAGCCCGTGAGCTCGCCGCTGCTTTCCCATTCGCCAGTGCTTTGATCCAGGGCCCAAAGCTTCACCTCTCCTCCGAAGCCAGCGCTGGCTGCGACCTTGCCGTTTCTTGACGTGCAGATGTGATGACAGCCCAGTTTGTGCGCATCGGAAATGGATTGCTTCAGCGGAAAGCTGGGATCAGTGGTGTCATGTACGTAGATTACTGATGAGCCGCTGGCTGACAGCACGGCTCTTGGGGTTGTCGCCAATGAGAAGATGTCGGTGATGTGGGCTTGTCACGTTCAGCTGGACATCTCGACTGAGGGGCAAAGAAGACAGCGGGGTGGGAATGGGAATCCTACCGTCATCCACCGTGTGCGTGGTCAGATATTGTTTCGACTGTGAGAGAATGTAAGCATTTGATCTTCCCCATGTGAGTCCGAGAGTCCAACCATTGCTGGCTGCCGAAGCGGTGGTCTGGCTGCGGCGTGGTGTTGTGGTGAAAGAATCACGAGTCGTCACTCATGGTGGGGCTTTTTAGATGTCTCGATCTTACCGAACTACTAGGTAGAGTGCAGTAAGGCTATCTCGAAGCACCACGTCGCCGCGCACCGCCGGATCGAGAAAGAAATGGCACGCAGAATTTGAATTGCATCATGGCCCGAAATGTGATTATTATTTAGGCTTCGTCGAAAGCATGTTTGTTGATCCGTAGACATGCTCCGAGCAATGTGGTCACAGACAGCGGTATTTCAAAGCAACCGCGGGCACATCACGTATCACAACCAGTCCCACACTTTACTTATTGTTTCTTCATCTATGAAATTATACACGGCTCAGCCGAGCCAAACGCCGACAGTATGCATGAATTGACACAGTCCGAGTATACAAAGCCTTTTGTACAACGCCTAGGAGGCACTTCCACCACTATCTCCCGCACTAGAACGGCTTGTCCGTCGGGTAGTCCTCGCGCCATATCCTCTTCATGTCTAGGAACGCTTGTTAGCATAGGTCGCAGTGCATCTGCGGGGGCGCGGCTGATTCGTACCTTCGAGACACCGCTGGCACAGCCGATGAGTCCTCTTGGTCTCTCCACAACCAGGGCATTTGCACAAATTATTCACATCCTTCAGCGCCTTTCCTGCCATTTGCCTGTGCCTCTTGCGCGAGTGCGACACCTTGTTCTTGGGCACAGCCCGCAATACGGACTCCCAGATATCGTCCAATGTTGGGAGGTTGAGGCTGACGCCGGGCACGGCGATTGAAAGGGACGGCAAAAGCCGCGGGCTGAATAGGCGCGTATACAGAGTCGCCCAGCGAGAGGTGGAGAGGATTGTCGGAGACGAAAGTCGGGGGACGAGGGAGGCAGTGATGGCGGCCATCTTGAAGGGCTCGTGCGAGTTGGACGGCAATTCGATGCGGTTGGCTTTGGCGGGCAGCCGGCGAATGCGATCCCGCAAGAAGGAGGGACAGAGTTGCAACCTGTGGTGCGCGCGGACTGCAGGATTGACGGGGTCGCGGTCCTCTGTCGTTGCAAAGGCGGCTCGCGGGCGGGTTCGTTCGATGCTGCGATCCAAAAGTCTGCCGAGAGCTTAACGGAAGTTCTTGGTTTGGACTCTCGCGCGCGAGCCAATCACAGGCGCACGGTGCACGGACGGTGGGCTGGCCAATGGCCAGCTCCCAAAGCAGCGCGCCCCAGCCTGCCCAGGTCCCCTCCTCCTTGCCCCTTTCTCGGTCCCTGCGCCTGTCTGGCCCGCGAAATTAGGCTGGCAAGTGGCAGGAACAGGGGCAGCCAGCCAACTGGCCTGTGCTCCAGCCCAAAAGTTAACTTACCCCTTCTCTGGCCCTGGACTTGCACGGAGCCGCCTCAACCTCCACGCCCGCATCGCCCTCCACCTCCATCACAACTCTGCCTTCTGAGTGCCGTTCGTTGCTCGTGTCTTGCCTCCCTGCAGACCTTCGTTCAGTTCCGTGGAGCCTGACAGAGATAAGACATCTCAGCCTCGCCCGTTACCGCAATCGTCCTCGGCCCTCGACCATCCGACCAGACCGTCAAAATGGCAGCCATGCCCGCGAGCACCATCACTCCCAAGAGCCATGTCGGTTTCGACAGCATCACGTCTCAGATCGAGAAGAAGCTGTTGAAGCGCGGCTTTCAGTTCAATGTCATCTGTGTTGGTATGTCGGACACGTTCCGTTCTGCCTCATCGGCAACACACCCGCCCAACCCCCTGTGCGCGGTGGCTTCATATCTGAGATCGTGTGCTAATTCTCCCTATCTGTACAGGTCAGACCGGACTGGGCAAGTCTACCCTGATCAACACCATCTTCGCCTCGCACCTCATCGATTCCAAGGGTCGTCTGCAGCCTGACGAGCCCATCCGATCCACCACCGAGATCCAGGCCGTTTCCCACATCATTGAGGAGAACGGTGTCCGACTGAGGCTCAACATTGTCGACACCCCTGGCTATGGCGATCTCGTCAACAACGACCGATGCTGGGACCCCATCGTCAAATACATCAAGGATCAGCACTCGGCCTACTTGCGAAAGGAGCTCACTGCTCAGCGAGAGCGTTATATCCAGGACACCCGCATTCACTGCTGCCTGTTCTTTATCCAGCCCTCGGGCCACTCCCTCAAGCCCATTGACATTGTCGTCCTGAAGAAGCTCTCCGATGTCGTCAATGTTGTGCCTGTCATTGCCAAGGCTGACACCCTCACCGCTGAGGAGCGCCTGGCCTTCAAGGAGCGCATCAAGGAGGAGTTTTCTTTCCACAACCTCAAGATGTTCCCCTACGATAATGAAGAGTTTGACGAGGAGGAGCGTGCCTTGAACGGCGAGATCAAGGTTTGTGTCTCAGCCACCCTTGGAATGATTGGTGGCTAATTGCAGCAGAGCCTGGTTCCCTTTGCCGTTGTCGGATCTGAGAAGTCGATCATCGTCGATGGCAAGCAAGTCCGTGGCCGCCAGAACCGATGGGGCGTCATCAACGTCGAGGACGAGAACCACTGCGAATTCGTTTACCTGCGCAACTTCCTGCTGCGCACCCACCTCCAGGATCTCATCGAGACGACCTCCCAGACACACTACGAGACCTTCCGTGCCAAGCAGCTGCTGGCCCTGAAGGAGAGCAGCGCGCACGGTGGCGGTGCCAGCAGCAGGCCCATCAGCCCCGCTGCTGATCGGGAGTTGAGCCGCAGCTCGCAACGGATGGCCATGAACGGCTACTAAGCCAATATCTGTGCTTCATCTTGTGCTTGTGCCGGAGCAATGGCATCTCTTGCCGGCTGTGGAGGTTTGCAAGGATCTGTCTTTTAACGAACTCAACATCTGTCTCAGATTACGTGGAACAAAATGCAGTGGTATACCTGGTTGGGGAACGGAGACCAGGATTGCGCGGGCGATCCGACCCATGACCCTAGAAGAGGCTTTCTGTTGCGCCTACTGGAGGAGTGTGGCGGAGGCTATATATAAGTCATGAGAACGACAACGAGAATCAGCCGACGGCAGAAAAGCGACGCTGCATGGCTGCGCGAACTGGTTCGGGCCCGGACCAGTATTTGCTGCGTGCTGGCCTTCCCTTGCTCTGCGAGCCTGCTGGACGTTGTTATACGCTTTTCGATTTGTCATTAGTAGCACATAGCCCCAGAGTTCTCTTTTTTACCATATTTTTTACTTTTTAATCGAGCCTCGCAACTTTACACTCCAATTTAGCTCGAGTTGATTTTGTCACCTGAGAGGATGCGCCCAAGGGTGAAATCATTGTCATGTGATCTGGAGGATATGCACGTGCCACTTTTGATTGCTTCAGTTCAGTCTATCAAGAGGATATGCGAGGATGCCAGTCGTCAGCATCTAGTAGTGAGAAGACTCCGAAATGCCGCCCAATGCTTCTGTCTATCAACCCTTGCAGTGTTATGAATCAAGAGGCTTGTAAATGAAATCCTCAAACTCCTTGTACGCCGCCTCAAGGTCGTCGTTGACGATGATTTTGTCGTGGACGCCAGGCGTCTGAGAGTACACGAGCTCGTTCTGAGCCTGCGCCAGCCTCTTTTGGATGCTCTCCTCCTTTTCGGTTCCTCGTCCTCGGAGGCGGGCTTCTAGAACTTCGACGGACGGCGGGGAGATGAAGACGTAGCGGGCAGAGATGTTGGACTGCTTAATTTGCTTTACGCCCTGTCCATACTGCGTTAGCACATCGACGCTCCAATTGTGTCGAGGAAGCCATGTACACACCTCCATCTCAATGTCCAGGAGCACGACTTTCCCCTTCTTGGTCTGCTCTTCGATGGTCATCTTGCTGGTACCGTAGCGATTGCCGCCGAACTTGGCGTGCTCGACGAAACCGTCTTTGGCGATGAGGTCCTCGAACGACTCCATGGGGACGAAGTGGTAGTGGACGCCATCCTGCTCGCCGTCTCGCGGGGCACGTGTCGTGTGGGAGACGGAGAGGCAGTAGGTGTCGGGATGACGCTGGAACAGGAGGTTGTACAGGGTGCCTTTGCCCACGCCGGACGGTCCGGAGACGATGATGGGGCGACGGTCGGGGGGAGCTGTCGTCAGTGTTCAGTCAGGTGTCGTGGCGAGTGGTGTCAACGGCCGAGAGCCAGGAATGGGGGACGTACGGGTGGCCATTCTACTCAAAGAACGGATTGTGGTGGCTCGGATTATGCGTGGAGAAAGCGAAGCAGAGCGCGAGGAAAATGCTTTTAGGCAATGGAACATGGAAGACACGCTGGCGACGTAGACAAGCAGTCAAAGTCGAGGACTCTAGATCTGCGACCCAGAGGGGCAATTGGTGGAGGTGGCGGTGGGCGGCTGAAATTGGAGCGCTATGCGGGATGACAGAAAAGGGCAGGCGGTGAGAGCGTCGCAAAGATGGGAGCGCCTGGTTTGGGCGAAGCATTCATTTCTGGTCTGTACGAGCCAGCATACATGCATTGTGAGGCGCCCTCCGTGGTACGTACTCGCTATCGCTCATTTCAGCAGGCGAGGTTCTGCGCAACACGGCGTAGAACCAGACGGTAGCCTCGTAGCACCCTGATGCTCACTGGCGAACAAATGATCATTGCCTTTTCAAGTCAATCTGGGGCTCAAGGTGTTGTCGGCCAATCCTCGAGCTGATCAGCACGATTGGCGACACATCTTGCCGCCCCCTGCCCATGCGGCGGTGCTCGACCACCAACACGTCGTAACGTCACGCGAGTCCACTAGCGTCGCTCAGGCTCGTCGACGACATGAAATGGTAGATATGTAGGGAGAACTCTTGTCGAATCGAGCGTCGCATCGAGGCGAGTCTTGGGCGCGATTCATGGGGGCGGGTGGAAAGTTCAGGACGGGTGTGCGGCTGCTTAGCGGTGGTGGCAGCCGGCGATCTGGACGCGAAGAGAGGCGCCACCGGCACATGGCGACAGCGAGTAAGTTACTCGTACAAGTAAGTTGATGGATGGCCTGATTGTTTGCCCTGCGCTCATCGGCATACGTCGTACTCGTAGAGCCGACGTCGACGGGAGTACGAGGGCTCGTACGGTACGGGGGCATAGCGTTGGCGGCCAATGGCGGCACTTGGTCGAAGTCTGTCACCCATTGACGGCTGGATGCACGTGCTGGTCCCTGGCGCTAGGCAAGCGCGGAGACGGCCTGTTCGGGCCACCACTCCAGATGAGGCCCTGCGCGATGCCCGGTGCGGTAAGGCCAGGGGCCGCAGACGAGGTTCTGGGCGGGTGCTAAGATTGCCTGGGCCGCCCCCGCCCGCCCGCACCTTGCCGTGGTGAGTCTGGTGAGTCCATCGTCAGAAAGAAAGCCGCTCCCGCTCGTTCATCCATCCTTCATCTTCGTCCTTCTGCGCTCTTGCCACCGCAGCGAGGCTCGCCCTTCCTTATTCACGGCTTCCTGCCCCGTGCCCGGACGGTTCGCTTCTTGTCGCTCCTTCAGACAGAGTCAAATTTTACTTTTCCTTCTCAGATCGCTTGTACAACTAATTCACTGCCTCATCCTCGCCCTCACCTCACCCACGTCCTCGCTCCGAGACTTCTCTTCCTTCACGTCTCGTAAACGTTCTCAGCGCGGCCTCGCATCGCCTGAATCATCCTTTGTCCGGCATTGATCCCTCGCTCTCGTCATGCTTGTAAGTGCCCTGCTCGCCCCTTGCCTCCCCTGCATGCGCCCACGGGTGTATGAGTATGCGTGCTGTGGCATTATTAAGGTATGAGGTGAGGGAACCTGGATGCGCTGACCCGTCACCCTCAGATTCAAAGTGCTCTCGTGGCGCTTGCCGCGACCATTGTCGCCGCCGTGCCGTCCCTCGAGATCCAGGGGGGTGACTTCGTCAACCCTAACTCGGGCAACAAGTTCCAGATCGTCGGCATCGCGTACCAGCCGGGCGGCAGCGCTGGGTACGACCCCAAGACCGGCAAGGATCCCCTCAGCCATGCCGATACCTGCCTGCGCGACGCCGCCTTGATGCAGGTCATTGGCGTCAACACGATTCGAGTCTACAACCTGGACCCCAACATCAACCACGACGAGTGCGCCAGCATCTACAACGCCGTGAGTACTTCATGTGTATTGTCTCGGTTGCCTTTTTCGACTAAGTGAACTGAACACAGGCCGGCATCTACATGATCATTGACGTCAACTCCCCTCTCGTTGGCGAGGCTATCACCTCGTTTGAGCCGTGGACGAGTTACTACAAGGCTTACTTGAACCATACGTTTGCCGTCGTCGAGGCCTTCAGCAACTACCCCAACACCCTGCTCTTCTTTTCCGGCAACGAGGTCATCAGCGATGCCGATTCGGTTAAATTCGTGCCTCCGTACCTCCGCGCTGTCACTCGTGATCTGAAGAACTACATCAAGAAGAACATCAAGCGCCAGATTCCCGTCGGATACTCGGCCGCCGATGTCCGCCCAGTTCTCTTGGATACATTCAACTACATGCAGTGCGCCATCAAGGGCAAGTCTGACGACATGAGCCGTGTCGATGTCTTCGCCCTCAACTCGTACAGTTGGTGCGGCATTGATGCCACGTACAAGAGCTCCACCTTCGAAGATTTGACCGACATGTTCAAGAACAGCTCCGTTCCCGTCTTTTTCAGCGAGTACGGTTGCAATAAGCCTAAAGCCGGGCTTCGCTACTGGAACGAGACCAGGGCCATGTACGGCAGCGACATGACACCCGTCTTCACGGGTGGCGTTGTTTACGAGTGGACTCAGGAGGACAACGAGTACGGTCTTGTTAATATCAAGGGCGACACCCTCACCATCATGGCCGACTACAACCGACTCAAGGCCCAGTGGGCCGGCATTGACTGGAAGACTCTCCAGACACAGGCCTCCAGCAACAAGACGGTCACGCCCCCGGAGTGCGATTCCAGCCTCATCCAGGATAAGACCTTCAACAGCAACTTCACGCTTCCCGTCGTTCCCGACGATGGCTCGCAGAAGCTCATTGACAATGGCATCGATCCCAAGCCCAGTGGCAAAATCATCAAAATCTCGGATTACAACGTCAAGCTGACGGTCAAGGATTCGGACGGCAACACCATGTCGGGGCTCAAGGTGGTGCCGCTCAACGACGATGAGTTCAACTGGGCCGGCAAGAACAAGGCCGATACTGGCAACACCAACTCGACCAGCAGCGGCGGCGGCGGCGACGGCGGCTCATCCAACGGCAAGAGCGGCTCCAGTGGTGGCGACAAGAAGGACGCGGCCGGGTTGACCCGACCAATGATGTGGGCAGCGGTGCTCCCACTGGTCGCTATGCTATTCGCCTAGAGGGGGAGGAAGATCAATGCCTGCCAAGAAGACAAATTGGAATCACTGCAAGAACGGGGACAGGTTGATGAGGGGTCTATTTCAAAGTAGTCAACTTTGCCCTCCATCATAGATATTGCATTTTGTCTGTGGCCTTTCGTTTAATTCGATCCAACACCTCGTTCGCTAAGAAACATTTTGCTGCGTCCTCTGTGCCATCTTGACTACAAGGACACCCAAATATAACTCCCAGAGCCTGCCACAGCAGGGCTGTCGAGCTCCACGGGCCAGGAAGACTGACTACTTTGAGCATGCAGTCAAAACGGTTTTATCACCTGCATCCTTGCCACTCTTGTTGTGCCTTTTGGCATGATTCTTGCTATGTTTGCGGTGGTGGCCGTGCTTCTTTTTATCATCAGAGACCCTTTCAAGTTCCTGCTCGCCGAGTTTCTTTTCGTTCTCGCTCTTGCCATCACGAACGGTTCGTTTCTCTTTCTCCTCGTCTTCCTTCTGCTTCTGGGCAGCGAGACGCGCCTCAGTCTCGGCGGTGATGAAGCGGACGGGGATGCGGATGCGTGGCTCCAGGTCCGTCTGGCCGGCGGCTCTTTGGGGAGCGGTAGACTTTGGAAAACTCCTGGTGCAGGTGGGATTGGTCGCGCAGGGGAGACAGTAGTCGTGGACGCCGAGGTCAGGGGCGCGGCAGCAGGCCGGGCAGCAGCCGCCACCGTACTCGTGGAAGTCTTCCATGATGATTGCAGAGGGGCGAGGCTGGTCTGGTCTCCTTGTCGTCTTCGGGAGGTGTTTCCTAGCGGGGTGGGAAGCCTTTTATGGTTTCTTGGTCTCAGCGGCCGTGTTGCAGCCTGAGCGCCGTCTGCGTCTTGCGCTTCGGCGTCGTGCGGTAGTGCAATTAGGTTGAGCCCGGGTGATGGTCTTCGAGTCCAGGGGTGTCTGTGTGCCCGTGTTATTGTTCAACGTTCTCTCTGGCGGAACACGGTCGAGCAATCCGTACAGCCACGAGCACGCACGACAAGGCAACCAAGCGCGTCCATCCGGACGTCCGAATGTGCAATCGCAGCCCAACAAACACAGCCCCCAAAGCCCCTTTCTCGTCCGTCAAAAGTAACGTGAGAAAGTGGGTTACAGGACCTTACGTGAAACAGAGACAGTACCCAAGGCAGCCCGAAGGCCAGCGGTCAGCTTCCTCGGCCGAGATGCTGCGACGACAGATGGCGAAGGTGATGCCTCTGCGCTGTCGTCGTCCGGTCTCCGCGAGGCGGGCCGACTTCCCTGCGCTGGCAGGGAGCGTACGACCGCATCGAGAGGGCAAAAGGGGGTGTACAAGCGTCGCCGTCTGGGTACGGTCTTGTCGCGAGGATCTGCGCGTCCACTCGGGCCCTCTTCCATCAAGGCTTGCCTTGCTCAGCTTGCCACGCGCCTCGAGACTCGCCGGGAGCAGAAGAACGACGAGCGTACGTACCTTGCCGGCTGAGACTCAGGGCGAGCGCCTTGCCTTGGTTCGCCTTGCCGGCGGCGGCGGCGTGACGTCCACTCTCTTCTCCTTTTCCTTTTTCTTACTCTTCTGACTGTGCTTCTGCTTCTGCTGTTGTTGCGGCGGCGCAGTTGCATCACCGTGACAGGCCCGTCGCACGAGTGAGGCACCCGGCTGTCGGTATGTGTTGTTGTGTGGCGGAGCAGCGATGATGAGGCTTACATTACAGACGGCTTCCCAGTCTTCGCACACTTCATTCGCCCGGAAGCTTTCGCTCGGTGTTAGACAAGGCAGAGACAACTCAACTCAGCTCGCACAAGCTTACGGCCGACATTGCCAGGTCATCCCTGCTCGAGCTTGAAACTCGAGCAAGGTGCAACGCCAGCACACATACCAACAGGCCTGTTCGGGGCATCATCTAAATTATTATTTGTGTCCGGGCTCGTCTTCCGCTCCGTCCTTTGCGTTACCGTACATGCCTACACACCCTTATCCTGCCCCCCTTCCCGGGTGTCAAGGTCGCAAACAGCCAAAAACGGAGGTTTTCTCCGTCGTCTAGCTCGCAAATACAAAACGGTATGGTTCTGGTCGAGACGACCATCTATTTCCTTTCTCGCGCCAGCGCCTCCGCCTCCGCCTCAGGCAGGACTCTTGACTCTTTACTTTCTTTGGTTCAATCGTCAGTCGACTCCCTTAAGCCTTGAACTCCTCGGCCTTGCTCTCCTCCCACTTGCCGGGCACCAGAGCCAGAGGAACGATGCCAGACACGTGCATCTCGGGGCCGAAGATCTTCGCGTTGAGGCCCAGCTCCTGCGTCGCCGCCTTCATGTTCTTCAGGCCCTCCTGGTAGTTGGGGCCGGCACGGCGCACCCAGATCTGCACGTTGTGCTCGATGAGCTGCGTGGCGTAGTCGCGGAGAGCGCGGATGACACCCTTGAAGGTGCTGGCGACGTTGGTGAAGTTGGCAATGCCGCCGCCGATGAAAAGAACCTTGCCCTTGTCGGACATGGGGGCGCGGAGCATCAGGTCCAGCACGGTGCGGGCATAGTGGTAAGTCTGAGACTCGGTCGGGGCACCCGAGTATTCACCGTAGTTGGCCAGGTCATCGGCAAAGCCGGCCGAGGCGATGGCATCGGCGTAGACGACCGAGGCACCACCACCGGCAACCAGGGTCCAGACGCGGCCGTTGGGGTTCAGGACGGTGAGCTTGAGCGAGGCACCCGTCTTGGCATCAAGGTCGGCGATGTAAGCCTCCTCCTTGGTCAGCTCACGGCCGAAGGGAGCGGGGAACTCCATGGGCGGGCCGGCATCGATGTTGACCTTCTCGCCGTTGGCAGGGGCCACGTTGGTGAGGCCCAGCGCGGCAGGGGATCGGGCAATAGCCCACTTCACGCCGCATTCGAAGTCGGCGGTCTGGTCCAGCTTGGCAGCCAGGTCCAGGAAGTGGACGGCAGCAGACGTCTTGTCCTCGTTGGGGATGACCACCAGGGGGTTGATCTCGAGGTAGGTGAACTGGCAGTCGACGTAGACGGCGTACAGCCGGGTGATGAAGTCGACGAGGACATTGTGAACTCCCTTGGGGACCTTCTTGAGCAGAGTAGCGGCAATCTCCTCGTTGGAGGGGTACTCGGACAGGTCGACGGGGATCAGCAGCTTCTCAGCCTTGGCGTCGACGTCGCCGACGTCAACACCGCCCTCGTGGGTGAAGAGAATCCAGTCGCCCTATAAGTTTCACTCCAATTAGCTCAAGCCCTATCAAAAGAGGAAACGACAAGGCCGGTTTGACAGTCAAACAATGCGCTAGGCGAGAGCCGGGGAAACGGCAGTGGATGTCTGGCCGACAGGGGTCAAAGGTTAGAGGTAACCTGGCCCCTCCCTATCGTGACATCCGCTCGCCCGCACCGACGGATGCCGCAAAAACCCGGCAGGCGCACCAATTGCCCTGGTCGGCCACATAAAAGACTAGCAGCGCTGCTCTCACGCAGCATATGGCCACTCAATTTTGTCTTCACCCATCCCGAACATGCGCACCCTCTCCTTGCTCTCTGGGCACGCCCGGCACAGCGGGTTGCGCCTCCCCATGGCTCGAGCGAATCGGCGAAATCGAAAGGCAAAGAAACAACGGGGTCAGATGGCGGCAAACTTACATCGCGAACGGAGTTGATGTTGATGTAGTACTCGGTGTCCTGAGGATGGGGCACGAACGGCTCGACGAGGAACTGCCTCAGCACGCCAGTCGTGTGCTCGACCTTCTGCTCCTTGCCAGCTCTCTCCGCAATCCAGGCCTTGGCCTCGGCCCAGGTCTTGTTCAGGGCCAGAAGACCGCTCTTGCCTCGTCGCTTGATGAGCTGATCGGGCTTTGCGACGAACTTGGCGCCGGACTGGAGGAGCCAGGGGTAGGTGACCTCGGCCTGGTTCAGGACGTCCTCGACGTTGGCGTCCTCGGAAAAGTGCAGAGAGGCCAACCGGGGGGTAGGGTTGTGCTTGGAAGGCGGGGGAAGAGGGCTCGGCTTGATCGCGGGAGCGCGAGTGAGGTGGTAGTTGAGGATGGCCTTGCCGTCGGCCTCGAGAATCGACTTGGCGGACATGTTGGGTGATGTGGGGGGCGGTCTGGTGAGTCTCTCGCTCTCTGCGCTCTATCTGATTCTACTGAAGTCGTTAGCAAGTGCTTGGAAAGATTGCAGAAGGCCCGCGGCCGAGCAAAGTGCGAGTGCGCATCTGCTCAGGTGCAGCGGACGACGCAGACGCCTCCGTCGACGACGTCCCCTTGCTCAGCAACGGCGTCCCAGCGGGTCACGTACCAGTGCTCAGCAAGCCGTCTCAAGTGAGCCGTAAGTCTCGCGATTGCAATTGCAGCAGGGCAAATGCAGAATTCAGACAAGTGTCGAGAAGAAGATCGGGAGGGAGAGCGGCAGCAGAATAGGGTGCAGCTGGGAGGCGGAAGGCGAGGTGTGGTGAGAGAGATCGTTCGTCAGCCCGTCAAAAATTTGGCTCCAGCGTCGAAGCTCCAGCAAGGATTGGATGCGGTACACTAAGGTACGGTGCACTCGGGGGGGGAGAGGAGGGGGAACGAGGTGGGATGCTGGCGCAGCTGCTGGTGGCCGTCTCTGCCAGGAGCTGGAACGCACCCACTCACTCACTGCAGTGCAGCGCATCCCCCCCCAGCGGAGGGTGGGCGGGCTGGCGCTGGCTCGAGCGCCGCCGACCGGGCTAGGCGGTCAGGGAGTCAGGGAGTCAGGGACGCGACCCCTCTGCGACGGAGGCCTGAGCCCGCTGCCCAATGGCCGTCTCGGGCGGGCGCCCTCCAGCCGTCCCCGAAAAAGCTTTGGGGTGACGCCAGCCAAAAAAAGCGATGGGACCAGCACGAGGCTCGGCGACCGAGTACCGGTACCTCCATCCGAGGCTCCCCAGCGGTTGAGAGGTCCAAGTGGAACCTCAGGCACTGCCGCCGGAGGTCGCAGGGGAGCCACAGGCAATCAGTCGCGATGGGGCCCCGTGTGCTCGGCCGCCCAAGCCCGAATTGGCGTTGCGATTCGGCTTGGCTTTTCCTTTGGCTTCTGTCGGCGTCTAGTCCGGCGGCAGGAGAATGCGCAGCGTCAGCCTGCCGGATGGAATTGGAAGCATCAGGCGAGGCTGAGCTCAGCACTGCTCGCCTCACTGCTCCCGCTAGCCCCTAACTAATGCGCTGTCGGCGGGGCACCACACCCGCCGCGCTGCCCCCGGCGCTGGACGGAGCAGCACTGGACGGGACCGCGAAAGAACGGCCCGAGACTCGGAGCAGGGCCTTCGAGAGGTCTTCGCTGTCCGTCTCGGCAGCACGCGCATGCCTTGAATACATGATGCCCCTCATCCTGCTCCCGAACTCGTCGCATCGAGGGAGGACTCGGTTCGGAGCAACTGCCGCGGGGAAGGTCCGAAAAACTGAGCCCAGGATGGTGAGACTGCTGCACCCCTCTACGGCAGCCCACCGAAGCAGCACACCTCGATCACCGACAACGGCGCCGCCACGCCCGAAGTACCGGTACCGCGTGGGAGCGGCAATTGTTTAGGGGCGGGACAAGGGTCCGGTCGGAGCTTCCCATCGGACTCTATTGCTGGAATTCAACAGATCAACGAAAAGACGACGAGTCGGTCACCACCTATCCCCAAAGAAAAAAACTTCCCCAACTCGTTTCAGGCCGCTGACGCGCGGAAGCCTCCCAATCGCTCCTCCCACCGCTGCCTTGCGCACCTCTCTGTCTGAGCCCGCCGGGAGCACTGAAGCGACTCGCATCCCGCCCCGCTGCGTCCGCGCGTTCGTGTCCCGCCAACCTCTGCAACTCGTGCCTCGTCGCAAAGACACCGGCTCGCTGCTGCTGCTGCTGCTGCTTCGCAAACGGGTACGTAAACCCATTGTTCCCTTTCCTTCTATTTTCGGCGACTTTCATGCGTCCCGCCCGTCGTCAGGCTTCCGTCAGACGGGGAGATGCAGCGTGGCCGGCTCCGTCACTGCATCTCTTCCCCACCAGGCTACTGGGCATCCTGCAGCTGGCATCGTGGCTGGCACGGCCAATCCTGCAGGGCCACCCGCTGGGGTCCACTATAATTTTTGGTGGTCCAGCTCGCTGGCAGCGCCGGCGCGGAGGACCTGCGTGAGCCCACCAGCAGCGCAAGCAGCCTCGTCCCTCCCGTCCTCTGCTGGCCCACGCCCAGCTCGACTCCCACCTCCAGCACTGGCTCTGGTCGTCTCCTGAAATCTCACTCCTCCCCATTGCTTCGCGACGTTTCCACTCTTCCCGCCGCTTTCTCTGTTCCCCCCATCCTCCTCAAAGACCTCGTCTTTTTTCTGTCCTCTAGAGCTTGCATTGGGTCATCCTGAGCAGCTCTTCGTCCTCCCCGCAGCTGCTGACGCTCTCCCCCCCCAGTCGCAGAGAAAAAAGATCGAGCTGCTCAACAGAACAGCCTCAGCTTCACACCACGTTCGTGACGGGCGACATCGCATCGACCATGGCTCAAGTCTCGACCAACAGCGCCAATGGCGCAAAGGGCCTGTCCGCGAACGACAACATTCAGCGTTTCGCGGCCCCCAGCCGACCGCTCAGCCCGCTGCCCTCGCACGCTCTCTTCAATGACAAGACCCGATGCTTCGTCTACGGCCTGCAACCCCGTGCCGTTCAGGGCATGCTGGACTTCGACTTCATCTGCAAGCGAAAGACGCCGTCCGTCGCCGGCATCATCTACACCTTCGGTGGTCAGTTCGTCAGCAAGATGTACTGGGGCACCAGCGAGACTCTGCTGCCCGTCTACCAGGAGGTTGACAAGGCCATGAGCAAGCACCCCGACGTCGATGTCGTCGTCAACTTCGCCTCCTCGCGAAGTGTCTACAGCTCCACCCTGGAGCTCATGGAGTGCCCCCAGGTCAAGACGATTGCCATCATCGCCGAGGGTGTCCCGGAGCGAGTAAGTCGATTGCGCTCGCTGCTTACGCGGCGCTCCCTTGCGCGGAAGAGGGCGGGGCATGCTAACAGGACGTTCAACAGCGAGCTCGTGAGATTGCTCACATCGCCAAGAAGAAGGGCATCAACATTATTGGCCCCGCCACTGTTGGTGGCATCAAGCCCGGCAGCTTCAAGATTGGCAACACCGGCGGCATGATGGACAACATTGTCGCCTCCAAGCTCTACCGCAAGGGCTCCGTCGGCTACGTCTCCAAGTCCGGTGGCATGTCCAACGAGCTCAACAACATCATTTCCCAGAACACCGACGGCGTTTACGAGGGTATTGCCATCGGTGGTGACAGGTACCCCGGCACCACCTTCATTGACCACATGCTGCGATACCAGGCCGACCCCGACTGCAAGATCTTGGTCCTGCTGGGTGAGGTCGGTGGTGTCGAGGAGTACAAGGTGATCGACGCCGTCAAGCAGGGCATCATCACCAAGCCCATTGTCGCTTGGGCTATCGGAACCTGCGCCAGCATGTTCAAGACTGAGGTCCAGTTCGGCCACGCCGGTTCGTTTGCCAACTCTCAGCTCGAGACGGCCGCCATGAAGAACAAGATGATGCGCGAGGCCGGCTTCCACGTCCCCAACACCTTCGAGGACATGCCCTCGGTCCTCAAGGAGGTCTACGAGAAGCTTGTCAAGAACGGCACCATTGTTCCCCAGCCCGAGCCTGTTGTTCCCAAGATTCCCATCGACTACTCGTGGGCCCAGGAGCTTGGCCTCATCCGAAAGCCTGCCGCCTTCATCTCCACCATCTCCGATGACCGTGGCCAGGAGTTGCTCTACGCCGGCATGCCCATTTCGGATGTCTTCCGCGAGGAGATTGGCATCGGCGGTGTCATGTCGCTGCTGTGGTTCCGTCGCAGACTTCCCGACTACGCCTCCAAGTTCCTCGAGATGGTGCTCATGCTCACTGCTGACCACGGCCCCGCCGTGTCTGGTGCCATGAACACCATCATCACTACTCGTGCCGGCAAGGACCTCATCAGCGCCCTGGTCTCCGGTCTGCTGACCATCGGCTCCCGATTCGGTGGTGCCTTGGACGGCGCCGCCGAGGAGTTCACCAAGGCTTTCGACAAGAACCTGAGCCCCCGAGAGTTCGTCGACAGCATGCGCAAGGCCAACAAGCTCATTCCCGGCATCGGCCACCGCGTCAAGTCGCGCAACAACCCCGATCTGCGTGTCGAGCTCGTCAAGGAGTACGTCCTGGCCAAGTTCCCCAGCCACAAGCTCCTCGACTATGCCCTGGCCGTTGAGACCGTCACCACCTCCAAGAAGGACAACCTGATCCTCAACGTGGACGGCTGCATTGCCGTCTGCTTTGTCGACCTGCTCCGCAACTGCGGTGCCTTCTCCACCGACGAGGCTGAGGACTACCTGTCCATGGGTGTCCTGAACGGTCTCTTCGTCCTGGGTCGCAGCATTGGTCTCATTGCCCACTACCTCGACCAGAAGAGACTGCGCACTGGCCTGTACCGTCATCCTTGGGATGACATCACCTACCTCCTGCCCAACCTCCGCGAAGGTCGGCCTGGCGCCGAGGGCAGAGTGGAGGTTCAGATGTAAGGCAGGGTGGATGAGGTTAAATGGGCGTCGGGTCCTCTACAGTGTGCATTTGATGAATTGGGGCTGCGGATAAGGGAAGGGAGGGAAAGCGGAGGCTTGTACAACGATCCTCGATAAATCTAGTGTAGGAAGCTGCAAGTAGCTATCCCATAATTATTTGATTGTTATAGACATGACATTATGCCCGGCCGCGCCTGTGCAACCCGAAACGAATCTGTGCTTGGATTAAGCATATCAAGGAGGCCCACCTTACTTTACTGGTGGCCGAAACCCTGGCGATGCCTTTGGAGACATGGGAGAGGGAAGGGCGTGAAGTACGGAGTCCTGCGATGGGTACAACTATTTGCTGTGTGCGCACCGTAACTCATGCTGGACCTTGCTGACCAGGGTCCGCGGTTCGGCTCTTGTGTCAATCTTAAGCAAAGCTAGAGGCTTATTCGCTCGCAGCATTATCAATAAGTGGTAAAGGTTGCGGCCGGCTCCCAACAGATATAGTACGTATACATTAAGATACGGAGCCCAAGGTTGCACCAGCGCAGAGGGCCAAATCTCCTTGCCGATACCGCTGTTCGTCCGCTTCTGAATGATGCTTGACGCTCCTGACAAATGACGGACAAAATAATGGGTCTAGGGTAGCCGGAGAGTTCGTGGTACTGAACGCAGTTGGTCACGTGCCACCGCGCTGCGTCGCAAGGCTTGGCGGGCTTCGATTTCTGGAACGACGAGCGATCTTGCGACCACCGACGAGCGACATTGAGCGGACAAGGAGACGTCGACGACAGCCAATGCGGCTATAAGTGTATGTGCTTTGGATACGACGACCCTGATTGAACGCTCCTAACGCACCTGAGCAGAAGAACCATCATCACGGGCATCGGCGTGCACTGCAAACCTCAGACCCGCCGACCACCTGCAGCCGACGCCGACCGAGACGAGAGAACGGGCACGCAGACACGGCGGCCATGTCCTTCTTCCGCATCACCCTGCACCGCTCGGCCATCGGCCTGCCCGAGCGCACGCGCGGCGTCCTCGCCGCGCTCGGCCTACGCCGCCGCATGCAGACCGTCTTCCACCCCGTCGAGCCGCAGTTCGCCGGCATGATCCTCAAGGTCAAGGAGCTGGTGCGCGTGCGCGAGGTCGACGCCCCGCTGTCCAGGGCGCAGGTCAAGGCCGCGCGGACGCCCGACGCGGGCTTCTACGTCGAGAAGGCGGTGCCGCGCATGTAGACTGCGGGCGGGGGAGCGATTCCGAAGGAACTGAAGAGATGGATGGCACCGAGGTGGATGGCGAGAGTATGGGAGCGCGGCAGGCTCAACTGTATTATAATGACCATGTGTACGAAGGTGAAGAGACACACCCATGGTGGGTGATGCCCAAGATTCGGCCATTAGAGCGCAAGTGATATCCGGCACTTGCAAAAAAGCATTCAGCAGATTGAAGTTCATCAAACAAAGAGTTCATTCGCTATTCGCCCAGTTCCCAGATTGGCCGTGTTGCTTAATGAATACAATACAACAGAAAATAGGCCGCGGTGTGTAGCCGCCCGCCGCTGGCTCGCGATTATCCTACATGCGCCCAACTTCCTAGGCACCTCCGCCACAGACGCTTTGCCTGAAACGCTCTTCAGGAGAAATACTTAGGTAGTCTGTCAGTCACTTGGCCTAAAAGCTGCGTGCCTTGTCAATGTACTCCTGCGAAGGGGTCTCGTATTCACTGACGAAGTATGTCTCGCAATTTCGAGACAACCAGACAGTGAACTTGCCAATCTCCTCTCTAAGGCGCGATACTGACTGCTGGTCCATGTTGGTCTGAGCCAAAAGGTCCGGAAGCGACACTGCAGACAGGAGTTAGCGGGTGTAGAGGAAGAGAATATGTGGACGCGGGCAGGAACATACCAATCAAGCGGGCCAAATGCTCTGCACCGTACACATCACAAACGCTCTTGTACGAGGCGGTTTCCCCAGAGCTGGTGTCCCAAAGCTTGCGGACGTCCATGTACTGGTGGCGTTCAAAACTAAAACCACAGTCAGCCCATGCCCAGGCGTCGCGGGAGGATGGAGATTACCGGTAAAGCAGTATTCTGCTCAAAGCTTTCTCAAAATACTCGCGGAGACCAGCCACGACTTCCTCCAAGATGTCCATGCTGGCAGAGCCCTCCTCTCGATGGGGCTTTTCGTACGCCAGATAACTCTCCAGAATCTGAGTCACTGGTTTGGGGTGTGGGAGAGGGACGAGCTGGTTGTTCTTAGTGATGTTCTCCCAGTCGTCCACTAGCATTGCCTGGACGTGATCAGGCACTGGGATGTTTATCATTGGCTTGCTGTGGAACGCATCCTCCTTTGGTCGGCTGTTAGCAACGCTTGTCTCTCATCAACGAGTGCAGATATAAATGCAGCAGCGAGGGCCAAATGGAGACCAGCAGTCACTCGACTGGCGGCCTTGGTGGCCGACAAAAAGGGAGGCTTAGAGCCTAGCAGTAGCCGCTGCCACCCAGCTGAAATTGGGGGTAAATTATGATGGGGCTTTCTGGCCAGCTTTCTGGCCAGCTTTTTGGCCGCTCCGGGTGCATCTCGGCGTCTGCACAACCAAATGGGACCGTTTCTTCCAGAGGCATCGCCCATTTGCATCCAGATATCGGTGACTTGGCTTCGGCAGTTTTGTGAGGTGATCAGAGGTCTCCTTCAGCAATGTGATCTGGAGGGGTTTCTGACGCCAGACTGGGTCAATCACAAAAGCGGGTTGAAGTGTTTCCTTGCAACCTCGTGCGTTGGAGACAGGAAACTCATGCTGCGTCGGGAAGCATGTGCGACCTGGTCTTGACACCTGGGCTGAAGATTCTGGTTTCGCAGCGTCCACTGACTTGGTAGGCGACTTGGCAGCACTCGCTATTGCGGGATTCTCAGCTACATCCGCCCAGGGCGGCTTAGCTCTTGCTGCCTTGTTGATTCCAGCGGATCCGGATGCGTTGGCTGCTGGAGCGCGCTTTGAACACGCAACTCGATTGCAGGTCGGAGCCGGAGCCGGAGCCGGAGCCGGAGCCGGAGCCTTGGCCATTGAGGACGTTACTGAAATAGAATGTTGCGACCTTGTGGGAGAGTGAAGCGTTGCCCTGAAAATGGCGGGGAAAAACAAACCAGACGACGCGGGTGTGGAACAGGCCAGGCCGACAAGTTGGAAAGGGTGACAACGGTGCTTCCATTGCACAAACTGTAACGGTAGGCTGGCTTACCCGCCAGGCATATGCCGAAAGATTCACTTCGCCGGAGCGGGCTGAAGAGTACCTGGTAGTTGATGCCGCAGGAGTAACCTCGCTCGCCAGTTCTCGCCGACGCAACTGCCATGACACCGGCTGCTGAAATGCAAGGTCGATACACAGCCGCAGGCGTCGTCGCCTCTGAGAGCACTGCCCTGTCCCGGCGGGCGACACCGCTGAACTTTGCTCCAGCTGCGCATGGCTTCTCAGGCAGAGGCACTGGCCCCTACTCTTGAGGTGAGGGTGATGGCACAGCAGGGCGTTGACTGCGCGAGAGGGGTTCTACTGAGACGCAAAAGACCAAGCAAGCTGGAGGAAAAACTTCTTACCTGCTCGAGTTCCCAATCCTTGCCTCTCCGCCCACCGCGACCTCCCTGAGCGGCGGCAGAGCCCCTCTCCTCGCTGCCTCTAGCTGAGTCGCCGCCGTTCTTAAGCATCTTCTTGGGCTGCTTGGAGTTCTTCTGCAGACTGTGCTTGAGCTGGGCGTGGAGCTGGGCGGCCAGCTCTTTGTGCTCGTCGTCAAAGGGCCGGATGCGGTCCACGAGGACCCAGTCGTCCCAGGTGTTCTTCCAGCCCTTGTAGTGCACCTTGTAGCGGTAGCCGTCGCTGGGCTTCTCGCCGGGCTGGACGTCCATAACCTTGGCCTCGTAGAGCATGTCCATGTGAAAGCATAGGACCTTCTCGTCCTTGCTGAACTGGGGGGCCGGCTGCGCGCGCGCTGGAGCCATGGCGATGCGCGTTGCGGAAACTCAGATGTTGCTTCAGCGAGTATTCCGTAGTGAGAGTCGCACCGAGAGAATTGCGTTGATGCTTTCTCCGGAGCTTGGCAGATATGGCGATGTTTGCCGGCAGGGGGACGTTGGTGTTGTGGCGTGAAAAGAGGCGAGTGTAGAGACGAGCGTTGAGGACAGAAGCAGACGCCGTTGGAACTTGGACAATTGGTGACGGCCAGCCGCGTAAATTGGCTGCAGCAGCGGCGTGGGCGGGTTGAGCGCGCGCGACGCGATTTTTGCAGGCTCCTGGAGCGGGCGGCGGGAGGACAGTGCTAATTGGGCGAGGCCCAAGGATCTCAGAGCGCAGTCCACTGAGCTCACTGAGAGGCGGGGGCCGCTTTACGACAGCCAGTCCAGAGCGCTCTCTACAAGTAGGGCCTCCCAGCCCAACGCCACCGTTGTCAGAGCCAGCCTGGAACCAAACAAGGCAAGGTCCATTATACCAGTGCATCGCGATTAACGTCGGCGCTCTCTACACGCGTCAATCGGCTCACGGCTTCGCGTCTGGCAACGTCGTCCCCAGGAAAACCCTCGGCTCCCAGCTCCGACCAAGCCGTGTATCTTCGCAACGACCATGGCGCCCACTGAGTCGGAGATCCTGACAAACTATCTCCTTCAGCCGGCACCTCTTACGGCCTTCACCACCTTTGAACAATTCAAGGCGCTCTTCCCACGGCCGCTGCACGCCTCGCCCCAGCTCCGTGGACTGTTCCGCGACCTGCAGGCGCAGCGCAACGCCGCCGTCGACGCCGTCACAGCCAATGTCGCGACCGAGGTAAAACGTGGGGTTGCGATGCGCAGGGAAGTGCTGCGCGCACGGCGCGAGGCGGAGCGGGACGAAGCGGACGGCGAGCTCGAGATGGAGAGAGCTCTCTTTGGGGACGAGAGCAGCGCGACGAAAGCGAGGCACTCGCTCACCTCCATCGTGCCGGAGCTTGACGGCGCGGCGGGCGCACTCGATGCGGAGATTAAGCAGCTTGAGGACGAGGAGGCTGCGCTCTTGGCCTCGGTGAAGCAGACCATCGGTGGGCTGAGTGACCTTCGGTACGGCAAGCTCGCCAACGGCCAACTGAGGGATGAGGTTCTCGATGGCCTCACTTCACTGCAAGAGGCCTGCAAGGAGAAATCTTGATCCAAGGCTTTTTTTTTGCACACGGTCTACTCTTGCGCAGTACGTTTCTCGGCCCCCCAGGATGAACGCCTCCATCCGGTTCATTCACTGATGGACGTTACAGAACATCCTCACAAAAACGCCCGCGTTCTTCTGTATCCAACTTCTAAGATGCACACCTGACGACTACCCCACCAAAAAGCTGCATCGAGTTGTGAATGACACTTATCGCTGGCCGGCGGCGGCAGGTCTCCCGGCGGCGGCGGCTCCAGGCCGTCGGTCGGGGCCCATGCGGTTTGACCTGAGGCAAGGTGTCAGCCGCGAGAACAGGACAGAATACTCATAAGCTACTCACATCATGCTACGGCTGGCAAAGGAGACGACCAACATGAACAGCCAGTTGGGGATGGAGCTGAAGACCCAGACGATGTATCCGAAGGGAACGGCCAAGCCCAGCTCGGTGACCTTGCCATTGAATGGATGGAACCACGAGTCGAGCAGGGTCCAGCCTTCCTTGCTCCCGGCCGAGTTCAGCGCGACGAGGTCCGACGAGGTCGTGGTGGTGAGGTTGAGCCTCTTCTTGTAGATATCTACGGGAGCCGGGGATGGCAGAATATTGAAGGACCAGACATGACCGGTAGCGGCCGACCAGCTGTTGCAGAGAATGGGCTGGTCGTCGCAATTGAGGTAGCCAACGCGCGGAGAGCCAGGGGTGATGGCGAACTTGGCGGCCGTCTCGTTGAAGGCCTTCTCGACTTTACCGCAATGGCCTGATAGATGTCAGTGAAACGCTGCATTCGAGTGAACATGCAGCAAGGAACCCGCGGGACTCACCGAAGCAGGTCTTGTTGCCACCAGTGATCAGCACCCACCACTCCTCCGGGACAGTGGCACGGGGAGCCACGGGCTCGTAGAGGGTGTCCTTCCAGTTCTCGAGCGTCAGGGTGTGCATGCGCATGGAGCCCAGCTTGGCCTCGAGGGCGGCGACGGGGTCGTGGACAGCCGGGTTGGGGAAGTACGAGCCCATCTGGCCGAGGAAGTTCTGGAACTGCGCCTTGTACTGGCCCAGAGGGTCTTCTTGGGCGGAGGCGAGCAGCGGCAGAGCCGCGACGGCGGCGGAGGCGGAGAAGCGCATGATGGTGAGGATATCGCGATGCGAGGAAGAGGCGTCGCGGGACAAGAAGTGATGGGAACACGTTGAAGGAGATGCAGCGCGGAGAGGAGACGGACACGGACAGGGAGAAACTCGAAATGCGCAGGACGAGACAGGGTGGCCCTTGACGGACGAGCTAGCTGCTGTGGACGATGACGGCTTGTGACGGACCCTGGAGCTTGAGGTCCAACGAATCCGCTCCGCTTCCGTTTGCAGCTATGGCGGCGGTCGGTCCAATCTGTTGGCCAGCGGCCAGCCATGCAGGCCGAAGCTCGCCCACCAAACGCCGTGGTTGTGGGGCGCAGCCGCCGTTGACGACAAGCCAGTGGTTGGCTGCGGAGAGCCAATCTTGCGACACCCCACTGTAAAATGCCCTGGAGCTCAACAGGCCGCGGGGTGAGCTCTCAGGCCCTGGATACCTACGCACTGTAACGTACTCCAGTACGCACTGCGGGCAAGCCACCGACCCGTGGCTGTGGAGCCAACTGCCACGGCCGGTGAAGCTCGCGGCGGACGACGCGACAATCTGTATCATAGCTCCATCACCGCTCCGGAGCGGCCACATTACCGTACTAGAAACATGGTGCGTATGAAGAAGATATTGCTGCTGTTCTCATCTCGCATGCGCAGCGGGCTAACAAGGCTCTCCCTCTCCTCCGCAGGCTCCAGGTTCCCCCGCCCAGAAGCGTAAACGCGGCCGACCGCCGAACGCGTCCAAGCACCACGCCGACGCGTCGCACACTCAGAACTCTGTTCGCGACAACGAAGATCACGACGGCGACAACGCAGATGAGCGCCCGCGTAAGCGCGGAAAGACCACGGGGAAGCGTGTGGAAGCGGACGCGCCGCCGCGGAGAAGAGGACGGCCGCGCGTGTCGGTGACTGAGGCGGCCGAGGAGCAGGCAGACGACGAGGAACCTCAACCTGAGCCGTCGCGGAGGAGGCGCAGACGCAAGGTGGAGGAGCAGGTCGAACAACAGAATGAGCTCGATGCTCAAGAGGAAGAGCCGCGACGGAAAAGAGGCCGTCCGTCGCTGCAGAAGCGCAACAAGGAGCAATCAACCAGAGAGCGGCCTAGGGACGAGGGCGACGCAACTCAACAACCTCAACAACCCGAGAAACCGAAGCCTCGTAAGCGTGGACGCCCTTCTTTACAGGCCCTGTCGCCGTCACAAGCGCAGAATAAGGCTCCGAAGACAGGGAAGCGACGCGCAACTCGAGCTCATCGGGGTGAAACCGCCGGCCAGGAAGTAGACGAGCAGCAGCATCAGAAAGAGAGAAGACGTCGCAAAAGGTCATCCCTAGACGAATCATCCATTGTGCAACCCGAGGTTCCACAGGCTTCTCCCAAACGCCGTCGACGGTCGAGTCAAGTTGCAGAGCCAGAAAAACAACCACCCCCGGACTCTCCCGCCTCCGAGCCCCAATCACCACCGAAGCCCTACGTACACGTTGCGCCTCAAATCCGCCGCGTCCGCCAGTCCGCCATCACCGCGAAGTGGTCGCCATTGACTGGCCCCTCGCTCTCCGCCGCCTCGTCGTTGCTGCACCTCGCGCACCGGCCCATCCTGCAACACCTCTCCAACACACATCAGCGGCGCGCGCACACGTCAGCCGCCCTGCGCCTCATGACGCACCGCATCGCCCGCAAGGTTGCCCGAGGGCTGCCTTTTCCGCCTGCCGCCATGCCGGCCACCTCGGGTCCCGGACAGGCTGATGGGGGGCGCGAGACGGAGCTCGACTTTGAGGCCGTTCTAGACGGCAAGGCGCTGCTGGAGTCACAGCTGGAGCCGACGGTGCACGCAGTCGAGGTACTGCGACGGGAGAAGGAGAGGATAGACAGAGAGCTTGAGCGGGACTATGAGACGCTGAGGGGGCTGGAGGCCGGGGCGAGGGCGCAGGCCAGAGAGCAGAGGGGCCTGCTAAAGAAGGCCCATGTCCTAGCCCCTGAGGCAATGAAGCCGGAGGCGCAGGACGGCCAGAGCGAGAAGGAACTGCTCTTTACGCACGACGAGACGTCGTCGTCAGCCAGTGTCTTTGCTGTAGGTCTTCTGAAGCAGCGTCTCGCAGGGGTACAAGGTGACTGACCGTCCACAGGATATTGACGACGACGAGCTGCGCTCCCTTGCCGGGCAGCTAGGCGGACACGTCGAGAGCATGCGCACCAACCTTAAGCAGACAGATGGCATCCTCCCGCAGCTATGCCGCAGCCGGGCGGCGCTGCAGGCGGTCCTCCTGCGGCACCTGGACCAGAGTCAGTACGAGCACGTCGCACTGGGCTGAGCGCTGCGGCTTCCCGGGGGGAGAGAAGGGGAGGGGACGCACAATGAGCCATACAGGTCAACGGACAGGCGATGAGGCGTGGTGCGATTAGTGCCTAGTAAGACCATAGCGGCGCCGTCCATAATGGTTTGACGACTTAATGACATGATAGCAGTTGATACTGTAACACTAATACCATAACGCTGATACCAAGAAGGCAGGGCATCTCATCCCATCACATCAATCACATCACATCAAATCAAATCACATCAAATCAAATCACGTGCACAAGTTATTGGTAGACAAACATGTCCAACAGTTCGCTATGCCCAAAAGAACCCGTATTTTGACAAACACCTCTTTCCAAGGAGAAATCGGGATCTTGATTTATATACACACAAGAAAGTTAAGAAAAAAAACAGGCCTGTCGCGCAGTTCAGGCTCGACTGTCGACAGTCCTGCCCCACAACAACGCGCCTGAGCACACGCACTCGTCTACCCCGTGTTCCTTGGTCGTAGAATGGTACACATGCAAATGAGGCGCTAGTGATGGTCGTCTTGAAACTGGTTTCGCTCGAAGCGGTCTTGAAGCCTGCCTGCAAGCCGTCAGGAGGCGTCGGGCTTATCGGCGCAGGCGGGCGAAGCCAGAGGGAGCAGCTTTGCCGCTGGTGGTGTGGGTGCCGTTGTTGCTAGGGAAGGGCACGACGGTGACGGTGGCCTTCTTGGTGGTCGTGGACTCGGTGCCATCGCTGGTGGTGCTGCCCTTGCTCGTGACGGCGGGCTGGTTGCCGGTCTTGGTGGCATCGGAGCCGATCGTGACATAGACGGTCGACGGGGCCGCGGTCACGGTGACGGTGGAAGCAGGGCACTGGCAGTTGCCGCCAGCGCCGCCGGAGGGAGAACCCTTGCCGGGGGACACGTCAGAGTCCGTGTTGGTGGGGTTGGCCTTGGAGATGGTGACGGTGCGGGTGACCTTGGACGTGGCCGTCGTGGTGGTGGTAGAGTCACCCTTGTCGGCAGGGCCGGTGCTGGCAGCAATGCCGGGAGCGGTGATGGTCAGGGTCTTCTTGAGGGTGGAACGGACGGTGGTGGTCACAACGCTGGCGTCGGTGCCGGTACCCAGAGTCATGGTCAGCGTCTGGGAGGTGATGATATCGGTAGTCGTCAGGCCGGGAGGCAGCGAGCTGGGGCCGGCGCCGGCGCCGCCCGTGGACAGGGGCACGCTCGGGTGGATGGCCGTGGTGCGGATCGACGGGGCACTGGTAGCAGCAGGGAGCTGGCCGCTGGCCTTGCTGACGATGGAGGCAGAGATGCTCGAGGCCTCGGAGACGGGGCAGACGGTCGTGGTCAGCACGACGGTGTCGGTGACGACGGTGGTGGCCTTCTGCGACTCCGGGAGCGTGGCGATCTGGGACTTGTCGGCCGGGCAGTTGGTGACGGTGGGGGCACAGCTGGTGATGGTCTTGACCTGGGTGGCGATGACGGTCAAGGTGGTCTGGTCCGCGGGAGCCGTGGTGTTGGCACGGGGGAAGTGCAGGTGCTGGTGAGGAGAGCGGGCAGAGGCAACAGAGGCCAGCATGCCGAGGGCAGCAACGGTGAACTTCATGTTTGCGGTGTGTTTGGTGGGTGGTTGGCCTATAAGTTTCGCTTGATAGAGCCTCGTGATGAGAGATGGCAGAACCTCAAATTGGACGTGTCCAGAAATGCGGGAGAGAATGGAAGCGAAAGTCGATTTCGCGTAGGCGTGGCAGACACAGTTTGCTCACAAAAGAAGGTAAATCCAAAAAAGATGTGGCGGTGAGTTGAGTCGCGAGCGCTACTGAAGGTCGAATCGATATTGCTTTAGCTGTGGTAGCCAAGGGACTGCGAGTTGTAGTTGCCTACGCACACACAAGGGTCTGAAAGGAATGAAAAGAGTCACGAAGACTTGCGAAGAAAAGAGAGGACGCGAGGTTCTGGTGAAGAACGAGAGGACAAGTGAGGGTGAGGAGAGGAGGGAGGGAAAGAAAAGGAAAGCAGAGGAGGGGAACAAATAGAAGAAGAGGGTTGCGAGGCCCCTGATTCCATGGTCAGGCCGAGCCAATGCAGAGGCAGAGAATAGATGGAGCCCACTGCCCAGGTGTGAGGTGAGCAAGAGGAGTGACAGCGCCAGGGATCGAGGGGGGTGAGTTGAGCGAGCGAGCGAGTGACGAGAGACTCTGTTCGGATGCTCATGGATGGCGGGCAGGGATTGGGGATCTTCGCGGTGCAAACGCCGGACCGCTCAGTGGATACTCGGGGATGGGGCCTTGCTGCTGTCGACCCCGGTCCTGGGGCTCCGTCTTCCAACATCGGTGCCACCGGGGCCGACGACGAACCAAGAAAGCTGCCGGCACAGCCACGGCAGACAGTGGGCATGGCTGCTCGACGGCAAATCACTTCATCTCGCGGTGCCAGACTTTCGCGAATTGATGTGGAGGCGGCAATATATTTTTACTCGTACTCGTACACGGCGACGGGCGGGCAGCAGGGGAAGACGAGCCTGCGAGGAGAACAACAGCGGGTGTGATGGTGGGCGAGAGGGGAGAGCGGCGCAGACGCATGCATCATCAGCATCGAGACTCGTGGTGGTTTAGCTCAGGGGCCACCCGATGCCGCTAGCATGCAGGTACCGAGCCCAGATGGCGCGGCCTGAGACGCGGCCACAGCCAATCGTTCGGGCGTGGCGGCGCCATCCCGGGCTCAGCCAGCAGAGAACAGACGGGACGGCGCCCCCTCTCGTGCTACAGTGCCAAGTACGAGTATTTCGATATCTTCAAGTGGTTGTGGTTCCGCCGCTGCTGCTGATGGCGGCGAGGCGCCCTGGCAGCGAGGAGCGACGGCGATGTTGCCATGGGGACGGACGGCCAAGCACTCACTCACTCACTCACTCGCTCGCTTGCTCGCCAGACGGCGTCGCCGACCTCGCATCGCCGTGCGCGCAGTCTCAGGTCGACATCTGCATGAAAGCGAGCGCGGGATGCACGCACTGGCTGTTTAGACATCGTCATGCGCCAAGAGGTCAACGCCATACCCGTCGGGGCGACGCCAACTCGCCGTGGCGCACCGCCTGCTCGTGGCAGGCTCGCCTTCATTGCAGCAGTCTACTCATATTAGTTGTGAAGGAACCTGCGAAAAACCTGACCGCTGCACCCCATTGGAAGCCCGGTCGGAGCGGAGCTTACGGAGTGCGTTGCCAACCCTGCCCACCCGCCACAGGGAATGGCATGTCAGAGAGAAAAGCAAACACGAGGGCAGTCTGCAACGAGGCCTCCTGCATAAATTATCCCGTCCGTTGTACGGAGTACTCGTGCGTGGTGCGTGCGTGCGACTCGTACGAGTACGACTACTCCGTACAGGACCAAGAGGACCGCGCAGTTTGTGAGTCGTCGTGCTCGCAGCTGGCCCCGGGACCGCGATATCTCCCCACCCACCTTCGCCTCCCCCCGCCCCTCCCTGCCCCCTTCATCTGCGCACCCCCTCAGAACCCCCCCGTGCGTCCTTGTTTCTCTGAGACGCCGAAACCGCCACATCACGCTGTCGCTGCATCTTGGCGGGCGCCTTGCGCTGCTGACAGCCGATGCACAATGTTTGCAGCGACATGGGCCAGCGCCGAGCCTCCCTTTCATTCCGCCCTCATCCTGCCAACAAAACCACGCAATTCGTCGTTTCAATCCTCTGGGGACGACCCGGCGCCTGCTGTCACGGACTGATTGAAGTGGCTGCCGCCTTCCAGTACTTCTCATATCCGCCTCGTCCGACTCACGCCAAGACGCCTGCTCCGTGGGACCATCTAATCTCTGCCCAGCGCCTCGGGTTTGCACAGACAGCGGGCCTCCGCCCGTTCATTCATTCTCGTAGGCTACTACCAACATAGCAAGTTACGCATATATGCGTCTGATGACAGCCTCGCCCTCAGATTGAGCTGCGCAGTCATATCGGCTTGGCGAGGCGCCGGCGATCATGCCCTTCATTTACTCGTGCTCCTTGCTCCGGCTGTCTTGCCGAGTCTAACCCACCACACTCCCGCCCTCGGCTATGGCGTTCCATCAAGCTTATGAGGGATCTGCTGCAGCTCCTTGAGGCTGATCTTGCGATCGCTGTGTCCGATGCGCCATCCGCTGCGGATCCCGAACGATGCGGGAGGCGCTCTCTTGCGCTCCTTTGGCTGACGGAAGCCTCGTGGCGGAGCTGCCGTCTGTGTTTCAAGATTCGAGATTAGCTTCCCCAGAAGGTTCATGCCGTTGCAATCCTCAAACGAATGCATCCTGGCACTATGACAAGCTTAAACAGCGCACGACTAATTCATTCCACCTCTTCGATCCTAGGGCGAGGCCGCCCAGATGCATCAACCAGAGCCCCCCTGGGGGTAACGTGCAGTCCTGCTAGCTGTGCCAGACCCGCTGCCGTCGGTTCGGCTTGTCGCGGGAGCAAACTGCTGATGCTCCAACTTTCCAGGCTTTCCACGACATCCCGTGCTTGCTCCTGCACGAGCCCGTCGTTGTCCGTCTCGGCCACGTACTCTAGAGTTCTCTTGATATCCTCCTGACTTTCGGCAGTGAGACCGAAGCCGAGAGATCGGTTGGACTCCTTCGCCCTGTCAAGCGCCTTGACGAATGCCAGGATGGCCAAGACGGCCGCTCTGCGAAGAATACCGTACTCTATCCCTCTCTCCATCGTCAGAACGTTGGCGCACAAATCCACGCCGTTGGACACGAGCGTGGGGGATATACCGCCCAAGTTGGTCTCCATGGCGGCTCCAAGGATGGACAACGACGACGCCCGCATTCGGACGTCCTCGCTGCCTCTCTTGCTCTCCCATCCCTGGATGATTTGCGCCAAAATGTCGTTGTTTGCCTTTTCTTCTTCCGTTTGTGCCTCTTCGTCAGCCAAGTCCTCGTCGTCCAGCTCCTCTCCCTTTTGCCTCTTCATATTCCGTAGCCTCTCTTCCCTTTCTTTCTTGGCCAATGTTTTCGGCCGGTATCCCCGGCGGCCAGCAATCGACAGCAACGTCTCGCACACCTGCTGCGCAGTGTCGCCAGCAAACGTTTCGCCCAATCGATCAATCACTTGGTGCAAGGCCTCGCCAAACCTGAGACGAATATCCGTCGACATCTCCTCACGCGGGTCCAGGTATTTGTCGATAAGCTCTTGCACTGTCGACTTGGGATGCCTGTTTGCCAGTTGCGTGAACACCTTGATCACTCTGAGATTGATGAAGTCCTCATTCTCCTTCAAGAGATTGGACATCAGCACCGTTACCGCGGTGATATCCAGCACTGGACTCTCGGTCACGATCAATTTTGACAAGAGGTCTAGTCCTTCTGATACCACCGGTGGTGGGTTGTCGCTGTCCCCGGTGATATAGTTCATGGCCAGGTTGTAGCTTTTCCGGTCCTCTATTTGCCGAGCACTGGGGCCCGACTTGGGCTCATCAGGAAGCTCCACTTCATCGCGGTATCTCAGCAACATGGCGAGATTTCGCGCGGTTGTGGAAACCTCTGTCCGGTCTGAGCTACTTATTCTGTCGAGAGCCTTCTCGATGCTCTGCAGCTGGTGTGCTTTGATGTCGGACTTCTGGAAGCTTGGTGCGGTTATGACGAGATTGAGAAGGCTCAGCACGACTGCGATGAGGTCATCTCCGAGTGACGACCCGCCGTCGGCTATCAGGACCTCGCAAATAACGTCCAGGAGTTGATCAAAGTGGCTGACCAACTTCTCCGGAGATTTTTCCATAAGCTGCTGCAGTAATGTCACTTCGACAAGATCCTGGAAGTGGGATCTGACGTCTTGATCTTGAGGAACAATGTGCACTTTGGCTTCCCCTTGCTTCTCCGACGTCTCAATCCACCGACGTAGGAGATGGAGAAAGACGGCGGAAAGCTCCTCGCTTGAGCAGGAAGTTGTGATGAGATCCACCAAGGTTGCTGATTTGTGTTCAATCTCGGCCCAGTTGATTTCTGTTTCCGGTGGCGGTTCTTCGCTGCGCCGTGCCACGACTTCCATACGTCCCTCGGCATTAATACGGTAGCGCCAGGCGGGTTTCGAAGTATCGACAGAGCCTTTGCAAAGCATTTCTTGCACAAGAGGTGATATGCTGGCTGTACTGCCGAAAAGCCTGAGGTACGTCTGCACAAGGCTCCGCGCTGTGCTGCAGAACCGCTGCTCTGTATTTGGGGGCGGATTGGTCCAGGACGAGATGGCCCAGAGCTGCAGGAGAATGGGTTTCAGGACTCGTTTGCAGAGACCCGGAGAAGGGTTCGACAGTATGAGAACCTTGAGTCGGCCTAAAGCGTTCTCGAGGGACTGGGATGGCACTAGTACTCGGTCTTGGCTGAGGTCAATCACTTCCTCGTCAACCACTGCCGTGCCTGCAAACATATTGTCGGTCGTATCCGTCTTGAGAGACGGGTTCAAGCTCTCCAGGAGTGGTTGAATGAAAACGTTCCATCCGGGCGCGCCTGAAAAGCCGTCAGCGGCATGGCTCAGCATGGGAACAGGGGCTTCTGTCTGTACCTGGGGCGCCAAGTTGCTTCTTGCCGAGTATTCCAAAGCCGACTACTTGGGCCGCTGTTTTCGCGAGGTCCCCTCCCGCCTGGCCATCGATGAGGTTGAAGAGCTGTCCCGAGATGCCCTCGAGCCATGCCTGGGGTGTCATAGCTGTTGGTACTGAGGATAGCAGTTTCGTCGCGACTGCAACCGCCTCTTGAGTTATGCCAGCACCGCTTTTCTGTGGCAGGCTTGTGCTTGCCGGCTCTGTAGCACTGCTCGGATGGACAGAAAACACGAATTCCATAGTCGCGCGAACACCATCGGGTCTCAGCGGAATCACGGTGAGAGTCTGCATGAGAGGATCTCTGAGCCATTGAGGAAGGACGCCTGGCTTGATGAGCGCATTCAACGTAGGCAGGAGGACCCATGTCTCCGTCCTGGGAATATGTCAGTCCTGCCTGGGGCGTCTCGAGGGCTTGGTCTACCTGTTGATGAGATCATCATATTCGATGAGCCGGGACGCTCGGCTGCTTGAGTCCTGAGAAGGGTCAAATGCCTTCTTTGCCGCTTCAACAATCGCCTCAATTGTCTTTGGCCGAGATGTCTCTGAGGACGACGAATCAGCCATTTGGGCGATCCGATGGGAGACTGTCGACGATATGTGATGTATCTACCAGGCACGATTTGCAGTATCTTGTTCTAGGGTAGGTGCATTGGACCGCCAAGTGTGGAAATGCGCTGCACTGTACGAGAACCTAGCAGGGCACTGTCGATTTGCGCTGCGCGGTCTGGTCACCTGCTCTCGCGTCTGGGCGGGTGGTCCGTGCGCCTTTACGAGTAGACAAGGCGGTCGCGCGTCTTGAGCGTTTACACTCGTTTCCTTCCAACACAAGACATCGTCAGAATCATGGTCAACGTTCTTGCTTCAATGCTGGAGACTGGAACGCCGTCGAATCCCCGATCAAAAGAAAGCAAACAGCCCTCAACCGCTCTTCGGCGCTGGTAATCGCAAAGCTCCTTCGTTGCTACCAAGCAACGACGCGTCCGCACGTCGCCTCCCCCACAGTTTCCCGACTCGCGTTTTCCGAAAGGAATGTCTATCGCAGACCCCCCTTCCGGGCTGTTGGGAACCATATGCCGCTCCCGAGCCTGTATCAGGACCTCGTTGTATGCCGCACTTGGATTTATGGTACCCTTTGCCGTCGGCCACGGACGGCACAGCCCAGCCGGGGGAACGCGTTTGGGAACTTAACCCTAGACCTCCCTCTGGTTCAAGTTTGCGCCAGTCGTTCAATCCATCTTCTATGCCGGCTGAGAGCCTCGCGAAGCCACGCCCGCTGAAAAAGTGGGATGGCTGACCCGGGGCCTTTGTTGACGGACCGATGGGCGGAACTGTCCAGTCACCCCCGGTGCGCAAAGGGAGGATGCCATGAGCCGATTTGGTAAGAGCCTCTGGTCTGAGGACGCTCGTCTGCCCTTCCGCTGGAACTTGGACGTTGGTCAAGAGTAGACCGCCTCTTGGATGCTGTCGGCCTCTACCATGCGGAGCCTGCCGTCTATCGTGGGCGGCGCACGGATCGCAAGCTCGATCTCGACGATGAGTGATTGAAAGAGATTAGCCCGGGATTGGCCACATACTGTCATACAAGGCGTTTCAAAGATCCCCTTCCGGAGCCTTGCCTTGTCGGAAACACCCCAGAACTGGTTGGCGGTGCAACAAGGATCTCCTGGACACACACAGAAACGCGTTGCATGACTCTACACGCTGCCATCCTGAGGGGCCCTCGGTACTCTGGACCTCATTTATTGTCTCTACAATCCGCTCGCATAGACATCAGTGCTGGCTCTGTTCTTTGCCGAAATGCCCCTGAGGCCGCGCCTCGGCAATTAGCCACCGGCGTGTGATGTAGCCACATCTGGTCTGACCAGGCGCATTAAGCTTCCATTGCTGGATTCGTTCCGCGATGTCTGAAGCACGCCAGGAACCTGTCGGCGTCTGAGGATGCCGACAACTCCCTCGGAGTCCTCCCGAAAGGGAGAGGCCCGAGATGAAAGCGCGGTTTTTATGGACGTCTTTTGTCCGCGCGTCAAGGCCCTCCGTCCCCGCTCCTGCGAGAGCATGCTGGAGAGGCAACAAAAACCATCCTTGTTGGCAGTGCAACACATACAGAAGGAAGCTTGGTTACCAGCACTCGATGCTCTTTTTGGTTGTTCTCGACGTTTTGGCAACCTTCGTCTATGAAAGCGCTGCATACTCAAGCTCTGTCGGCCAGGAACCCGGTTTCGATGGTCACCAGCCATTCTGGAGGACGGATCTCTCATCAAGTCAGAAGCAGCGTTGGGACCCATCTCGAGTTGGAGTCAGAGTTTCGTGCTTGTCTGACGCTGCGGATGGCAAGCCGACGTGACCGTCCCTTGGAGCCTTGCGTGTAACACCGAACCGGGAGCTCCCATCTTTGGTTTTGAAGGGCAGGCCGTATTGAAGAGGCAGCCCTGGTTGTCCTCGTGCCAGAAATGGTAGGAGGACAACCCCCCCACGGAGAGGGGATAAGTTTTACCTGCTCCATCTAGACAGTTCGATATAGAGGCTAACATTATCTTCAGGTCCATCAAGTCAAGAGGGAGACCGACGTATCACACTAAAGACATTTAGGTCAGGCTTGAATTGTGCCGACGAGCATTGCGTGACACGATTGAGCCAACACGAATAGCCCGTAGCCATAGTGGTATCCCCGGCATTGCGGTCCTCCGTTGCGTAACGTGTTGTGCGTGGTTTTCGTGCAATTGCCAGGGGTTTTTGATTTAATTACCACAGACCACTCTCGACACTGTTGTTCCCCAGATTTCTAATGTTAGAGCGTCAAACCGGCTAGGACGGCACAACTCCACGCTATGCGGGCTACTCGTAGTTTTGTGGATTTACGTGGCTGGCAGCCAACGGGGCTAGCCTGTCAAGCTTGATTGTAAACCGGTTTTATGATGTCACCGCCCTGCAGGAACAGGCACCCCGAAACCAATAAAGTGTTGATGGCGCGCGCCGCCGCTCAATTGCGCATCTATTCGACTTGCCAGTGTATATCCTTGGAGGCTCTGGCTTTACGACGACGCACGGGTTTCAATCGTTTGTCGACCGATGGCGCCGCTCACAATGCTGCAACCGGTGGTCTTGGTGATGGGACTGGCAGCCGTCGCACTGGGAGTCCCGACTCCAGCCCCAGCTGCTGCGCCTACGCCTTTTGCGCCCAATGCTCTCATACCCGTGGCGCCGGAGCCAACACCGGCCGTGGGCATCGGCAGGCGAGGCTTGGGGGACGACGTCAAGAGCTTAGGGGACGACGCCAAGAGCTATGTCCAGAGCCTTGCTAGTGATGTCGACAGTAAAATATCTTCCTTTGTGAACTCGGGCATACTCGACTTCCCCAGCGGCTTCCCAACCGGCACCGATGTCGAGAAGTCATTGGGCGTGTCCAAGACTGACCTGGATGCGAGGCCTACTCAGGTGCTGAACCTGCCGTGAGTGCTTTCCCTCCGCCAAGAGTGAGGTTTGGCTTACGCGAGACGCGCAGCGCATACGGCAACTGGACGGACAAGGGCTGGAACGTCCGAGTTCACGGAAACGTGTACAAGATCCCCGACATCGAGCAAAAGAAAATCGACGACCTCGCCAACGTCTTCTTGATTGGCACCAGTGTCGACAAGCTGTCGGCTTCGGAGCAGGACCAGGCTCGCAACGTCACAAGGTCCATTTACGTAGTCCAGCAGGGCAACGAGAATGTGACGATGAACTTTGTGGACGACGTGGCTATCAGACCGAACGCGACCGGAGGCGCCGCCAACGCTGTAAGCTTGACCCTTCAAGATCTTGCTCGGGAAGATGGCTGCTAACATGATGCCCTTAGAAAGGGGGAGCGCAAACGATCGGCCTGCCGTACAACACAACCATCGAAGGTGATTTTGACGTCTTTGTTCAGCTACGCAACACCACGGGGCCAAAGGGTGGACACCTCATTCCCGGAAACGAGACGTCGGAGATCCAGACGCTCAACATGTATGCCAATGGGACCGACAACAACGGCAACGCAACGGCATATCTGGTGCCGCCCAAAGGCGTGACCGTCATCTCAGACATTGACGACATTCTTCGGGTAACCAAGATTTACCAGCCAAAGGAAGGCCTCCTCAACACGTTTGCACGGCCTTTCACCCCGTGGGAGAACATGCCGCAGATCTATGCCAACTGGTCATCCTCGATCGAAAACATGCACTTTCACTACCTCACGACCACGCCGGAGCAGGCGACGCGCAACTACATGGACTTCATCTACAAGACGTATCCACTAGGCTCGTTCGACACGCGACCGCTCAACTTCTCAGACACCTCGGCTACTCTGAAGATTCGCAAGTTCTTGCTGGACAAGATCTTCCAGACGTTTCCGCAGCGAAAGTTTGTCCTGGTAGCCGACACGTCCAACTCCGACATCATGGCGGCGTATCCGCAAATGTTCAAGGAATACCCTGGGCAAGTCCTGTGCATCCTGCTGCGCAACACCAGTTCAACGGACTCGGGGGACAAGTTCCCCTACGACACATCAGGTTTCTCGGGCATCCCGAAGGAGAACTACATGTTCTTCCATGTGCCTGACGACTTGACACACCTCGACATCGTCAATGGGCAATGCCTTAACGGCTCCATCCCTCAGAACGTGACGTTCAAAGAGCAAGGCCTGCCCTTTGGGATAGGCGACAAGGGAAGTATGGCTTGGCAGCTCGCTTCTCCGACAATTTCCGCGATCGTGGCGGCTCTGACAGCCGTCCTTGCTGCAGCTTTGATGTGATTGGCATGGCAAGCGATTGTACGGAGTACAACTGTGTGGGCTGGAAATGGCAGGGTCAGCGTGTAACGGCATGATGTTTACGAGTAGGATATGCGAGCGCCTGAGCTCCGGATTTAACAGCATGGCGTTTTTAGATTTGCCACAAACTTGCTTTTTGTTGACTCGAAGGAGGGCATGCGCGCCAATGTGAAGTGTCGATTGCATGACAAACGAGCATCTACGAGCACTCGGACGTGGCCTGTACAGCACCGGTGAGGGGGCAGAGGCGCAGCACGTTCTGAAGCCGTTCGCAATTCTTTGGCAGGACAAGACTTTGAAGACCTTGCCAGGATCATCACATGCCTGGCCAGCATTGCCTGGTCGATACACATGTACTTGTACAAATGCACGTACTTTGCAGCCACAGCACCAAGCGGTTGATGCGGCCCGGACTGGCGCGTTAGGCTCCAGAAGCGCCTTGCATGCAGAAGCCAGGCTGCAGGTGACTGTCCAGCTCATAATTACTCGTCCAGCGCTTCAAGAAGAAGTACCTGAGGTTCCGAGCACCGTCTCTACGGCCCTGATTAGGTAGAGTCGCAGCTGGGCCCGGCCCACCGGGAATCTGGGTGCCACGACGGGGTGGCCCGTCGCCACATGGGCACTATTCTTTGCAGCTCCCAGCATCAGGCTTGTTCCACAGTCGACCTGCCTGGGGTCCGGGGCCGAGGGGACCTTCAAGTCGGGTCTGCCACTTGCGACCACCTGCAGGGTGGTTCGATGCAATTCGAGCGACTGATTTAAGCGAACTCCGCTGCCATGGTTCAGAGATTGGCAGCCAAGACAGCCCCGTCCACATGGGAGTTACGGGAGTACCTGAGAACCCTTACGGTTAACCCTTCTCAGGTCCGTCCGAGGCTGAGGACCTCGAAGACACGGTTTGCAGGTGAGGAATGCTCTGTGGCACCAAGCCTCGTGGAGGCAGCATAAATTCTGGAAGAAGCGAGGAAGGAGTCCTGTTTGGGCTGCCCTCGCCCTCGTGGCTGCTGTTGTGTGGGGTAGCTCCCTGCCATCGTCGCTGTGATTGTCGCCTTCGCAACTCCCAGATCGTGCTTCCAGATGAGCAGCGAGACATGCTTCAAGTCGCTCGCTCTCCACAATGCGCGTCGCTCGGCGACTTCAGTTGCCGGCATTGCGCAGGTTGCCGGTCGCGGCCTCGATTTCCGCGATTCAGTCCGCCATTACGTACCTCATGCTTCCCTGTCTGCGGTTGACCTGCTCGCGCAGTGCATCGCAGCGCAGACCGCCCATTCGGCCGTGGACGGGGATACGACTAGCCGCGGGCCAGCTCATCAATCAACGTCCGACCGCGCGGTGAGGCCTTGGCCGGCAGGCCCTGCACCTCCCCGGCCCAATCTGATAACTGGCACTGCCCCGACTCGTCCCGCAGTCCTGTCCTTGTACGCGAGCGACGCGAGGATGCAAAATGGATGACAACGCCCAGCTTGGCTGAGCCTCTTCGACCTGCAGACTAGACCCAGTTTCGGCCAACGTCCTTTGGTTGCCAGCGGCGTGCAAGGGAGGACTCGTCCCAATGTCAACAGGCCGGTCGAGGCCGGCGCGTGCGTTGAGAAAAGTCGTTTTGTTCGGCTACTGTCTGACCTTCGCCATTCGTCTTCATGCCGCTTCAAATGCTGGCCACGACCGCATCGAGCCGCCGAAAGTTGCTGGGACTAAGAAAACTTGCTTTTGGTATCGCGATTTGCTACCATTACGGACAAGCACCCACCGAGCATCCCGTGTCTCGTGCAATTCCCGGCCGGGGTCTGGTCCCGGCCTAAAGAGAGGAAAATTTCGCTAATCCCACCCGCTTCCCTGCATGACGCCATGCTCAGCAATGTCAGTACCGACAAACGAACTTCTGGTCCTTGCTTCACGGGCAGAGGCCAACGACAACTAGGCTCCCTTGGCGAATACGCCGCCGGAACCCCCCCACGCTGGCGGATGCCACGTACCCTGACCACCCCCTTCCTGCACCGCTGCCTGCGCTGCTTGGCTGCTTATTCCCTTGAGGCGTTGGTTGCATGTCCTTCCAGGTTTCACCTGGTTATCTGCCCATCCTCCGTTTTGTTCCTGAAAGGCGCAATAAACACACGCTGCATTTGGGGATGCGGCTGTGCCTTGCATTGGCACTGGATTCGCGATATTTGATGATCATGCATAACGACCTCCGAGACGCATCTCGGCAGTATCGTACTCGGGAATAATTCGAATCGCTTGATCACCTATGCCCAACCTGCTGTTAGGGTCGGGATATGACGAGTCCGGCCGCCTCCGGCATGGCGCTCGTCACCGGTACTGCCGGCGGCGCCGTGGAGATCTTATCTCGTAAGGTCCAGTGCTCACCAGGCTCGGTCGGCGGGACCAGCTCCATTACGACGTACTGTAAGACACCGTCTCGGACGCGGGGTGCGACGATGTCCCGTGAAACCGCCCATGCCGGCATCTTGACCTGATCACTCTCTCTGCCATCGGCCTTGCTCTCCGTTAGCTACACGGCCCAGACGTCGAGAGCATGGTTCGACCTACTAGGCATGACGCACATGGCGAGTTGGCTACCCACACCCAGTTGGGGCAGTTATGCGACATGAAATATTTGCATCGGTACTTGTAAAAGCCGTTTCCGCCCATGGTGCCCCGGGAAGGTGTCGCGAAGTTTTGAAAGACAGGAAAGCGCGACAGCCTTGGCGTAGACCACAGCCGAGGTGAGATACTGGAGAAGCTTTCTCTTTGATATCGGCCTGCGACGAACGCCCCTGGATGATGGTCGGCAAAGAGACCTGGCGCAGACAAGAATGAGAGGGTGCAGCCGGCTTCGACCTGGCGTGATGAGAGGAGTTATGCGTTGGACAACGATAGGGATGACGATGAGGGAGATTTCTTGCGAGGCGCGGCCTGATATTTATCCCCGAATAGGTGAGTTGTCTCTTGATGGGAAGCCCGGAACTGATGGGCGGCCTTGGAGCTGTTGAGAGAACAAGAACTTCTCAAACACGCACGCAAGCACACTGACAGTCGTGATAAGTATCTACTAATCAAACCCTGGGACATCAAGGTGCGATCCGGCATCGTGACGCATCCCTGGTTGCATGCGGTGATGCCGTGGAACAGGCTGCCCGAGAAGCTACGCTACGCGTCGTTGTACTCGTACATGACGCTGCTCGAAAAAGTCTACTCGTGGAGCTCCGCCATGGATTGTCCCCTACTGACTTTCCCGGATTGGACAAATCGCTACGGAGTACGGAGCAGACTTGAGGGACAATTGGTTTCCAGGGGCCTCCTGGACGATTACTCAAGATGCACTTATTTTGTTGGAGTGCGCACTAACAACATCCCTGTCGAAGGGGCTGCGAGCTGCAGAGAGCCCAGCTGCAACAATGCAACCCACTGCGCCTTGGGTGTACACCAACGGAGGTATCCGTATCGTGGGATGAGACACGTCTGTCCGCTGTCAGCCAACTTTATGGCACCTCCAACCCAACGCGGCATACTTCCTGACTTGGCTTGGTGCTGTATGCCCGACGGCGAGCCTGGCACAGCCTACAAGCACGACACTACCAGCTCCGAGACTGCCAACGACACGATTACCTGACAAGAATATCAACGGAAACCTTGTCGCCGACTCCCATGCTCTAATTTCCCGCAGCGGTGGCGCATTTGACACTTCTTTCGGCCAACTGCTCGGCTATTTGCGAACTCATCCTGTGAGAGACGCACCAGCGCGGCACCAACCGGGCCCACATCCGTCATGGCCACTGGAGCCTCACGTTTCTTTGAAGAAAGTCGGCTGGAGCGGCCCGGGTGCATTGAGGCTGATGACATGCGAGAGACTGCCAGAATAGCCCACGATGCGTCGAGCAGGACTGAAGCGACTCGGACGCGCCACGGCACGGGGAAAACCCCATCACCATCTCGATAAGACCATCCGGCGACTACGTTTGACTCTTCACGATCCCTGAGCGATTTGGTGCCGCGAAGGCGGAGCGAAATCGCGCAGCTATCCAGTCATCCAAACTTTCAGACCCAAAGGGCTGAGGCATGCTGTAACGCGGCTGGGCAAAGTCGATACAGCGGCGACCGTATCACACGGATGGAAAGAGGAGGTACTCAGATCGAAGGTCTATCCCGAGAGCTCTACCCTGCGGCTAGTTGGGGCTCTTTGCGCTTCTTTCCCGTCCGTCAGACGATGGCGAACCCTCTCACCAGGTTGCCAGATTCTTGCATGTCGAACAAGGATTAGACCATGCAGCCACGCCGCGGCAAGGTAGTAATCCCCGCCCCATCCAGCTCAGCAGAAGTTTCTTGCGATCTACCGGCGTGCCAGGGTCAAGGGCCATCTACAATGCTGCACCTAAGCCTGTGCTGCTACGCTGGCTCTTGTAGGCCTCCAGCTATCCTTGAGCCGTCCCGCGTGGCGACCATTGCTGTCGTATTTGCCACAAAACGAGCTTGTGATTCACAATGGCACTGTCTGGACAAGCGTCTCACTCGCTCATTGCCTCATAGAGAGGCCTGACAGTGCCGAGTTTCGAGCAGTCAAGGGAGGCTGTTGATGGTAGCTTGCTCCACGAACGCGAACAACTGGAATTGACTTAAGACCGAATATTGATCGCCACGAACATGCTCAAGTTAGACACTCCGCATAATCTTGCCTGCCATGCCGTCCCTGCTTTGCTAGCCCGGAGGTGGCGCACGATGGCGCGAGCATATCACATGTCAAGCAGGACTTGACGATCGCTGATCACGGTTCAAATCACTGGTCTCGACCCCGTGGCTACTCGATTCCGTCCGCCTTCCGGCCTGGCCATCCGTCTCTTACGGGGAGGGGACTCTTCGCGATATGACTTCATCACCGGGAAGTCAAAGTGTCTATGTACGTGAGGCCGGCTCTCCAGCTTTCATGTCGTACGACATACATGCAATCAACCACATGGCTGCGGCGAAGCTAACGGCTGGTTGTAAATCTTTTTCGCTGCATATTGACGACGAATTGTCCAGTCACCCTCTCTCAGGACCAACGAACAAGGCTCCATAATTCTAAAGATGAGGTACAGCGGTACAAGAGTAGGTGACGCTGAATACATGAATCTCCCTACGATGATTCTTAACGACCTTGACGATCTCGTGCGGAACGGAACGTACAACAAACCCTGGGGGCGCCGATGGAGCACCAACCTCACGCCTCACACGACAAAAGGGGGCGCGGGTGCCCACCAGCTGCAGAGTCTGGCCTTCGCATCCGTACACCCACCTCAGTGATGTCTTATGAGTTTGGTCGCTGCATTGCCCTCCCCTTCGGGCCCATGGACAGATTCCACACCAGTCGAGGAAACTGAATAGGAGTTGTCGTCACTAGCGCGCGGAAGCTAGCCCGGGCTGACGAGCCGTGCCGTTGTCTCATCGATGGAGCAAGCCACCAACCACGCCCGTCACTACTTGCGCGCCTACGTGGACTGGACTGGCGCCAGGCCCCTATGCATCTTGTCTCTTGTCTGTATCTACTCCGTACGGACTGCAGGCTCAACGACATGCCTCGCAGCTGTCGTTCGTCCACAGCCGTTACACACACCTGATCCATGCCGAGGCGACGGGCGGGCAAGAACGCCAAATCGACGTCTTCCCTGCCAGGAGGCGCGTCAAGCAAGGGCAGACAATGCCCCACATGACAGCATGACGAATTGCGCACCCACGCACCCGGCTGCCGGACGCGGGAGCAAGCGACCGGCTGGTGCTCCGTAGGTCTCACCCGTATTATAAACCGTCCAGATCCTCTCTTCGGAATCTCCCTTTCCTCACCTGTTCAAGCACGACGCAGGGCTGATATTCACGCGCGTCGGCCAATCATCGAGTGTGTATGTCAAGGTGACCGCTGGACGTGAGCCGGCATCGCGGGTGGCGATGGCTCTGCCCGCGGGCCTGGCTTTGTACGCCCAAGTTCCATCGTCACAGCATGATGAGCCCCTTGACAGTCAGCCCAACGCCAAAGAAAGTAACAGTCAAGACCCTGGTATAGCCCGTTGCAGACGCCGTGTAACGGCGCTGCGCAGTCCATTGAATCCCAGCTCCAAGTTTCTAACTGGTCGAACTGGCAACCGTCTATCTTATTTCGTATAGCCATGCCTCTCTTCGCGACAACTTGCTCTTTTCGCCAATGTCCGCAAATGATAAGCAACCCGATCCCGACGCCTCGAAAAGACTGTATGAGAAAACGATTTACAATGTCCACAATTCTTGCCCACGTGAGACCCGGACGCCTATGTAGCCATGGCCGCGAGAAGAGACAAGATGGCTCAGCCGCTGGGAAGGGGCTGACGATCGAGCGCGCATTTGCGGACAAGGCCTCGATTGCGGTCATCACCGACCAGCCTTCATGGCCTCCTTGCGCTTCTTCTTTTCCGTCGCCCGCATGAGAGACCGCTTGACTTCGCCCTGCTCGAATGTGTCCAGGTCATAGTACGCAGGGGCGATTTCCTATTCATCGATTGTCAGCGTCATTCGGGACGAGAAAGGCAAGCCATGGCTGGGGCCCTACCAGTAACCACTCGGGACGGATGCCCGTGCATGTGCGGATGTATTGCTTCGACGTAAGCACAAACTCGTTGTACACGACCCAGTCAAACTCGGTGCGCAGGACGGTTGAGGGGTGGATCATGACGGCCTGGTCATCCTTGACGGTTCGGTAGATCTTGCCAGAGCTCTCCTTCATGGCTACCTGCATGAAGAAGCCGGCCAGCAGAGCACGGCGTATGTTGGTGTAGTAGCTCTTGTCCTCGAATGGAGTGGAGATGAGCTCCAGCCCGTGAGTTTCCATGATACGCTTCAGCTGAGCACGGACGCTGTCTGCGCTGGACAGGTGGCGGAACGAGAGGAAGTGCTCGTGGCACCATTGCTTCAGGCTGTTGGGGTCGGACGTGCCTTGGCCCTTGAATGCGTGGTAAGCGTTGAGCAGCGTCAGGTGATCTCCGTCAGGGTGGCTGAAGTGACTCTTCATCTCGTCCGCTCGCTTGCGGTTGGTGGCCGGCCGCACGAAGATCTGAGGAACCGAGAGGAGCGACGTGATGGAGAGCATCTCGTTGGAGCAGTAAAACTCTTGCGATGAGATCAACATGACAGCGAGAGAAGGATCCAGGGGGAACTCTGAAGCGAGGCTCCCAAGCGTGGTCAGCTCGCCCTCGTCATCGAGGCAGGCGAGGTAATTCAGCTCCTCCAGCGCTCTCATCATAGTCTCAGGAGCCGGCGGATCCATGAGATCAAAGTGGACAAGGTCCTCGACACCCAGCTTCTTCAGCTCCAGAACCGTGTTGGCGAGGTTGGACCGGAGGATCTCGGGGTACGTCTGCTCGATGAGCTCCTTCTTGAACGCCTTCTCTGTATACAATCTGAAGCACTTTCCGGGCTTGGTACGTCCAGCACGACCAGCTCGCTGCTGCGCGGAAGCCTTGGAGATGGGCGACACGAGGAGGGACTCGACTCGGATCCGTGGGTTGTAGATCTTTTGCTTGCTGAAACCAGGATCCACCACGTAGACAATTCCGTCAATGGTCAAACTGGTCTCGGCAATATTGGTCGAGACGATGCACTTCCGTCCGGGACGTCCGCCCTTGCGCAGCGGGCCCGGGGCCTTGTCGAAAATGCGCTGCTGCTGATGGGGCGGCAAGGTACCGTAGAGTGGATAGACGACGAGAGGGCCAGCGTCGACTTCTCTCGTCAGCTCCTCCGCCTCGAGGTTGATCTTGCGGCAAGCATCCTCGATTTCGTCCTCTCCCGTCAAGAAAACCAAGATGTCGCCCTCGCCCTCGGAAGCGTGTATTTGAAGGACCGTGCGAATGGCGGCCTCGACGTAGTCCCTCTCGGGCTCTGGCGTGTAGAAGATTTCAACGGGATGCGTTCGTCCAGGAACGGCAAGGAGGGGCGCGTCGTCGAAGTACTTTTGAAACTTTTGCGCGTCGAGGGTGGCAGACATGATGATGATCTTGAGGTCCGAGCGTCGGCGAGAAATCTGCTTCAGCAGAGCCATGAGGATATCGGTCGACAAGGTTCGCTCGTGGGCCTCGTCGAGGATGATGCAGCTGTAGCGGGACATTTCGTGGTCGTGCATAGCCTCACGCAGAAGCATACCGTCCGTCATGTACTTGAGCACCGTCTTGGGTCCCGTCATGTCCTCGAAACGGATGCTGTAGCCGACCTCCTCGCCAAGAGTGACATCCATCTCGTCGGCAACACGCTGCGCGACGGACATGGCCGCCACTCGACGTGGTTGGGTACATGCGATGAGCTTGCCGGTCTGTTGAGGCTTCTCGTCGTAAACGACGTACTGAGGGATCTGGGTCGTCTTTCCAGAACCAGTCTCACCGACAAAGACGAGGATCTGAGTCGAATGGTACTTGTCGAGGAATTCCTGTCTGAAGCATGTTGTTAGCAAAGCCGTCAGGCGCAGCGGCGAGGGGAAGACGGGATCTTGGCCTACCGTTGCTTGTGGACCGGCAGATCCCTTCGGGTCTGCAGGATCCTGAAGTATTGCTGCGTATGCGGTCTACCGGTGAACGGGTTCGCGGACGAGTCCTCGGCCTTGGCAGCCTGCTGCGCCGTCGTCTCGTGCCGCTTCATGGCATCCAGCGGGCCGTACCCGTTTGTTGAGTCGCTTTCGTGCATGTGCGCGAGGTACGGGTTGTGTCTGTCTCCGGAGTCCTCCGCCTTCTTCGCCTTCTTCCGAGAAAAGTCGTCCGCGTCGGCGCTTGCGCGCTTCCCACCGTTGAGCTGGCTTGAGTCCATTTCACGCAGTTGCGAGCGGCCGAATGTGAAAGATCTCCAGCAGCGGGTGCGGGATGCGCGTCGCTAGCAAGGTACGGTGTTGATAAAATTTTGGCGGGACAGAGAAGGACAATCTTATCGATAAGAACCGCCGATGACAGTGCGGACGACGCCTGCGGGAGAGATGCACTGTCCACCCGTGGCGTCGGGCGGTGGAGGGCTGAAGGACCACGAGTTGATTTATTTGCATTGAGACTTGCGCTTGCTTTCGGTAGAAGGGGTTTTTGCACGTCGAGGTAAATTCTGAACAGGACGAGAGCGTGTTCAAAGTATAAGGAAAGGTGGGGACAAGGGTGCTTGGTGAGACTGTACAGTGCGGCGCACGACGTCGTTCTGGAGAAGGGTGATTGAAGCTCACCGCGAAAATAGCCCGTTCTTTTCACCCGAGCTAACCTTTGCGCCAGCGTCCGCCAGAACCGTCCGAAACATTAAAGGGCTTGAGGAACAGTCCATTCGGACGTTCTCGCAGCGTCATTCAGCTCCAGATCCGAAGCAGGCCAGGCTAGCCTCGCGCCTTTGTCAATCGCAGCGTGAGAGTCATCATGGCGTTTGACGAACAGGCATTCGGCATGTCTGAGGGCCTCGGTCCTCAGCAGCCAAGCTTTCACATTGGAAAGCATGATTCCGCCAGAGATGTGCCACTCACTGAGCTGCAATATGGCCATCTTCTCAACCAGGGTGTAAGCAAACTCGACAGCTTGCGACAGCATCCATTTCCATTCTGACTAGAAACAGATCACCTTTGTGACGACGCCTGTCACCAACAACCACTTCAAGTCGAGGGTCTTCAAGCTCGTCTCGGACCACTTGTCGCTGCTGGAGAAGAATGGCGAGTCAGGGACCACCACTGTCACTCCGTCTCGGTCAGAGCCAATCCTCCCTCCGCTGACCCCTGAGGATACGAGTCTGTTCCCCTCTGCGGCCGTCAACACCTACACGGCGTACATTAGCCCATGGATCGATCTGTGCTCTACGGACCCCATCATTGCGAGCATTTCCCGCCAAGTGCTCAACCTCGAGCTCAACTACGCAAACTTCTGTGGTGTCAGGAGCATCATTATTGCTGGGCCGTCGCGAGACGTCTCCAAGGATGGCGGCAACCAAGGGCTGGCCCAGTACGCACGTGCTGTGCAAGAAGCGCTGGCTATCGGACATTGCCTGACCTTCTTGATACACATGCCCATGTACCGCGAGCCCGCTGTTGGCGATGAGGCCGAGACGCTTTCATCGCTCAGGCCCCAGGCGACCCGAGGGACTCAAGCAAAGGAGATTGACTTATTCAGTGCCTGGGATTCCTGGCATCAGATTCGAACGATTTGCAAATACAATCTCAGGCTTTTCGTCGGTACGTTGACCGTTGAGTTCTGCCATGAATGCCGACATGCTAACTGATGTCACCAGCATTGAAAGTGCCCAGGGTCATGCCTGAAAAGGACTTGCAGAACAGGTGGTTCGCGGAGCCTCTGCATTACCTGACTATCGGACCTGAGGTGTTTCAAGTGAACAAGGGCGGCTTCCCTTGCTTCTCGAAGCATCACCAGGAAATGATATTCACTTATATGCGACTCAAAGCTGTGCCGTGGATACTGCTCTGCGACGTCGGCCCGGATGCTTCTCAGTTCACGGCAGATTCTCCCTCGTTGCTGGCCCAGCTACCGTCAATCACGGACGAGGACTTCCCCAGCCTATCTCAAGCGCATGCCCCGGCAAACAACTCCCAGAGCACTCCGGCACGTCGGGGTGACGCGCACTTGGGGTACTTGCAGTGGCTCGAGTCTCAGCAACCGCCCTTCTCAGCCTTGGAATCATCAACTCTGACCAGCTTCCAAGACTGGCTGCAGTCCCCTCTTCAGCCCCTCTCGGACAACTTAGAATCGGCCACGTACGAGGTGTTTGAGGGCGACCCTGTAAAGTACAACCAATACGAGGCCGCAACCGTGGAGGCGTTGCGTGAGTGGAAAGAACTAGGGTTGCCAACGTCCAAAGAGGGTGTGGTCGTAATTGCTGTAGCCGGCTCGGGACGTGGCCCACTGGTCACACGAGCCCTCAAAGCGGCCGAGTTCACGGGCGTTCCAGTTGAGGTGTGGGCTGTCGAGAAGAACCCCAACGCCTACGTCTATCTTCTGCGCCAGAACCAGACGATATGGGGTGGCCGAGTCAATGTGGTCAAGACGGACATGCGGGCTTGGAAGGGCCCTGTTGTGTCTGGGACGGCCGAGACGGGCCTGGTGTACGGAAAGGTTGACATTCTCATCTCGGAGCTGCTCGGATCCTTTGGCGACAACGAGCTGTCTCCCGAGTGCCTGGACGGCATCCAGCACGTCATGGCGAAGCCCCATGGCATCTCGATCCCCAGCTCGTACACGGCGCATCTCAGCCCGATTTCTACGCCCAAGTTACATGCGGACATCCTGTCACGGTCTGCTACCGAAGCTACTGCATTTGACACCCCCTGGGTGGTCAGGCTGTATGCACTGGACTTTGTGTGCCAGCGCGTACCGGATCACCCTCGGTTCCAGCAGGCCTGGGAGTTCTCGCATCCTATATCGGAGTCCTCCCTCGACGCCATCAAAGCGAGGCGCTCGGGAGGCGTCGTTGGCGGCGGCGGCGGCAGCATGGCGGGAGCAGCTGGTGCAAACGACCACAACTCGCGACACTGTCATCTCACCTTTGTCTGCCGCACGCGCGGCGTCATCCATGGCTTGGCTGGATACTTTGAGTCGACACTGTACGAGTCGAGAGTGGAAGGCAGCCGTGGCGACAAGGTCGAGATCAGCACGCACCCGGAGAGGATTGATAGGAAGAGCAAGGATATGGTCTCGTGGTTCCCTATCTTCTTTCCCCTGAAGGTGAGTCGGCACGGCCCACGCCGTCCCGCGAACATGTACTGATGTGTGCTACAGAACCCGCTTGCGTTCCCGGCGGACACGGAGCTGGAAGTGAGCATGTGGCGGCAGACGGACGACAGCAAGGTGTGGTACGAGTGGCTCGTCGAGGCCTGGACCTGGGTTGGGCCTTCGGCCAGAATCAAGGTTGGCACGTCGGAGCTTTGCAGCAGCCGCAAAGTCGCCTGCTTGATGTAGGCAAGGATGGACTGCTATACTTCAGACCGGTGTCCAGCGACGAAGGAGGAAGCCCGTCAGGATACAAACGAAGGAAGCGGTGTAGGGGACGAGGATTGCCCGATGAATGTCATGTCTCCGTAGTTGAAACTGTTGGATAGCCGTTGCATAGGCAAGAAATGATGCGCTATGGACGCGCAAAAGCAGCCAGGAAGTCTGCTTTGCTCTACGAGTACGCTTCTCTAAAGCAGGCGCGGCAGCATTGTGACGTTCCGAGGACGTGATGGGGGGAGCTCCCCGCCGCACCGGAAAACGCCGGCGGCCAGGCCACTTTCACATGAGGGGGGCACAGCGCCGGGCCGGCGGAAAACGGCGGGCGCCAGCAGCGCCTGGTTGGCCCGGTGCCGGAGCCGTCGACGGACGAGCTTCGACCTTTGCTGCAACATCCCCCTGAGCCTTGGCCGTTCCCTGTGAGTCACGGACAAGGCGGCATCTCGGATTTGCCAGCTCCCACAGCTCGCGCCCTCCAGCCCGCACGCGTACGCGCACTCGACGACGCCTAGCGCAGCCCGTTGGGCCCTCGGCATCAGCACCAGAATTCCGAGAGAGCGAGTGGGGATCGCGACGGGTAGCCGGGGCGCCATGCGGCTCCCTGGAGCTCTCTTAAGAAGGCCAGCTGCTGCCGTCGGCTGGGCCGTGGAGCGGACGCCCCGCCAGCCATCACCATCGTCCTGTGCCTACTCGTACTCGTACCCCTCCATCGTCACCGACTTACAAAACCACCGACACCAGCACAAGCCGACCTCGGGCAACCAATTCGCACCGCAGAACCAGACACGTCTGCTGTCCACCATGTCTTCGCAGCCCACACACCCGACGCTGCTCATCCCCGGGCCCATTGAGTTCGACGATGCCGTCCTCCAGTCCATGAGCCACTACAGGTACGTCATTGGCGCCAGCTCCGTTGGTCGCACAAGCTGATGCGCGTTGCCACCCTCCAGCGAGAGCCACATGGCCCCCGGCTTCGTCGCGACCTTTAGCGAGACTCTCACCCTCCTGCGCAAGCTGTTCCAGACCACAGACCCCGCGTCGCAGCCCTTCATCATCAGCGGGTCCGGCACCCTCGGCTGGGACCTGGTGGCTGCCAACCTGGTCGAGCCGGGAGAGGACGTCCTGGTCTTGAGCACGGGATACTTCGGCGACGGCTTCGCCGACTGCCTGCGGACGTACGGCGCCAATGTCACCAAGCTGGACGGGCCCGTTGGCGGCCGCCCGCAGCTCCCGGAGATCGAGAAGGCCCTCAAGGAGAAGAAGTACAAGGTGCTCACCGTGACGCACGTCGACACCTCGACCGGCGTCCTGAGCGAGCTCAAGAGCCTCGCCGCCATGGTGAAGAAGGTGTCGCCTGAGACGCTCGTCATCGTCGACGGCGTCTGCAGTGTTGCGTGCGAGGAGATCGCCTTTGACGAATGGGGTCTGGATGGTGTCGTCACGGCTGGCCAGAAAGCTATCGGCTGCCCGGCCGGGCTGTCCATTTCCATGTTCAGCGGCAGGGCTGTCGAGGCTGTCAAGAACAGGAAGACGGAGCCTGCGACCTATTTCGCCTCGATGAAGAGGTGGCTCCCGAGTACGTTGGCCGCGATAGGTACTGTACTTGAGGACCTGACACGCTGACCACCTCGCAGTCATGCAAAACTACGAGGCCAAGAAGCCGTCGTACTTCGCCACGCCGTCGCCGCAGCTCATCCACGCCCTCAACACGGCGCTGAAGCAGATCTTGGCGCGGCCGCTCGCCGAGCGCTTCCAGAGGCACATCGAGGTGTCGGACCGCGTCAAGCAAGCGGTGACGGACCTCGGCCTCAAGATCGTCGCGACCAAGCCCGAGGACCAGTCCCACGCCATGACGGCTATCTACCTGCCGGACAACATCGCCATCCCCGATCTGCTGCCCAAGCTGCTCAGCAAGGGCATCATCTTTGCGGGCGGCATCCACAAGGAGATTGGAACCAAGTACTTCCGGTTCGGCCACATGGGTGTCACGTCGGTGAGTTTAGGCAGCTCTGAAGCCACCCATTCAAGCTAAATGGCTACCTTATGCTGACTGATGCCACGCACAGGTCGATCCCAAGCGCGACGACGTCGACAAGGCTCTCAAGGCGCTGCAGGAGGCGCTGGCCGAGTGCGGCTACAAGAAGGCGTAGTGGGACGTTGCATTGCGAAGAGAAAGCCCGGTCTACCTTACCATAGGTGCATAGAGTACGAGTAATAGCAGTGAAATGCTTGAAGCAAGCTTGCACGTTCCTTTATTCTCACATCACGATGCAGTCCTCGACTGGCCCCACGTCCCACGAGGCGGATTCACAGCGTCTCGCCACAGCTGGCCCACAGCGATTCCCTGCCGGTAGGACGGAGGCAATGCGACGCTCCAATGCGACGCTCCTTGGCTCCGCCTGGGGCAGCTTTCGTCGTCGTTCTAGAAGTCAACCGGCGGCCAACATTCCATCGGCCGTCGGTGGGGTTTCGGCGGCAAGCACACGCAGCTCCAGCAGGCGGGACGCAGCAAACCGCGACGAGCTGCCCCTCCAAGTAGAGGTACGCGGGTGCGCGCGTCATGGGCCCTCCACCGGTCGATTGTGTACCTGGATCGGGGCGCAACCAGCTGACGCCGAGCGAGTCCCGCCCTGACGCTGAGTGCCGGGGACGGCGTACCTGATACCTGCACGTCCTGCCCCTCTGGCGACTGCTCTGCTGACAAAAGCAGCCCAGCGGCCAGCCTCCCCCGCCATCAGGGCGCTGGCCTCCGCTGAGCCCGCCCTGAGCCCGTCTGTGGTCACTGTGGCGGCGCTGCCAGCCAGCGAGCTGGGCCCTCCCAAGCCTCCACCGTGCACCGAGGCGGGGACCTGACCTCTCTGCTCCGTCTTTTGCTTCACGCTCCTCAACACCGCACCACCACACCCGCACCTCACCACCACAACTCTCCGCCAGCTTGGGTTCGTTTCCCTCTCTTCACCTGTCACGCCCCCCAACGCCGCACACTCCCGGCTCGCTCGCCAACACACTTACCCGTCCCCTGTCAAAGCAGCCGGCCTCTACGCGTCGCGCAGCCATCCTTTTTGTGCGCTGCGTCGGCTGTGGCCCCCGTCCCCAAGGCCGACTCTTGAGATTCCCCCGCCCCGGGCTGCCTTCCCCTCGCTCGCCTTGCCCACCATGGCTGTCTCCATCGAGGAGCTCGACACCACGGTCCGCACCTTTTACGAGGGTCGCGGCGATCAGGTACGTTTCCGCCAGCAGCTCTTTCGCGCCGTGTCCCGACGTGGATGCTGATTCTGTTCCTCCAACAGCAAAAAGCCGCCCAAGCCGCCTTGAACCAGGTAAACACTCTCACCACCCAGATGCCTGCCGCCGGTCATTGCTTCGATGGTGACGTGACGACGACGGCGGCAAGGACAAGTGTAATCCACGACGGGGTTGTGCTAACCTTGGCCGCAGTTCAAAGAAGACCCCGACGCCTGGCTCATGGTCGACAAGATTCTCTCCGATGCACAATACCCGCAGACCAAGTGTACGTTCGCCCCGCCCAATATCTCCCCGGCCTCAGACACAGCTGACACATGTCTAGACTTGGGCCTGCAGGTTCTCGACAATGTCATTTCTACAAGGTGGAAGGTTCTGCCTAGGGATCAGTGCCAAGGTTAGTTTCGCCCAAGTACGCTTCGCGATGCCGCCTCGGCTGACAGTCGCAGGCATCCGAAACTTCATTGTCCAGTTCATCATCCAGTGCTCGAGCTCCGAGGACGCGCTGCGAACCAACAAGACTTTGCTCAACAAGCTCAACCTCGTCCTCATCTCCGTCCTGAAGCAGGAATGGCCGCACAACTGGCCCACATTCATCAACGAGATCATCTCAGCCTGCCACGCAAACCTCTCCATCTGCGAGAACAACATGATCATCCTGCGCTTGCTGTCCGAGGAAGTCTTTGACTACTCGGCAGAGGCAATGACCTCCACCAAGACGAGGAATATGAAGCAGACCATGTGCGCCGAGTTTTCGCAGATCTTCCAGCTCTGCCAAGAGGTCCTCACCACGGCCGACCAGCCCAGCCTGGTCAAGGCGACGCTCGAGACTCTGCTGCGGTTCTGCAACTGGATTCCGCTGGGCTACATCTTTGAGACTAACCTCATCGACACGCTGCGCACCCGATTTCTGTCCGTCCCCGAGTTTAGAAACATCACCTTGCAGTGCTTGACGGAGATTGGCGGTCTTCAAACCGGGGGCGCTGGTCAGTCCAACTCGTACGATGAGCAGCTGATCAAGATGTTCACTGAGGTTCTCACGACCATCGCCGACATCATCCCCGTGTCGCTCGACCTGAAGACGACGTACCCCACCAGCAACTCCAAGGACCAGGAGTTTGTGCAGAACCTTGCTCTGTTCCTCTGCAACTTCTTTGGCATGCACCTCAATGTAGGCGCAGCTTGACCCACCCTCGATCCGCATGCAGACGCTTTCGCTAACGTGCTGCAGCTCATTGAAAACCTCCCGAACCGTGACTATCTCCTCCACGGCCACTACTATCTTATCAGAATATCCCAAATCGACGATCGTGAAATCTTCAAGATTTGCCTCGACTACTGGCTCAAGCTGGTGCAGGAGCTCTACGAGGAGATGCAACAGCTTCCCATCACCGACTTGAACCCCCTCATGGCCGTCGGCGGTGGCATGTCGGGTAGCGGTGCACCAAACCCCACGCTGCTCATGAACTACCCGCTTCGGAAGCACAAATACAACGAGGTCCTGTCCAACTTGCGAGTCGTCATGATCGAGCGAATGGTGCGTCCGGAAGAGGTCTTGATTGTCGAGAACGACGAGGGAGAAATCGTCCGCGAGTTCGTCAAGGAGAGCGACACTGTGCAGTTGTACAAGACGATCAGGGAGTGCCTGGTCTACCTCACCCATCTGGACGTTGTCGACACCGAGAACATCATGACCGAGAAATTGGCTCGCCAGGTGGATGGCACCGAGTGGTCCTGGCACAACTGCAACGTCCTCTGCTGGGCCATTGGCTCCATCTCCCTGGCCATGAACGAGGAGACCGAGAAGCGTTTCCTCGTCACCGTTATCAAGGACCTGCTTGGACTTACTGAGATGAAGCGAGGCAAGGATAACAAGGCCGTCGTCGCCAGCAACATCATGTACATTGTTGGCCAATACCCTCGATTCCTTAAGGCTCACTGGAAGTTCCTTAAGACGGTCGTCAATAAGCTCTTTGAGTTTATGCATGAGTCTCACGAAGGTAAACTCTCAGACCCATTTTCTCCCCGGACACCGGGGCTGACTGCAAATTCAGGTGTACAGGACATGGCATGCGACACGTTCATCAAGATTGCGCGTCAGTGCCGACGACACTTTGTCGCGCTTCAGCCCAGCGAGCAGGAGCCGTTCATTGAGGAGATTGTCCGAAGCATGGGCAAAATCACTTGCGATCTGACCCCTCAGCAGGTCCATACCTTTTACGAAGCCTGCGGCTACATGGTCGCCGCGCAAGGAAACAAGCACCAGCAAGAGAGACTGCTCGCCGACTTGATGAACATCCCGAATGCGGCTTGGGACGAGATCATCAAGCAGGCGACCGTCAACCCATCGATTCTGCAGGATGCGGAGACCATCAAGGTCATCGGCAACATCATGAAGACCAACGTTTCTGCGTGCACGTCCATCGGACCATACTTCTATCCCCAGATCGGCCGCATCTATCATGACATGCTGCAGATGTATCGGGCAACCAGCACCCTGATCTCCGAGGCCGTCGCACGAGATGGTACGTACACGATGTGTCGTGAACTGCTGGAACCAAGCTGATCAGTCTTTCAGGCGAATTGGCGACGAAGATGCCCAAGGTCCGAGGCTTGCGGACCATCAAGAAGGAGATTCTCAAGCTCATTGAGACGTACGTCGACAAGGCTGAAGACCTGCAGGCTGTTCGCGCCCAGATGGTTCCTCCTCTGTTGGACTCTGTCCTTGTCGACTACAACCGCAATGTTCCCGGTGCTCGTGATGCCGAGGTCTTGAAGGCAATGTCCACCATTATCACCAAGCTCTCTGTAAGTGACACTGCCGACAATTCAGGAGAATACGCTAGCTGATTGCTTTTCCCTAGGCTTTGATGGAGGACCAGGTTCCCACCATCATGGAGAACGTGTTCGAGTGCACTCTCGACATGATCAACAAGGACTTCTCCGAATTCCCTGAGCACCGCGTTGAGTTCTTCAACCTGTTGCGAGCAATCAATCTCCACTGTTTCCCTGGTAAGATATCCGTGCCCGTTCGATGCACATCAGGCACTGACAAGCAAACAGCCCTCTTGAAGCTTGACAACAACCAGTTCAAATTTGTCATTGACTCGTGTTCGTGGGCATTCAAGCACGACAACCGAGACGTCGAAGCAGCCGGCCTCAACATGTGCCTGGAGCTCATCAACAACATCGCTGACAAGACTGATGTTGCCACGGCCAACGCCTTCTTCCAGCGATTCTTCGTCACCATCCTTCAGGACGTGCTGTTCGTTGTGACTGACAGCGACCACAAGGCTGGCTTCAAGACCCAGTCGATGCTGGTGATGAAGCTCTTCTACTTCATTCACCCAGCGGATGGAACGCAGCCCAAGATTCAAGGGCCAATCTACACGCCTGATCAGGCACAGACCGGAACAAGCAACAAGGAGTTCCTGGGCACCTCTGTGTCCACCCTGCTTCGCAACGCGTTCCCCAACTTGCAACCGTACGTTTCTCCATTCATCCTGCATCTGGGAGGTTCAATTTGCTAACATGCGTGGGCAGAGCACAAGTCACGAGCTTCGTGGAGGGTCTGTTCAGCCTGAACACGCAGTACGACAAGTTCCGACTCAACCTTCGAGACTTTTTGATCTCTCTCAAGGAGTTTGCTGGCGACAATGCCGAGCTCTTCATCGTTGAGAAGGAGCAGCAGGAGCGTGACGCCAAGGCTGCCGATATGGAGCGGCGACAGAAGGTCGGAGGTCTTCTCAAGCCATCCGAAATCGATGACGACGAGCTGTGACTGGGTGAAGAGCTCAGAACGGAGTTTGCACCGAGACGGGAGACAGAGGAGCCGGCCGCCTCGGAGAGGGTCGGAGCCCAAAACGGCGACGGTGACGGCTGGGAATTTTACGGATTGTGAGAGCCCAGGCGTCTCGATCAGGAACCACAGCACGCACCTACTCCCTGGATGATCTCGCCTCAACTTTTTCTTTGCCGTAATGATACCAAGTTTAGATAAGTCACCGGCTTTGGTGGCTTAGTTGGGGAGGCCTTGCCGGTCGATGCAGCAGGACGAAAGAAGCGGCTTCCTTCTGGTTATATCCTGTCTGGACACTGACCGACGGAAACAGGTGTGGGATGAGCTAGGTGGGATGAACTAAAAAAAAATTCGGGGGGTTGCTTGGGGGGACGAGACCGAGGCGGTATGCTTGTGGAACGAGATACGCGAGCAAGGAGGGGGGAATGAAGCAATACAGTTCGATAACGAGACTCGAAGATGTAGAGATTGGCACTTGCAGTGTCGGAGATAGACTAGGCTTGATGAACAGGCATCTCCAGGTAGTAAGACTTACAATAAAAGCCATTGCAACTAAATGCGTGAGTTTGTAGGCAGCAACATGGCCTGGGCACATATACATTACATTAGAGTCGTATAATGCTATACTACACTACTATGAGGCCACTTTGCCTAGGCCATTTGCTGCGTGAAAGCATCGCTGGCAAAGAGAGAAAGGAGTCATTCACGCTCATCCTGCAGGACCTGCAGCGGCCACGCCAGGGCATCGCGCCAGTAACTCCCCAGGTTCTGGGCGATGGCGCGGATCATGAAGGCGCCGGCGTCGCCAAAGACCCAGAAGTGACGGCTGCGATGTAGCAGGATGCCATAGTGGGCGAGGATGACAAGGGCCTCGGGCTGTTGGCGGCGCAGGACATCGATGTACTCGGAGCCCACCGTGACGGAGAAGGCCGAGGCGGCGTGGGGCCCGGCGGCTACGTCGTCGAGGTTTGAGTAGATTTCAAAAGCCCATTGCAGGCGGTGGACGGCCTCGCGACAGGCTTGGACGGTGGAGGGGCCAAGGTCCGAGGCTTCAAGGAGGGCAAGGAGATGAGCGCATCCATGGGGATCATTGCCAGTCCCCTTTCCAGTGGCGCTTCCACTGGTACTGCGGGAGTCGGTGCCGGCCCGATCATGGCTGTTTGAAGTGATGGACAGCAGCGGCTCGAGCTCCGACTTCAAGAGGTCCTGCCAGGTCGGGCGGATGACGGCGCGGATGCCGTGGTGCAAGCGCAAGCACTCAGAGAAGCGGTCGATAAAGACATGGAAGCGCGAATGGTGCAGATTGCGCACCTCGGCGAGCGTCTCGGCAAGGACGTGTAGGCTGAGGGTGGAGGAGAAGAGGAAGCGCGGGATGGCGCTGGCGGCGTCGTCGGCCGGGACGGAGCGGGCGTGGTGAGTGAAGCAGGCCACGGCGCGCGTCTGGAGCTCCGTGGCCTGGTGACGGAGGCACGACGGCGACAATGATGCAGGCGAGGCGGCTGAGAGCTGGGGTTTTCTCTGGACGACCGTGGCGAGGTGGAGGGCTGACAAGGCGAGGACCTGGTCGATGAGATAGGGGGCGTCGGCGGCGTGGCGGACGGCGATGTCGACGACCTGCTTGGTGTAGCCGAGGGGGAAGATGCAGTCGTCCTTGATGGCCACGGCGTGATGCAGCAGGACGAGGTGCTGGGCCGTGAAGGTGAAGAGGACGCCGGCGTCGCGCTCGGCGGCGGCGCTGCTGCCGCCAGACTCGCTTGGCGAATGCGCCGGAAAGGCCTTGTCGAACGAAGGTAACGAAGGCGGCAGCCAGGAAGTGTCCTGGCCAGGCGACAGCCGACTATGCGCATCCGCGCCAGGGCTCCAGCCGTTCCCCCCGGCCGCGCGGCCAGCGTCGTGGCAAGGAGGATACGAATGGTGGGGAGGAGGAGGAGGCTCACACCGGCGCGGCTCGAACCACGACTGCTGCTCCTCCTCCCTCTCGCGCATCACGGCGGCGGCAGCAGCAGCAGCAGCGAGGCCGCTCCCCGCGGTCCTCTCGAGCGGTGGCGGCTGCAGGAAGACGCAGCGGCGGTGGGCGACGGCGCAGTGCGCGCACATGGGGTGGCGCTCGTCGCAGCGGATGTGCCGCCGCTTGCACTCTACGCAGCCGTTGCGCGACTTGCGGTGGGCGCGGCGCAGGCGGACGGCCGCCTGCGACATGGTGTTGCGTGTCTCCTCTCCCTTGGCGATGCCGAAACCTGTACATTGTTGCCGGTGGGAAGTTGAGTTCGTAGGGGGAGGGGGTTGGTGGCATCGTGGCATCACGGACGCGGGGGGTGCAAGGTTCGAGGCCGCGTTGGTGCCAAGCGAAGCTTATGAGTCAAGTACGTACTCGTAGGGCTGTGCAGCCGTCAAAGGGGGGGAACAACGAGCAAGGATTGATGGAATTCCGCCTTTGTAGTCGTCATTCGTAGTCTAAGTCTTACTCTTACAACTCGGTGGCCCGTTGCACCATGGCGTCTTTCAGTGACATGTCTCTGGGCTCGGTCTATGCGACATCACCATTCTAACGTCGTTTACAATCGCCCATCCGCAGGTGCCCCTTTACCATCAGCGACGGCCTTCGACGTCGCCTCCTGTCCGCCCGTCGGCGAGCTCCTCCATGTCGACGGATGCAGAGTCGACCGCCTCCCACGGCCGCGGCTTGACCTTGTCCAGCCTCAGCTGGCCAGGGTAGACGCAGGCGTAGACGGCCATGGCCGCGAGCATCAGCGCCGCGTCGAAGACGTACAGCGTCCACTCGTGGCTCAGCAGGTATCCCTCCTTGCCCATGACGTACTCGACGACGCGGAAGATGGACCGCACCATGACGAAGACGCTCACGGCGTACAGCATGCCCATGATGGCCTTCCACGGCGGCGCCGCGCTGCTCAGCGACGCCTGCGACGGCCAGCGCCGCATCCGCACGTCGAATACGACGGCCAGCACCGCGAACAGCCCGAACATGACGATCTGGATGACCAGGCCGGCGAGGATGATGCCCTGCCCCGTCTGCTGGCTCAGGCTGCCGGTCCCCATGAGCGAGCCGCCCGTGCTCTGCACCAGGAACGAGAAGATGTCGCCCGTGACGAAGGCCCGCGTCAGCCAGCGCACGGGGATGAGCGAGTGCCGCTCGCCGTGGATGCTGCGCATCAGCCGCCCCAGCGTCATGTAGATGGATGCCGCGAGGAGCGCCGGCGCGACGAGGATGGTGACGCTCTGCAGAATGAACAGCCCGAGCACGTCCGTCTTGTCTTCGGACGCGGCTCGGCCGATGTAGCCTATGATCTCGACTGCAGCCTCGGCATGTCAGTAAGAATTCTCCATGTTGCTCGTGCGGAGAGCATCAATGTGCCTCGGGGTCACTTACACGCTCCGCCGATGACAAAGGGGATGCTGAACCAAGTCCTCGTCCGCACCATGCGCCACACAATGAAGGCCGTCACCAGGCAAAAGAGTATCGCAAAGACAATGGCGGCTGGCTGCGACGGGACGTACTCCCAGAGGTAGTAGTTGCCATTCAAGGCCTTCAATTGCGCCATGGCTGCTCGACACTCGCTTCTTCAGGCTCGTCAAGGAGAGTTGCGATTCTGTGACTGCAGCTGGGGCATGGCGATGAATCGCCGTGGGTGCTTTGCGGGACCTTCCATCGTCATTTATACGGCTTGTGCTGGCGCCTCTTGTCTTTGCAGGTTGGAAGAGTTGCTTCCAGACCTTCGCGTTGGTCGGATTGCGTCGCTAAAATAGAAGCGATTACCGTGGACGTACCGGAGCACCCCACTTTGGCGGGTCGCGGAATACGCGTATCCCTTCTCTGCGCCAGCGCTTCGGCTGCACCCTGGCTCCATTGACCCCGGCTTACGGACCTCGTCCCGAAGCCGCAGCGCCAGTCTGTCGATGGGCGAATCAGCATGGGCCGTGGCCTGGCGATGGAGATGGGGGGCTGGCGTCATCCCTGATCCGATCGCATTTCGCTCCGCGGCCGTCAGTGGTCTTGCACATGGCAAAGCATCTACTCACGACCTCGAAGACCACAGCGACTCCCATTCATCGTTGTCCAAGAGGATCGATCGCTTTCTGCCGTTCATCTACGAGGCCTGGATCAGGCAGGTGGAGAGCAGGAGTCAACCCAGGATAAGCTGAACGTGAACGCACCACCCGCATGTAGCCCTCCAAGTCTTGGTCCCGTCACTGTATGAAGTGCCGGGCAAGATAAAATGCCACGCCTCTTACATCACATGTGAATGAGAAGAGCAATTGGATAATCTGCTTCCACTTATCCTCCGCTTCAATCCTCCCTCCATGGCCGATTCGTCCGCATTTCAAAGCAGGCACCCAGTTGGTCAATAGAGACGCGCGTCGCTGCGGTCCCAGTCGTGCAGTCGGGCCAACGACTGGAAACGAAAACGCCTTGAAACTCGAAGCTTTGCAACGTCCTTCATTTTCACCCCTTGTGCAAGCCTCCGCGTAAATCGAGTTGCGCTTGCCGAGATCACCGAATCAAAAGCCGTGGAGATAGATCCCTGCACGCATCCCGCGCCCGGCGGCGAGAAATACGCGTATTCACGCACATCCCCAGCTGGACCCCTGCCTACGGCCGTATAGCTCGTACGATACACGCAACGGCGAGCAATTCTGCTGTGCTCTCCCTCTGCTGCGCCACCGGGCTGCGGCTGCTGGTGCTTCAGTCTTGTATTTGTGAGTCTCGAATGTTGTGTGCTTCGTATTTCGTATTGTCACGCGTGCGGAAAACACAATCGAAACGGTCGTTGGGCCAGAGCGCAGAGACGGTTCAATCGAATCAAATCGCCAAGTTGGGGGGTATTCTATGCGACTGTCTAGTCATCAAAGCCTTCAAACTCGTCATCCTTGGACGCGGATGCGGCCGCCGCCTTTGCCTGGTTCTGCTTCCTGATCTGCGCAATCATCTCGTTCAGCTCCATCCGCTTGATCTTCTCTTCCTCCGTCATCTTGGCCGTCTCTTCGGCCTCTCTCTTCTTGCGCCGCTTCTCGCGCCTCTCAACGCGCACGTCCTCCTTTTCGTGCTTGCCGCTCCAGGCCTCGTTCTTCTTCCGCTTGCGCTTCGCCTCGGCCTTCTTTTCGGAAAGCTCTCCGGCCTCCTCAGCTGCCATGGCCTCTTGCCTTGCTTGTTCCCGTGCCTTTTCTTTGTAGGCGAACGCATCCCAGTCAATTTCCAGGCCCAGCATCTTGTCGCCCTCCCAGCCCCTAAGCTCGGGCATCCTGGGCATGCGGAGGAGTCCCCAGGCTCGGGCCAGATCAGCCCAGTCCAAGTCGCTGGCCCTGAATATCGACGTGGCCTGGTGGGCATTGTAGCTTCGGACCCAGCTGACAAAGGCCTTCTGGGCCTTGTCGTAGAGTCCGCGGTCCGTTTTCACCAGCTTTCGGAACTTTTCCGTTGCTGAATTGGCATCATCGTCCGACACGGATATTGCTGGTCTCTGCAGTGGGATGATGGGCGTTTTTCGGACCTCCAGGAACCTCACGTAGTCCTCCTCTCGTCCGGGGTGCAGCATCACCACTGACAATCCTTTCCTGCCCGCTCTGCCCGCTCTGCCGCTCCTGTGGATGAACACCTTGGGGTCTGAAGGTGCATCGATTTGCACAACGAGGTCGACCTGCGGAATGTCCAAGCCTCGCGCAGCCAGATCCGTGGTCAAGAGTATAGTGGGGGAGACAGACGTCAAGAATCGGTTAAAGTTCTTCTCGCGAACCTTTGCTGGGTGTTTACCGTGAAGAGGAATCATGGCAAATTCAGCAGGCAAAATCAGCGGAAGAACGTGCTGGAAGTAGTCGACAGCAGCGCAGGTCGAAAGAAAAACGATGCTTCTCTGCGGCTTCACCGGCAGTCGCTCCAGAAGTTGGGATAATGCGGGCAGTTTTTGGCTCGCCGGTTTGACCATGTATGCCATTTGGAGACTGGCAGGTGTTTTTCTGTCCTCGAGGATCCCGCCATCCTTCATCTTGACTCTGACTTCGATCTTGACGGGATTTCGCAGGCCCACTCTGATAATCTCGCTCACGGCTTCGCTGACACTGGCGCTGAATAGGCCCGTTCGTCTTTGCTTCGGCAAGTGTGAGATGATTCCTTGCAAATCTTGCTTGAAACCGAGATCCAACAGTCTGTCGGCTTCGTCGAGGACGAGCATCTCGAACGAGGACTGAGGGCAGTGGACGTGCGGTGAGGAGAGAAGTTCGACGAGTCGGCCGGGAGATGATATAAGCAGGTTCGGGCTGTGTCGTAGGAAGAAGCTGAGGTCTTGGGCCGGCGTCGTTGTGCCTCCGACGAGCAGCTGGGGAACCACGACGGGGACCGTGGTGGAGGGGCGCTTTTCGTCGCCCTTCAACTGCGGCAGCAATTCGGCTGATGGGGCGTGAAATTCAAGGAGAGACATGAGAACGGTGTGTATCTGGGCAGCGAGCTCTCGCGTGGGAGAGACGATGATGGCAGCGACGTGGTGTCTTTTGGTGGGCTCGTCGAGCCGCAGCAATTTCTGCACCAGGGGAATCAAGAAAGACAGTGTTTTGCCGCTTCCAGTGACAGCCTACAGTCCCGACACTTGCATTAGCAGCCGGGTCTTCAGAATCAGGCTTGCGATGCCACGCGACTCACCTCAACCACCACGTCCTTGTTACCCATGAACTGCGGGATGGTGGCGGCTTGCACCGGCGTCATCTGGGAGAAGCCCATGGTCGACACGGCACCGAGGATCCATTCCGCGAGGGGCGGCGTCAGAGATGCCCAGGATCTGGGATCTCTCCTCGAAGGAACCTTGCCCGGGGCCATTGCGAGGGCGGCGCTGTGCTACGACGAGATTGTCGACGACGGAGGGGCGGCGGCGCTGTCGCAAAGACGGAGGAAGCAATCGCCAAAGAAATTTGTATCTTATCTCCACGTGCTATGTTAGAGGCAGAAGTTCAAAAAGGTACATGGGGCTTGTACCAGGTGCAGACAAACAAGGCAGGCGGACTTTGACTAGGCCGCTGGCGGCTTGGCGCGCTCAATGGCGGAAATAACCTTGGAAGCCAATCACGCGCGCAAGTCTAAGAGTACCCGTGCCCGCCGTCTCCGTGAGCAAAAAAAAGCCCCTACGCCAGCAGATAGCCGCTGGTCGCGTGAGCAAGCAGTCCGACCAGGCGCGGATGGACCATCACATAGCACGTGCAGTGCCGACTCGACGCCGCCGCGAGTGGCCCGTCCAAGTCACCACAGCGGCTTTCACCAGTTCTCGAGGACGTCGGGGGCGGGTGAGAACAGATCTTTGATTAGCAGGTCAGCAAGGCCAGTCACATGCCAGGCCAGCGAGCCTAGCGGTCGATAGGCCGGTACCTTGCTTGTACGCATACTGGCTAGCGGCCAGTCGTAGAGTGCGTACGGCGCCGGCGAAAATTCTCAAGCCCGGCTCCTCCGCCGTCCAATCTCATCCTCCCGCTGCGTCCATACCTCATACGAGTACAACAAGGAACACGTCTGTCCCTTGTTCGCGTCCTCGTTCCTCGCCCTCTCACCCATGTGCGCTCCCTCCCGGCGTCGCACTCCCAGGCCCCTTCTCAGTGCAACATGCGGTGGGCGTAACGACGCTCCCTGCCGCATCGCCCGTCAACACCACCACGCTGGATCCGACCAACACCGCCGTCGACGCCCCCCACCGCCGCTCGACGCCCCGTAGTCGCGGCCCCTTCTCCCTGTACGACTCCTGCGACTCCCTCACGGCGCGCCGCTCGCGCCGCGACATCCATCTCGACTCTGCCCTCTGGCCCTCGGGCTTTGAATCCCTACGTCGCGTCGTCGTCGGTGCCGTCCCGTCCCCCGCGCTGCCCCCCGTCTCCTTCACCATGTCGCTGCGACGCACCTCCGGTGTTCCTGAGATGCCTCGCGTCATCTCGCCCAGCCCTACGCCGTCGGAGCAGGACAGCCAGGAGTATAATGCTCCCACGACGCGCTCCGCCGCCAGGAAGCGCACCTCGACGTCGACGTCGCAGACCCTCGAGGAGCACGACGATGAGGACGAGTACGACAACACGCCAGGGCGTCGACGGTCGCGGACGCGAAGCCGCTCGCCCATTGACAGCCGCAAAATCTCGCGCATGACGCCCAGGAATTCGAGTCAGACTCAGGCCACCAAGACGGCGGCGCCCGCGAAGGCCGCAGAGAATGGGAAGCTTGCGACCACCAACGGCCATCTGGCTCCTCCGCAGCCCTCGGCGCCCTCGGGATGGAGCTGGCGCGACTTCAGCCGCAGTCCCAGCCCTCTTGGCCTGATCCCCATCCACAGGCATTGGAGGACATTTGTTCACAAGCACGAGGTTCCCCGCAAGGTCCTCCATGTGTCCATCGGCTTCTTCGTTGTCTGGCTGTACACCACCGGCACGCAGACGAGCTCTGTTCCGCCGTACCTGATGGCAGCTCTGATTCCCATCGCCACGACGGACTGGCTGCGACATAGGTACGAGTCCGTCAACCGTCTCTACGTCAAGCTCCTCGGGGCGCTCATGCGAGAGAGCGAGTACTCTGGCTGGAACGGCGTCATCTTCTATCTCCTCGGCGCCTGGATTGTTCTCTACTTCTTCCCCAAGGACGTCGGAGTCATGAGCGTCCTGCTGCTCAGCTGGTGCGACACCGCTGCGAGCACCTTTGGTCGCCTTTGGGGAATGTACACCCCGAGGCTCCGCCGCGGAAAGTCTTTGGCCGGCTCGCTGGCCGCCGCCGTCGTCGGAGTGGCCACGTCTTACTTCTTCTACGGGTGGCTGGCTCCGACCATCGGGCCCATGCCCGGAGACGAGCACTTCATGTTCAAGGGCTCTTTGTCGCTGCCGAGCGTGTTGACGGACGCCATCGGCATTTCCAAGACAGCGGCTACCATCACCGGCCCGCTGGCCCTCGGAGTCATGAGCCTCTGGTCCGGCTTTGTCGCATCGGCCAGCGAGGTGATCGATATCTTTGGATGGGACGACAACTTGACGATTCCCGTGCTCAGCGGCATTGGCATCTGGGGTTTCCTCAAGATCTTCGCTTAGACTCCGAGAGACCTCCTTTCTTCAACACCTAAGGTACTCCACTCGTGAGCGGCTGGAAAACTGGTACGCATGCCTGGCGTTTGGGTGTCTCTACTTGTGTCTTTGGTGGAATAGGCGTGGGTGCGAGGCTCGCGACGGGGGCTTGGAGCGCAAGGCAACCTAATTTGTTTACTCCCCTTCCCGTGTTACAACTGATGATTGAATACATGTAGATAGAACTGGTCGGCAACGCCGGGCATTAAATAGAACAAGCGGTAGCACGCCGTATTGCCAAGATGACACGAGAATACGAACCTTTTGCATCGCTGCGCAACATGGATCGAACGACCTTGGCAGTGTCAGAAGAGCTTTGCGCAGGCTCGGCTCCGCGGGCGCGTTGGGGGCGGTTGCGTCTGGCAGGCTGACTCTCACGTGGATGCGGGAGATACGCAACCGCTGTGAGGATGTCGTGCAGCCGCTCCAGAAATGTGCGGAGAGTTGCCACCTCGGGGCTTTTTTCACAACAGAACCTCCCGCACTTACGATTACAGTACTGGGTACGAGTACAAATACAGAAATGAGGTTGAAGCAGGGTCTACCCCTGTCGTACGAAGCAACCCAGAGCCCGCTCGACGTTGTCTGGCATCTCATCACCCCAATCCTGCTCGTAATGGTCGAGGGGTGGGAGGCAAGCGACATGGCAGATCAAGCGGTGCAGTCAGGTCATGAAACTTCCCACTGGCACACATGAACGATCTGAGCAGTGGCGCGGTCGGGGAATACACGGCGGCGGCCACGTTCACCTGCGGCCGGGCGGGCCTATGAGACGCTGCCCCATCATCAACGCTCGTGCAGGCGTTCTTCAGTCCATACAGCTAGAGCCCGTACACACCGTGGGTGCATGTCTGCTTGCCACAGACATGTATGAGTTGGCGGAGCTGTTGGGGGAGGCGTGTGCATGTATCGATATTCCCCGTTGCAGGTCCCGGGAGGCGCTGCCTGCGGCCTGCGTTGTCTCCTGCGAGATGGGTAGGGATCTGGACCGGACTGAGCCTCTTCTTGCTCGGCGCGCCTATGCGACTGTAGGTGGAGGGTCGGACGAGACGGCATCGGTCCTACGAGCCGAGGCCGCGGATTGCGGTGGCCTCGCACATGGACCCGATCCGGATAGGGTCGGCCAGCACAGAGTGATGCCGCCACACACAGGGCGATGGGGAAGCGTTCTGACCCAGCGCTGCCATTGCTTCGTATGTGAAACGGTGATGGCATCGCACACCTTGTACGACGTGAACCATGTTCGGGCTGGTGTAGAGTTGCGGTCATCGCTGTGAAAACGCGCCGCGTGTTGGGGCGAGAGGTTCTACGAGCTGCTACGTAACAACGCCTGCATGATGCCAATTTTTTTTTTCCAAGACTCTACGTGGGCGTGGCGCCTGTGGCTGGATGCCATCGAGTGTCATCAAGTTCCGCTATTCCTCTGCAGGTGGGCCGTCTGCTGCAGGAGCTGAAGCGGCGCGGCGACCGACATACAGCGAGGCGGATGGGCATGATTCTTACCTGCCTGAGCATTCGCATGCTCGACTTACACGCCCCGCGATAGTAAGGTTCCATTGTCCACTCCACAACGGCACGGCGTAGCATAGCATGGCATGGCGCTTCCGCGCGTTGAACCACTTTCGCTCGCCCCCCCCCGAAATATTCGCCAATTCAATTATTTTAGGCTCATCGCGCGTGGTCGCCATGAAGGAGACGACGGTGTGTATGCAGCCGACTGGCGTTGCTGATGTAGGGTAGAGCAGGCAGGGCAGGCAAGCAGGCAGGCCGGCATGGCGGGGGAGGGGCCGCCAGCGACAAATTAGTACGAGGTCGAGCGCCCTCGGCCCCCAGCCAATCGCGCCTCCAGAAACTCGCAGAAAGTAGCCCGCTTGAGTCTTGTCTCACGTCTCGGCATCAGCCCTTTTCTTCCAATGGAGATTCGCGTGCCAGAGGGTGTGGACAGACGAGTGGCGCGGCCTCTCCCACCGCTCTCGGTATGCCGCACGCCGTTCGCCGTGCGCCGTGCGGCATATCCAGGTAGGGGTACATGTCTGGACGCCGCTGCCGTTGGGGGCGTGACGGGCGAAGGCGTGCTCTATTACAACGCACCTTGCTGAACTCGTAATAATACTTGTACGTACATCCAAGGCAAGGCAGGGCTCGGAGCGTGCCTGCAAGCTCATGCACGCGTCGAGGAGCGAACATGCAAATTAGCACACAATGGAATTAAAGAGAGCCACGTCCCGCGAGCAACCCCTGCCTCCAGTAGCCCCAGTCTCGGAGTATCCTCTGGCAGACATCGTGACAACGCATCAACACCTCACAGCATCTTTCGCCCTCTCAGCGGGATTGCCCAACCTCCACTGCCTGCTGCACTTCTGCCTGACCGGCCGACCGTCCACCGGCCACGGCTCCTCCACCCGTCCATCCATTCGCGAATCCCTCGGTCCATTGCGCCGCTCCCTCCCTGGCCTCCCGAGCCGAGACGCCCCCGTCGCCCTGCCTCGCCCCCCATCCTCCTCGTGGCTCGCGAACCGGCCTGGCAAGGTACGAGCATGGTGACTTGACGGGGTCTCGGTCCCACGCGCACGACAAGGGGCAGAGGCGAATCCAGCGCTGCTTTTGCCCTGTGGCTAGCGTCTGCGCGCTTGTTGCAAGTTCGTCCGTTCACCCGCGCACCCGACCGACCCCATGTTTCCAGACAGAGGCTGCCCTCTGTCAAGTTCCAGCATCGCCCAAGACTGCTTGCTCGCATGTCCGTCTGGCACCACGGCCGTGGTGTGTCCTCATCCGCGCTCCGCTCCCTCCGATGCTCTCTGGAGCCGGGCTGGGCCCTGTCTCGCCTCTCACCACCCTCAATGCTCACCCGCCGCTGGTAGCGTTGAGGCTGTCGTTTCCGCTCTCCGCCTTTTCGTTCCATGGTGCTTCCCTGCCACTGGGCTAGTGCAGCCCCCATCTCTGGCTCGACCGCCCATGTCACCAGCCAATTCAATGCTCTCGTCTGGACATCTGTGTGCTACTATCTACTGCACACGTCCGGAATATGCTTCCGTCATCGTTTCACTCTTAGCCCCGAGTTTTCGGGCCCTCGTTGGATCCGTTCCACGTTCCCACCGTAGGGGAAAGACCAAGCCTTTTGTTGTCTCCACTCATCCTTGGCTTGGCTTGCCTACCTACCTTACGCCGGGCTCGCATCTCGGCATATGCATTGGCTTGTAAGTTACATACTCGTACTCGCTGTCGTTTCTGGAACAGCACTTCTCTCCGCCGCCCCCTTTGCACTCTGAGCTAGACTCGCCTCCAGTTTGCCCAATGCCTTTGGATTCTTTCTACTCCCACCCTCCCCCTTGAACGATCCACTGCGCCCATCTCGATCTTCTTGTTGCGTCCATACCCCGTACTCTGCCACGAGTTGCAAACTAATGTAGGCGCCGGCGGATGGTGGTTGCTCCACCACCACAGACTCCGCGTCACTCTCGTTGGCCCACCCCATGCAAGCCGCCATGATCGTCTCGTCCTTCTCTCACAGTCTCATGATATCGTGCTTTCCCGTCCTCGTCCGGAGTGGGGTCGTGAACAATGCATCCGGCGAATGGAGACGTGATACGTTATCCCTTCGGCTCAAGCTGTCGGCTAGGCTGGCCCCGGGAAAAGTATAAAAGGGCGCGTTGTGCCCAAGATGAACTTGATTCCTCCTTCGTCCTTTCTTATTTCTTCCTCCAAGGGGATCCAAAAGTCGTCTCGACTCCATAACAGCTTTCTAGCCTAAGATATCATCGACCACTATCCTAGCCTTGCCCCCATCAAGTACCACCACGCGCAAGTGCCCTTGACTCTCTACAAACCGCTCGCCTGAGACTTGCCCTGGCTCAGCGACTTTTTGGTCAACTCACGTCAAACTTGATTCCAAATTCCGCATCCTGTCAGACAATCAGTCAAAATGTCTGGGCCTTACACCGTCTCTTACTCCTCTATGCCGATGGCTGTCCCCTCGAAGGGAAATCAGTACCCCACTTACAGCCAGTACTCCATGTCTCCTCCGGAGTGCGACGACTCAATCAGCTCGACCTCTGGCGTGGCATTTTACAGCAATAGCGGGTACTCGGCCACCTCGGCGAGCTATGTCGGTAGCTCTAGCGGCGACTTTGACAGCGCCGGCTCGGCCAGCGGCGTCGATTTCCAGGAGTATATGCAGGAGCGTTTCGCTAACTCGTTCAACCCGATTCCCTTGGATCGCAGCATGGCGGTCCAAGCGCAGACGTGAGTGCAATCGGCGTCTCCAGCCAATCATCCAAGGAGAGGCGAGATGACGGTCCCTTTTGAAGCGGGCTACTTGCATGACCCCTAGCTGCGCCTCCGGCTAACAAGTTTGGCGCCTGCAGGTCTGGGAAGCTCAACGCAAAGCACCGTGAGCTTGTGGAGCTGCAGAGGCAGGCCCAGGCTCGCCTCGCAAAGACTCGCGAGCGATTCCAAGAGGGAATGCGTGATGCGCGAGAGGTGCGCGGAGATCTGGAATGGACGCAGAAGAAAGTTTCGTAAGTTCCCCCTTGCCTGGATTGACGCAGGGACATAAGGCGTTGCTGGCTATGTTGGCAGTAACAGCCAACCTTGGACGCCGCAACAGCATGACCAATTGCCGCTCAGCGAGCCAGAGCTGACTCTGATTCATTCAGTTCGCTCCAATCCAAAGCCTCCCGCAAGCACCCCAAGGAATACGCCAAGGCTCGCGCCAGATATCCGTCTCCTGAGTATTAATACTGCTCGCCGACGAGGTGGACGACACTTTCTGGATTTTGAGCCTGTTCATTTCGACACTGCGTCAACAGCGATTTCTGAGCTCTATGGGAACGGCAAAAATGCGCCTGGAGTTACGAGCGTTCTATGAATCCCTTTCATTTCGTCTATTTACGGCAAAAACTTGACGGTCTAGCGGCGGTGTACGTACGAATGCATGTGGACTGACGTTGAATTTGGCGGCGCCAGCGCGGCAATCTTGCATTCATTTAGACGCGAGATCTCTGGCTGCTTTATCGGCCCCTGCAGCCAGCGGCAGTTAGGCGCTTTCTCTCCACAAGCAAGGTTTGTGGCCGCTCGCGAGTGAGTGGGGGTTACTTGCGGCTGTTTCACGGGATCATGACTTATGATTGGATGAACGGGGATCGATCTCGGGAGCATGAGTAGAAGGTCCCGTTCCCTGTCTTTGCGGGGGCCCGGGGATGACCTGGGGGTCATTTGGCGCCGGTGCCCAAGGTACAGGGGGCCTTCGTGAACGCGGCCGAGGCACCGCCTCGCAGCTCCCTTCCCCGTAAGGGTTCGAGGGGCGTGTACAAGAAGATGGGCATCAAGCGGGAGGGGTGCAATCGGAGCTCTCCAAGGATGTCTTTCCTATTGGGATGAGATATCGCTTCTTTAGGCCACAAAGGGAATGAGAAGAGCAAGTCATTACTCTGTTCGGTGTAGCCTGTAACCTTTCGAGTGCGATGAATCGCCCGTCGAAGCTGAGCGCTCCTGTTGTAGACATGTAGCCTCCGAAGACCTGGTACTGGAGTGTGACTGAGTTCCATAGCCGTGAACGTAGCAATCCAGCAGATGAAAAGCCCTTCTGACAGCGTCCCAGAGAATGCCAAATCATGTGATTCCGGTCAACGCCGCCCAGAATCTGACGAGGACGATGGCCCCGGAGGTCGCATGTAGGTCAGGAATGGCTGTCACGTGATGACACCGAGTTCGTCACAGACTGTCGTGGAAGGTAAATATCTTCTGCTCCTGGTACGTGGACTTCTTGCGCGTGCTGAGCCAGACTGGTTTGTGCGAGGGGTATAACACCTCTTTGGCCAGCAGCAAAAGCCGTGTGAGGGTCATGCTGAGTGTCGTGATGAGACACAAGTAGCTCAGGTCGGTATGGCAGCTGAAGCAGGCGGATTCGTGCGTGGGATCCATGTGCCTTTCGACGGCAGGCTCATCGCCTTTTCAAGGCGATCCCAGGGGTTCTCGTTGGAGGAGGGATCGTAATAGCCTTCGTACCAGGGGCCTCGCGAGGCGTCGTCAAGCTTCCCATCGTGGCGCTTCTGGTCGGGGAGACGCTGGCTGAAGGGCCTGGCAGCGGTCGGACGCTCTGGCAACCCAGCTGGGCGTACCGACGGCAGGCTTGAGAATGAGGCATCTCCCTGGGCGGGAGGGTCTGCAATATTCGGTGCGGAGTCGGACTCCATGTCCAAGTCGATCTCATCTGCGTTCGTCGACGTCGCAGCTTCCGCGTCGTGGTCGGCCGCACGGCGCTGGGCCTGCCCGAGAGGCATGGCGTTTGACCCCGTCGAAGCGCCGGAAGCTGGCTTTCGGGATTGCCGCGGCTGCGCGCCCATCGCGGCATCGGCGTTGGGGTTGTACTTGCGCTTCTTGTTGTGCGTCGCGCCAAAGGCCGAGAAGCCCATCATCTGCGCCATGGCGGCGGCGTCGTCGGCACCGGGATCCATGGCGGGGATCTGGCTCGACGGTGCTGGAGCGAGAGACCACAGAGTCAAGGAGGAAAAGTAAAGACTGTGGATGGGAGTCGACGGAGGAGAATGCGGTAGCTGTGTGCTCGCGTTGTTTTAACTCTGCAGGGTTGGAGATCTGGGGTCCAGGCGCGTGACGCTTTTTCCAGCCTCGCAGCGAGCGGGGCCGTTCGATGCCAGGTGCTAAGCTTGTTCTTATCGCGACGGAGCTGTCACCAATGCGACTTGATCTTGTATTGGTAAAATTATTTGGGACTGCAAGCTATCATCTTCTGCTCCAAGTAAACTCCCGCAAAGTGCCGATTTGTGGCTTCGGGTCCTGGGATAGTGGCTTGATGAGAGCGCCGAACACTGGGATGACGTACCTTAGCTTCGAGCCCGGCATCTACACAAGGTACATTGTACGAGCATCTTGATGTCCTCGGCCTGCCCAGAAGAACAAGGACTTCTAGAGAACTTGACGTGATGTGGCGGAGCGAATTCTTTTTCATCTCGTAGACTGGTACCGAAGCGTCCTCTAGGCCTGCTCTGCATTGGCATTTCTTCTGGCACGGGCCGCATCCTGAAACACGGCGGCGCCTCGCCCGATATCGAATGTCACAGAGCCGGAGCCTTTGTAGACAGCTTCAAACCACAACGGACGCTCAACGTTGCGCTGAGCGAAAGCCAAAAATGGCGGAACCGGAACCCAAGCCCATAACCCTCAATCTTCCATCAAAATACGGCTCCAGTTCCAGCACCCCCATAGGCATAGGCGCCTCCCCAGCGCCGCCGCTTGAGTGGCTCATGGGGACCTGGACCGTCACGCACTCGACGCTGTCCATGTGGCGCTCCGCGCGCAACGTTCGCATCACCTACAAGGTCCTGCCGCCTACGGCCGACGGCCGCACGCGCATCGACGACCTGGTCGAGTACGAGCCGACGGGCAAGGCGGGCTTGCGCAAGACTGTCGCGGGCGTCGACACGCAGGCGGCCGCCGACGCCTCCGGCGGCTGGAACTGGCGTGGCAAGGGCTGGCTCTTCTTCGTCGGCAGCCACTGGGAGCTTCTCGGCTGGGGCGAGGAGCCGACTGCCGACGGCGGGCGGGAGCGCTGGGCGGTGACTTGGTTTGCGCCGACGATATTCACCAAAGAAGGCGTGGACGTGTACTGCGACCGCAAGGAAGGGTTGAGCGAGCGGACGTACAAGAAGGTGGTGGAGGCTCTGCGGCAGCTGGAGGCGCGCGAGGTTGCGAGTATGGTGGAGAAGGATATGAAGGCCGTTGAGATCAAACTGCCTTGGACGACAGAGTGAGACCATGTTCACTGGACCATGGGGCCAAGGAGGGATAGGATATACCAGTTAATATTTTGGACAGTCCGTAATCCAAGCTGAATTGTTTTCCTTGGGGGTATCTCATTCATTAATCATATCTATGGTGTCGTGCCTGACGATCGGGGGAGCGAGAATCACGCCGGCGCGAGCGTTCTTCGTCTCTATGCCTCCTCTCGTCGCGGCGCTCTCGCCCACCGTCGCGATGCCCTCGACCATCTCGTGCTCGTGATGATCGCCTTTCCCGATTCGACTCCCGGGATGGCGAGTGCGATCGATGTCTCCGCTCCTTTTCCTCGCGCCTACGCTCCCTTTCCCGGCGCCGGTCTTCTTTCCGTAGCTGTCTCAGCTCTTCTTCCCGTTCATCTTGGAAATTCCTGCGCTCCCGCTTCAGCTCTCGCACCTTTGCGGCGCCCTTCTTCATGAGAGCTAGAGGATCGTTGGCAACCATCCGCTGCGCATCCCTTTCCTTCCGCCGTGGATCTTCCTTTCCCCAGACATTCTTTGATGGAGCCTCGACTGCGGTCAGGTCGGACTGGGAATACCATGCTTGGGTTACGCCGTCCCTACCCGCCGCGCTGGAGAGACGCATCTTGTATTGGTCCTCATATTCCGTTTTCTTCTTCTTCGCCTCCTTCTCCGCCTCGTCGTTTTTCTCGGCGTGAGCCCTGCTGCGCTCGTCCCCGAACAGATCAATGTGGCCAGCACGGTCGACAATCGGCGCCGAGCTCGTGCTTTTCTGAGGTTTCTCAAGCGCGTACGTTGAAGTGTCGTTCCTCTCCCTCGCCAGCCTCAGCTCAAAGTCTGTATCGTCTTCGCCTTGTCGCTTCCTCTTTCGTCCTGTGCCGCTGTGATGGTCGCGGCGAGAGCTGCTTGTGTGCCCTTCGATTCTCGCTGGCTTATCTTCATTCGCATCTTCTAGAGGCGGCGGCGCTTCTCCCCTCAAGATAGCTAGTCGGCGCTCCGCATCGATCTCTTGCATGCGCTGCTCCTCAGCCTCCTCAGCCGCCCTCGCCGCAGCCTCGTCGCGGCGGACACGCGCGATGTTGTCGGCATTGTAGACGTTCCACGACTTTTTGCCGAGTAGGTGACTATCATGTTCTGTCAGTAAGAAACAACTTGACATGTCCCGAGGCGGAGCCTACAGTGGCATCTCGTGGACTGGTGGCCTCGTCGGTTACGCAGGGCCTTTGCGGCGATGGAGGTGTAGCGCTAGGATAGCCTCGATAACACGGCGTTTGCCATGAAACAGCCTCGAGACACGCAAATTAAAGACTCGAACTGGCATAGAGTTGGCAGTCTTGCGATCGCAGTGTTGCACGGGCGAACCAGTTGCTCGCAGCTCGAGGTGGATGTCGGAGCTACCAGGTCCGTTGAGCGGATGGCGGGGTGCTGCGCCGAGCAGTGGTGAGAGTGGTAAGGTACACTTGCACCGTAGCCACCCGCAACGCAGCCGCTAGTCCAAGACCGGTAACCACCATTGAAACGGTACTGAGACCCTGGTGTCATCGCCCCTCGGGTTCCAGAAGCTCCAGGTTGTCATCAACATTCATCACTTCAACATACCACACTCGAGAATCATCGCGCAAAAACACGAAATTTGACCGCCCCTGCACTCAGAAGCTCTCTCGTCCTCTGGAGATTCGAAGTGACCTGAGCATCCCGCCACACAAACACCGCAATGTCGAGAGCTCCTCCGCCAGGCGGCTCTGGCCGGATGCCGTTCGCCGGCTCCCTGGGGCTGCCTGGAAGCAACCCGCGAGCGCCTCCCAGCCAAGGACGTCCGTACGGCGGCGAGGGTTTCGGGCAAGGTTATGGTGCCCCTCAAGGATATGGAGACCCTCGCATGGCCCCGGCCGGCGGGCCGCGATCCCCCGGAATGTCCAGGCAATCCGAGAAGGGCCCTCCCACTCCTCAGGGTGCCGCTAGACAGGTGCCGCTGAGGGTTGAGAAGGTGTCCGATAAGTCTCTTCAGTCGAGACTGATATACGGAAACCTGTAAGGGCTATGCATGGCGCAATCGTCTCCTCAAAGATACACTACTAACCGCTGGACCTCTTGCAGATGCGCCGTCGCCCCAGAAGACTTTCCCGCCAGCCGAGATGGCTCCGATCTGTACATTCTTCTCCGAGGCGGTCAGCCCGTTGGAGAATACGTCGTCACGGCCAAGTCTGTGCCAGGGTTCCCCCAGGGCTGCATTAGCTTGACGGACCCTCAGCGCACCTGGTGTGGCATCACTATGCGGGATCAATTCACCGGAGAGGTTTATGACCCGTTCTCAGCGGGAGGAAAGGCCTACCTCGGCTCCTTGGACCTTGAAATCGGATTTGCGTCTGTCAACAAGAAGACTGAAGTTCCATACGACGAGGATGAGCTCTGCAAGATGTTCGTCGATACATATCAAAACCAGGTGCTCTCACCTGGCCAGAGGATACTGATGGACGTTCGGAACATTCCGCTCTTGATCATCGTCAAAACGGTTGGACTTGTTGATCTTGCAATGTCTTCTGATGATTCCAACAAGCAGGTCTTCAGAGAATCTCACGCAAGAGGAATTCTGACCAACCAGACACGGGTGCTCTTCCACCGAGATGGGAAGGGGGAGTTCAATCTGAAACCTTCCATGTCGAAACCGAATTCGAATGCCATATTGGCGCCGGATTTCAAGTTTGAGGACATGGGCATCGGTGGTTTGGGAAATGAGTTCTCTACCATTTTCCGTCGAGCTTTTGCGTCGCGTGTGTTCCCACCTGGACTCATCTCCAAGATGGGCATACCACACGTTAAGGGAATGCTGCTGTACGGACCACCTGGAACTGGAAAGACCCTTATTGCCAGGCAGATCGGCAATATGCTGAATGCTCGGCCGCCCAAGGTCATCAATGGCCCAGAAGTGCTCAACAAGTACGTTGGCCAGTCCGAGGAAAATATCCGAAAGCTTTTCGCGGAGGCCGAGAAGGAGTACAAGGAAAAGGGCGACGAGAGCAGCCTCCACATCATCATCTTCGACGAGCTGGACGCCGTGTGCAAACAGCGAGGTTCTGGAGCCGGCGGCGGCACTGGCGTTGGCGACAGTGTAGTGAACCAGCTGCTTGCCAAGCTGGACGGCGTTGATCAGCTCAACAACATTTTACTCATTGGAATGACAAACAGAAAGGACATGATCGACGATGCGTTGATGCGACCGGGCCGTTTGGAGGTTCACCTTGAAATCTCGCTGCCAGATGAGCCCGGCCGTCTGGAAATCTTCAAGATTCATACGTCGAAGATGAAGACCAACGGCCTCCTCGACCCGGATGTGGACCTCGAGGAGCTGGCAGGCCAGACCAAGAACTTTTCTGGCGCCGAGATCAACGGAGTTGTGAAAGCTGCAGCCTCATTTGCCTTCTCTCGGCATACGGAGGTCGGGCAGCTGGCTGCCGTCAAGCAGGACGTTGCAAGCATGAAAGTCAACCGCTCTGACTTCATCAACGCCTTGACCGAGGTTCGCCCTGCCTATGGAGTCTCTGAAGCTGAGCTCGAAGAGGCAATTCGGCTAGGCATAATTCAGTACGGTGCGCACGTCGACGCTTCGATCCAAGAGATGATGCGCGTCGTTGGCATGATCAAGGACGATCCGAACAAGTTCAGCACTTCGGTGCTCTTCCACGGACCCAAGTCTTCCGGAAAGACGGCCCTGGCAGCTCACATTGCCTTGCAGTCCGGCTTCCCGTTCGTCAAGATGGTCACGCCCGCAGACCTCGTGGGCTACAGGGACGATTTCGCCAAGAAGGACTACGTGCACAAGGCCTTTGCAGACGCGTACAAGTCTCCCGCAAGTATTCTGATTCTGGATGATTTTGAGCGCTTGATTGGCTGGAACCCGATTGGAGCGCGCTTCTCCAACACCATGCTCGAGGCACTGACCACTCTGATTGTGTCGAAGCCACCAAAGGTGAGTCTAAAGCAAAATGTGTTTGGAGCTACATGGCTGATATGCAACATAGGGACACCGCCTGTTGGTTTTCGTTACGACATCGAAGGCATCTGTGCTCAAGATGCTTGAAATCGACATGGACTTTGCGAAGAAAGTCGCTGTGCCTGCGGTCGCGAACCTCCAGGAACTTGGCACCGTGCTCCAGGAATCCAGGGTGTTCAATTCGGGGGATATCAACCAGATTCTCAACAATATTCAGCAACGGACAGGATCCGAATCTGTTGGCGTGGGCATCAAGACAATTCTAGACTGCATTTTCGAGGCCAGGGCTGGCGCTCCAGAGTCGAATGTTTTGGACACATTCTCGGACCTGCTGCTCGACACGATACAGGAGATGCAAGGCTGAAGGGATGGCAGGGACTGCATGTACACGCATCAGACGGGATACCGGCATTGCTGGACAGACGAATGGATCACATTGGCACATATGACATCATCTGTTGATAGAATTAAAATGGCTGCTATTTTTGGCATGTGGTCTATAATGGGCGTACTTGTACGGCTGTTGTGGGGGCGGATTCGAGTCAGCAACGAATCAGCCAGCTGAACGTTCTTCAGCTGGGGGCCAGCCTGCCCAGCTCTGCAGAGAGGATGCATCACGGTTACTTAACATGAGGTTTCCGCACTCCGTACAGAATAGGGGGGTCAATAGTCAATGGAGGCTGGAGGCTCAACACAAACCGGGCACCATGCTGGCAACAGTTTGCATATTTGCTTTTTGCCGCCCTTGAATGAAATACCAGCCTGGCCAGCCCATGATGAGCTGCCTTGGGCCGCTTGGCTGCCTCCTCTTGCTTCCACGCTCTCCAACAATACCCACTCGTTGGCAGAACATGATGGACTCCGCACTTGGCGTTGATTACTTTTGCCTCCAAAAGCAAACGCAGGCAGAACGATTCAAAGGTCCTCTGGTCTGCTCGGCTCGCCACCGCTGACGTGGACAAAGACACGGATGGAGCCGACATTTACTTGCAAGCTGTGTGCCAAGACTACGAACAGTCAGAGGCCAGGGCTTGCTTGAGCATGTTGAAGTGGGGCCGGTGTCGACGAACCCGGCTGCTGGGCTGGGCTGGGGTTTGATGGATGGGGTTCGAGGGAAGCTGGACTGGGGACGGGAAGCAAGGGACGAACAACCTGCCCTAGCGTCTGCGAATATGCTCCGACTGGTACGTGGGAGCGGCGGTGGACTGCACAGAGTGCGGGGAGGCTACAGAAGAGCCTGGTTCGGGAGCAGACATGATGTTGTGGAACGTGGGTGCTCCAAGCCCGTACCTGACTGGAAGTGGACGTTGGGCTGGCGAGGGTTTGCCGCCCAAGGCTTGCGCTTCCACGCCGCCGGGTCCATTCGCAATGCCTTTGGAAGGTACAGGGCATCTACGGAGTACATTGGGAGGAAAAGAGTATTGCTGAAGCAGAGCAACCCACGTCTCCCTTGCAGATGGCGCTCGTTGCCCTTACGCGACGGTACTCTGGTGGTGCTCGCTGGCCTGGACGAAGAGCCCTTTCGGTTGAGCAGGCACCGAAGTGCCGAGTATGGAGACGGGAACCCGCCCGTACGATCCACGATTGCAGGGTACGAGATACGAGCAATAGCCGTGCCGCGCCGTTGGTAACAACAGACAAGGATGACGGGCGCGGCGGTGGGAGGAGGCTTCCGGGACGAGGGTCCCAAGCAAGGGAGGGCGCAGGCTGAGTGCCGAACCGGCGTCCGATTGGCGGTGAATTGCATCTAAATCAACTCACTCGCTCACCGTCACTCGCAGCAGTGGCGCGGCCAGTTGGTTTTGGCAGGGCGGATTGTCTGTGCGCCAGCAATGTCTCGTTTGGTTTGGCGTCGATGTTCTGGTCCGTACGAAATACCCCGTATTACTCCCCCGGCACATGTTTGCTGCTCTTGTTTGCCCAGGATCGCTGTCCTTCGTGCCTGGCAGAGGGGCTCAAGGAGTTCCGTTCCCGCCACTACTTATCTGGAAGACGGAAGGGAATCGCGTTGTGAGCGAGCCCAATCAAGGCGGTCCTTCTATCCTATCATGCCTTGCATGCCCATCGTGCAGTCTCTCCATCGGCAGGACGACTTGAGACAATGTCGCGCGCGTGTCGGGCCTGCGCAGTCCGAGCCTGCTGATCCCGACCGACTGCGCTCGGCGACAGGACTGCTTGGTAGCCCTATCGTCACGTTACTTGGGATCGCATGTATCGAGTGTTCTCGTAGGCGGCTCCAATCCGGCGGCGGTGACGACGCGCCCAGTGGAAGAGGCGGGGGCCCCGGGGCGAGCCGAGCGGGCGACTCGGGACGCCGCCAGCAGAGGGCTGGAGGGGGGGGGTGGGGGCGTCGTGCTAACCACGTACATGAGCAGCTCACAGTGCCTCCGCTGGAGCGGATCAAGTCAGGCGAGTGCCGGCGGTGTCGCGTGCGAATGCCGCACTCCGTACTCCGTACAGTGCGTGCGGCCTCTATGACTTCTAGCGGCCGCCGTCGAATTCCTTCGGCGACGAGCTTACGTGGTGTCGTGGCTGCGGGTTGTCCGTACGAGTGCGAGGCGCTGCGATGAGGAAGCGGCGGGTGATTTGCAGGACTGCCTGGCTGTGTTTGAGGGCCATGTCGCTCGGAGATGAGGCGGCAGATGGGCCCGGCTGGTTGGGTTGGTTCAACCTTGGACGGCGACGGCTGCCGGTGATTCGACACCGCCAGACAGAATGCTGCGCAGGCATTCCCGGCGCGTGCGCTCCGTATCTGTGGATACATCCAATGCACACTGGTTTCCCCATTTGCCCATCTTGCCTTCGCGCACCTGGTGGCCCGACCGGCCCATGCATCTAGCGTCCCCGTACGAGCGCTCGTACGTCAGTACGTCAGAAACCCCGTTGATGCCGGCATGCCCGACGCCTGTGGAGCTGCGTTTGCTTTCTTCTTTTGTCACTACGGACTACTCCGTACTCGACGACTCGTATTTCCGCACTCGCACGGGCGAAAGGGACGTGGCCAAGATACTCGTCCGCTCGCGCGCCCCTTGCAAACTGGCCTCATAGCACGACACTGGTTTGCTGGAATAAACCTGTCTCGGCAGATCTCGCTGGGCCCGACAAGTACATACAACGTTCGTGCGATGCGCCCACGCAGGGTTTCCCTGGCCCACGGCGGCCAGGTGGGAGGGTCGCGCGTCGTCGTCGTGGACCAAGTGAACGGTTGCCCGTCCTCGTACTTGTACAGTGCAAGGCCCCCGGCGGCCGCCGCGCAGCCACTTCAGCGCAGTCCAGTTACAGCGGGCGGGACCTCCCCACCCACCCTCCGGGGAATCAGCCAGCGCTAGGGGATTGATCGCAGTGCTCTGCTGCCTCGTTAGGTACCTGTTTGCTGGCTGGCCGGCGCTCAGCGAAGGCTGCTCCCGTCCCACCTCCAGCCCGGCCGCCAGAGCAACCCGTCGCTCGGTCCAGACCAGCGACCGACCTCGACTCCGTGTCCCAACGTCTCTCGCCCATCCCCTCGTCTCGTTGCTTGTGACAAGGTCCTCCGCCGATTGATTGATCCTGCTCTCGCAAAACCATACCATGGCGTCCTTCCAGTAGTTGCGACGCGTCCCTGTATGGCGCCTCGAAATTTTACGTATGTGCCTGCCTGCCCAGCCTCCCGGCCAGCCTCGGTGCCTCTGCAGCAAAACACGTCGCGCGAACCTCAACGCCGTCGCCGGGGGCGACCTTGCGAAGGCAAATCCCTTGACGCCTGTTTTGGACGCGTTCGCTGACACGCTGCGTCCTCACAGCCTACAGAGCGTCGATCAGCTCGAGCTCCAGCCGGACGTGGCCGCCGCAGGCCACTGACGACGTCAAGCCTCACCACCTTGCGAGGTCGCCGGGCCATGATCCTATGGCGCCGCCAGCCCTACAAACTGACCCGTCGCACGCGCCGACTTCGCCGAATCGCGCTGCCAGAGATGCGAGGCCGAGGAGGACGCTGCCCAAGCTTGCAGCCTCTGGCAAGAAGGATCCCTTGGCGGTGACGTCGACAGCCAACAGGCTGATGGGCAAGGCAATTGCGCGCACCGCCCCGGCCGCGGGGAGGCCATTGCTCCCCGTCACGGAGCGACGGTCCCACGAAGACAAGACCGGCTCGCAGGGCAAGAGGGAGCCCGAGTCGGACAAGTGGGACATCGTCCCGGACGGCTCCTCGGCTGGTCGTGAGGGGCGCCAGTTTACCGTTGCCAACGTGGGCAACAATGGGAGGATTTACCTGAGGTGAGTCTTGCGCCAGTGCCGAGTAGAAGCCGTGGCTTTGTCGAGGGGGACCGAGTCTCACTTGGCTTCGCAACCTCCTTGCGTCCTCCCTGCTGGCCCGTCTGGAATGCTGACGTGGGACGACCCTAGACCCAGCGTTCGACCTGCTCACCAGCGATATCCGCAGCCCAACTTCAGCTTTCCCATTACGCCGCCTGGCGCTGGAGGTTCGGAGGCGTTGGGAAAGGAAAAGACCAAGGGGGGCAAGGAGGCCAGCGGGCATATGGCGCTGCAACCACAGGCGAGCCAATGGACGCCCACGCCGAGCGCGTCGCCTCTGGGAGATGCGCAGTATTTCCCGGACCCTCGAAATCTGAGTCACCCCACGAGACCCCGTCGAGCCATGTCGGACAGCACCATTCACGAAACCAATGTTGCGAGTGAGCTGGACAAGGATGCCTTCAAAGTTATCATCTCCAAGCCCAGCGATGACAACCGGCCCCGGACCATGGATGACTTGAATGCCGTTGATGCGCCGCTTCTGAGCATTAATATACCATCTTGGCGCATCGGAACGCCGCGGTTCACCTTGACGGGCACCCCGGTGATACGAGGGTCTTCCTATGCCCCTACTGAAGATGTTCGATCCAGCTACGCTTCATTGTTGAACCAATCGTCCAAGGCTCTAAATGCCTCCATCCCTGACCTTGGGATGAGGAACTTCAATTCCCTGACGGTACGTCGCCCGCCAAACCTGCGGTTCTCGACGCAGCGAAGTGCTCCGGAACTTCCTTCACCGCGTTTGTTGCGCCCGATTCGCTCGACATACGTGTCCACACATCTAGTTATCGAACCAGCCATGTTCGACGACTTGACCTTCAAGCCCGCTTGCGACGACCGCTCTATTGTCCGGTACTCCCCTGCCGGGGCCGTCACGGCGGCGACGCCTCCTCGCTTGGTCGCTGAGATCACATCACCAAGCTTTCTCGATTACGAGTTGATTTCAGACTTCTTCCTCACCTTTAGGGCGTTCCTGGAGCCTACGGACTTGCTTCGTATGCTCATCGCGCGATTGAAGTGGGCACTGGCACGAAAGGACGAATCTGGCATGATTGTTCGTGTGCGAACCTTTGTTGCCGTGCGTCACTGGATCTTGAACTATTTTCTCGATGACTTTGTCCTCGAGTACGACCTGCGCGTCACCTTCTGCAACCTGTTGAACGAGTTTGTGGAGGAGCTGTCCCATGACGCTTCGTGCCGCAAGGTCCAGCTGAAGATACTTGCGGAACTCAAGAAGTGTTGGAGGCGGGTCTGCACCCAGTATTGGGACGGCCCTGAATTCGACGACTCGCTGGGACCGGAGGTTCCCATAGCCCCTGGTGGCGTGGCTGGACACAGAGACGCCAACTTGGACCCCGGTTCCCTTGAGCGAGAGGGTGTGCAACTGCAGCAACCGGATACTCTGGCCCCTTTACCGGAATTCACGACTGAACTTGCGAGCCGCTCGGCCAGAGGGCCCAAAGGCCCTTCTATGGGAGACTTTATCATCCTAGGAGACCGGCCCGAAACTCCAGAGAACGAGGCCGTCGATGGTGCCGACGCGGAGAATGGCCCCGGCTCGCCGCTCAGCCTCGAAAGTATGGACATAGTCTCCTGTTCATTCCCGAGCAAGAGCATGAAGGCGCTCAATCCGAACCCAGCTCAACCGATGACTGCACATCCTGTGTCGTCGGCCTCAGTACACATCGGGACAGGACCGGTTGCCACGACACCAAAGGCGCTTGTTGGCAAACGCGTTCGTCCGACTCAGACACATAAGCGCAACAACAGCCTCAGCGACTCGCTGCGGGAGCACGGTTCCGACAAGTCTTCGTCGCATGATCAGGTCTTCTCTACGACCTGGCAGTCCGCGGGTAGTCTGGTCCGTGGAAATCTTCTCCCCCCTGGACAGCCTTATGTCGATTACGAGCATCACGGGCCACATGGATCCAACAACAGGCAGACTACCATATTTCAACCCAAGGATCAACATCTGGCCAAACAAGGAGCCGTTGGGGGCGCCATGTCTGGATCCGGTATGAGGAAACTGCTCGGGAGCGTCCGTCGTGCTCTACGAAGCCGAGGACAGGCGCTCTCCCCCACGCATGGCCATTTCATGAACATGTCGCCCACTGGATTGCGTGGGGCTACTACGAATCGAGTCCCCACGACCGCCGTCGTGCCACAACGACCACGCGGACACAATGGTGGCCGACCTCGTCCGTCAGTCCGGATTGACCTACTTGGCGCTGAGGTTGCGGAGGACTTCAGACAAGCACTTCGTGAGGAGGGGCCCGCGCCAGAGGCAGAGGGTCTGGCCCTGGCGGAACCTCCAAAATCTGCGCCGCTCCTCGCAGCACATCCAGAGTACTCGGCTGACCACCTGGGATCGGAAGCTCTCGATAGCTTGCCCCGGATTTCCAAGCAAAGACCGTTCAGTGATATGGCCATAACCACTGGCAGCAAGTCGATTGTCATTGTGGATGACACGATCCCGTTTGATATGTCCGCCGCCAATGTACCGTACCCACCTGCGGGCAATCCATCCGTGGACACCTTTGCCGACACCTTCATGCCCAGTTGCGCGGACCCAACGCCTCCCAACACGCCTCCTGCCAATTCCACCAGAGGAGACACACCAAGGCGATCGTCGTATCTTCTGAATCAACATGTCAGCCTACCCCCGGAGGATGATGCTTTGCCCCCCTTCATCCCTGATCTGGCGACCTTGGAGGGTTGCCAAAGCAGTCGCGCGTCAGATGATATATACAAAATAGCACCATCGATGAGCGGACACCGGTTGGGACATCCTCCATCGAGTGCAGGAACGTTTCAAATGCATAGGGGAGGCCGATCTACCGGGACGCATCAGTCCATCAACTCGGTGATGCGTCGTCGGTACAATTCATTCAGCAGCGGTGTTTTGCCGCCACCAACCGTGCGGAGCTTCGACGCGACTACTGATTCGGGAACCTCTATAATGGAGCAGGCTTCCGATGTTCCCCTCCCGGAGCCCCTCAGAGTGCTTCGAAGACGACCCGGCGGCGATCTGAGAGCAGCTACCAACGTGGGAGACCTTGACCGAACATCATTGAGAAGATCGCAATCTGTTGGGTCTCTGGCAGCATATACCGAGTCTATACGAAGCTCCTACTTGGTCAACACCCGTCCAAACTCAGCCGGCCACACGGAGTCTATAATCAGCCACGCCCCAGAGAGGCGCGGAGAGGTGTTCTCGCTTGGTCAACTGGCTGAGAAGCCCCCAAAGCGTCAGCTATCGCTCTTCAGTACCCACTCCTCCAAACCGGCTATGCGTCCCTCGTTTGAAAAGGAGGCTCAGAAACTGGCCCAAATACCAGATGACGAGGACGCCGGTGGCATTGAGTCTGCTCTGCTGAAACTTGAAGGCAAATATGACAAGAGGCCTCCAACAGTTTTCATGAGCGCCCAGAGAGCGACAGACATCCAAGAGAGTTTTACTCTCAATGCAAAAGAATGCGTCAGCGACCTCGAGGATGTGGAGCGAGAGAAGAAAGAAAATCGTCATGTACATGTTATAGACGAGCCCCTTGATAAAGGCGCGCCGGAGATGCGCCGAGGAACAGCTGTGGAGATAAAGTCGTTCCTCTCTGATGGCTCCCAAGAGTCATATTGTTCCATTCCTCTCCTGGATAGAGAGCTCACTGATGACGGTCGAGGTCAGATGTGGACTGACCGGTCAATCTTTCGTGGCTCCGACGACGAGGAGTCGCCGGACGAAACGGAGAAGGGGCTTGGATTTTTTGAAAACGCCGACGCTCAGCATCTATCTTTCGATTTCGTCCAGAAGACCGACAGTATGGAGCGGATCAAATTCGACGCGACAGCACCTTCAGAGCCCGAAGATCAATCATTTCTGGAAGACGATAGCGCAGACGATACGGACCTATCCTCTGAGCTTTCTGCCAATGTCATCGACTCTGGCACCATGGAAGGCGACGAGGCACTGTTCTCCAAATATCGGTCTCCTGACCATCCTCCACGGGATTTGGCCTCGCGGGCAACGACACGGTATTCGTCGCACCAGATGACACTGGCACAGGCCTTAGCCATGTCACCCGACAGCTGCACTTCCCGCAACGACTCAGCGGCAAGAAGCCGGGCCCAGAAGCTTCTCCCTCCAACACCGGAAATGACTCCAGTCGTGCCGCAGAGCCACGCTCCTACCTCAGCCGCGAAGGCTGAAAGCATCCACGCCAGCAAGTACTCCGTCCACTTGCCTTTCATCCTGGCTTTTGACTCGGATATATTGGCCCAGCAGTTCACTTTGATCGAAAAGGACGCACTGAACGAAGTCGACTGGAAGGAGTTGATCGACATGAAGTGGAAGAATGCCGCTAGGAATGATTCCCGCTCATGGGTGGATTTCTTGCGCAACAGCGATGCGCAAGGGGTTGAGGTGGTGATTGCTCGGTTCAACATAATGGTCAAATGGGCCATTTCCGAGATCGTCCTCACACAGGATGTCGAAGAGCGAGCCAGGTGCATCATCAAGCTCATCCACATCGCGTCGCACTGCCGGCGGTACCGCAACTTTGCGACGCTTGCGCAGCTGACCATTGCGCTGTCCAGCAACGAAGTCTCGCGCCTGAGCAAGACGTGGGAGCTCGTGCCCGCCCACGACGTCAAGACACTCAACAGCCTGGAGATGCTGGTGACGCCGAGCCGCAACTTCCACGCGATCCGGGCCGAGATGGAGATGGGCTCGGACGCGGGCTGCATCCCCTTTGTGGGCATCTACACGCACGACTTACTTTACAACGCCCAGCGGCCGTCGGAGATCGCGAGCTCGCCGACTACCGCGCCGCTGGTCAACTTTGAGCGCTGCCGCATCGGCGCTGCCGTCGTCAAGACCCTGTTGCGGCTGCTGGAGGCGAGCACTCGATACTTCTTCCTCCCCATCGAGGGCATCACTGAACGTTGTCTCTGGATCGGCGCCTTGAGCGACAAGGAAATCCGACGACACTCAGAGAGCCTGGAGTAAGGCGCCGCCTCTTCTTGTCTGCGGCGCCCCATTGTCAGGAAACAACACGATTGATAACTTTTTGCAATGTTTTATGCGCAACGCTACACCCACTCGTTTGCAGACCGCCCGCGCCGCCCCCCATCACATAACGGATTTGAGATACCCGCACACACCAGAGACGGGTCTGATTTTCGACCCAGCACAGCTTGACATTCTCATTTCTCGTCGTCCAGTTAATGACGGCGTTGGCACAAATACCCCATCGTTGCGCATAGCCTGCCCTCATCTTTTCCCTGTTCTTCCCCTTTATTTGTACCAACACTACACGGAAGGGCCTACACAGATACCCACGGGGAGTTACACGGAGCTGCAGCGCCTTGCTCTGCTTAGCGTTCTCTTTTCAATTGCGCAAGGCGAGGAGTTTGTTCTTGCGGGATTGTCTTTTGCCCGCCCCCTCTGAAAAGGCTGGTTGGGCGGACGGATGGACGATTGCATGATAATGCGGGGCGGCCGGTAATGGATTATATTTTGGAGAATATGGGTTGGAGAATGGGCCTGGCTCTATCGTTACTTACTCGTACTTGCAAACTGTAATTGCCTTTGGGCACTGAATGTTGGTCGACCCATTTCACAATGCTACATTTGGACCGCACGATCGATATCCACTGGCGGGCACTGGCTAGCCTGCATCGTAGCCGATCAAAGAGAGGCCGTCTTTCATACCCTCTCGGCATTCTGAACAAGTTACAGCGTGCATCGAGAAGGCGACCGCACCTCCTTGCCCGGATCTGACGGCTTATCAGAGCCTTCAAAAAAAAAATCCACACGATAGGTTGCCGTTGGCTACAAGCGAGGTCACGCCAATCAGGGTACAGCTCACAGTATAGGAATAGACCACAAAGGACCCGTGGTTCAATGGTATATTTTGGTCTTTTTTTCTCACTTGGATGGCTATTCAGCTTCACGCAACGAAAATGTCTTTGGAAACCATGGCGGGATAACGGTCAAGTCCACCCCATTGCTGGCACAGGGCTTTCCCTCGTCCCCTCGCGCGACGATGGCACGAACAGAACGAGTATCTTTCCCTCATAAGTGCCACCAAGTCGACCAGAGTCTCCAAGACAGCTAAATGCAAGCCTGGGAAACGCCTCCGATGACGAGTAACCATTACCATTCTGTTGCAGCCACACTCAAACCACCCTTCGGCTCAGCCTCCTAGGCCCATTCGCCGGTGGGGGCAGCGGCCCAATCGCCGGTGGCCTCAGTGTTGTCCCAGCCAGCGCCAGGAGCAGCAGCACCGGTGAAGCCAGCGGCAGGAGCGGCCTCCCAGTCAGCAGCGGCGCCGGCAGCGGCGGTCTCGATAGCGACGGGAGCCTCCTCCTCGACAGCGGCCTTCTCCTCCTCGGTCTTCTCCTCAGCCTCGGCCTCAGGGTCGCGGTCTTTGTGAATATGTAAGCATTTGCTCCTTCGTACGGGCATAATCATAAGAGGGACAACATACAGAAGTACAGATCGGGCATGACGTCCCAAGGAGTCTCGCGGTTGTAGATGGTGCCGCGGAGGCGGAGGACCTCACGGGCAAGCAGCCACCAGACGGTACCGATGGCGTTGCGACCCTTGTTGTTGGTGGGGATGGCAACGTCGACGTACTCGGTGGGCGAGTCGGTGTCGCAGAGGGCAATGACGGGGATGTTGACGTAGCTGGCCTCCTTGATAGCCTGGGCGTCGGTGCGGGGGTCGGTGACGATGATCAGGCGGGGCTCCTTGAAAGAGCGGGTGATATAGTTGGTGAAGCTACCGGGGGTGAAGCGACCGGCGATGGAAGAGGCGCCAGTGTGGGCGGCGAACTTGAGGACAGCGCGCTGACCGTAGGGACGGGCGGAGATGACGCAAATGTCGGCAGGGTTGTCGATGGCGACGATGATGCGGGCGGCGAGGACAATCTTCTCCCTTGTGGGTTGTTAGCACGCCGATGGTCCCCCGGTTTCCCATCTGCCTGCAAGGCCTCCGTCGCACGTACCAGGTCTTGCCAATGTTGATAACGTTGACACCGTCGGCGCGAGTCTTCCACAGGTAAGGCTCCATGTGCACCTGCAGGTTCTTGCTGCCGAGGTGGGACTGCGCAGCCAGGAGCATCTCAATGTCCTGGCTGGTGGCGTTGAGGACGGACGGCAGGTTGGAGGGGGCCATCTTGACTGATTTCTTCCGTGCGGTGGACGTGTGGTGAGGAAGAAGAGGGTTGAAGTTGGAGGCTGTTCGTGCAGGTCGCAAAAAGTTCGCGAGACCTTCGCAAAATGCCGAAAATGTGTGTGGTGGGAGCCCTGAAGACACTAATACGAATCTAGTCTAGCGCAAGTTTCCATCCATCGACGACTCGAAGCCACGTGACTAGAAACGCTAGGCCCGTTTGAGCGACGTGTCGGACGACTGACCAAAGGAGCCTGGGAAATTTTGAGGACGGGCGCAAGCCGGTCAGCTCTGTAGACAGTCGACTACCTGGATATCTGCTTTGCAGACGCAGCCATGCCGCCCAGATTAGAGGTGCTGCAGCGCCTAGGCACTGTCAATCGTAAGGATTCCATCGCGGCGTTGAAGCCTGGGACGCTCATCACTGACGAACTCTGCCAGTCTGCCTCCGGCCAGCGACCCGAGCGCCGGCACCTCCATTCCTGCCCGTCGTGCAGTCGGCCAACTTGTCGCTACGAGAGAGGAAGCGCAAGGCCAAACAAGACCCTTACAAGTGGGCGCAAGCACAGCAGCGCAAGAATGCCAATCTGAAGCGACGCGAAGTGCTGCAGAAGCAGCGAGACGAGGCCTGGGGCGATCCGGTCTGGGGCAATACAACACCCTTCCTGGAGTCTCTCGATGCGGCCGGCCAGGAGAGCACTAGCGAAGTGCCCAAGGACGCCAGTGGGAATCTCCTGCGGAAGCCGCGCGACCTGCCGACGTCGCCCGGCCTGCGCAACCACTTCCTCACGGATGCCGAGCTCGACGAGGCGGCCAAGCACGCCCACGCCTTGACGAAGCCCATGGTCGGCGTGGTGGAGTCGCAGATGGACCCGGCGACCGAGGAGGAGAGGAAGAAGCTGCACGATCAGAAGCATTACAAGGCTCTCGACGCCCTGCGGAGGATAACATCGCTTCGGAACGGCAGCGCCGAAGACCGCTTTCACGCCAACGTGCGACGGATTGTCGATGAGTTTGGGCGCCACAAGACGGACAAGTTCCTGGAGCCGAAGCCGCAGTCCATTTCACCAAATACCGTACCGATGCCGGGGCGCTCAGGCCCCGACACGGGGAGCTCCGAGGTGCAGATTGCCATCCTCACGGCCAAGATCAGAGCCGTGGGCAAGGCTCTCGAGATCAATCGTGGCTACAAGGACAAGCACAACAAGCGGAATTTGAGGCTGCTCGTGCACCGACGCCAGAAGCTCCTCAGCTACATGGAGAGGAAAGAGAGGGGAAGCGAGCGATGGACACACATGGTTGAGAAGCTGGGACTCACGCCGGCGATGTGGAAGGGACAAATTAGTCTGTAGGTCTTGTAGGAATACTCCTTCTGTATGTACAATATCAAAGCTATTCGAGGACAGGTTGCTGTCCAGGTCACTCTTCTACCTCCGCCCTTTGCGCCAAATGTGAAACCCTCCCGTGCGATGATAAGCTCATGGTGCTATACTACAAGCAGGCTGAAAATTCGAGACAAGAAATGGGCTACGCTCAAAACACGCTGATGAAGTTGCCAATGCGATCCTTCTGGTTCTGAGCTATGCACTCCGCAATCCAGGTGATGTTGCGAATCTCCTGCTCAAACGTTAGCTCATGGCCCTCGAGTGTGTGCTCTGTAGGCGAGGAGCCTCACCTGTTCTCTCAACTTCACCCAAGCGTAGACAATTGCGTAGGTGAACTGTCTCGTGAAGGCGCTTTTGGAAATCTCCATCTCCTTTTGGTAAAACATGTCTTCTAGCGTCTTGCCATCGGACGAGCCACCGCCCATGTTGCCAGGGCCCGAAGCGCCGCCCAGCGAGGCGGCGTCGAAGAAGGTCTTGTAGTCATGAACTCCATCAACGGCAAGGCGCACGCCCTCGGGGTCTTCAGCCCTCGAAAGCATCAAGGTCCCCTCAGGGTAGAGCTTGCCGAAGTTGGGGTAGAGCTTCTTACGATCCGCCTTGTTCAGCTCAGTGCCAAACGAGTTAAGGGTGATGTTGATGGCTCGCCGATCAGCCTCAAACTCCAGAATCTCCGACATGACCTCTGCCGTTGGGGATCCAACCATGTCAGGGTGCGTGTTGACAAAGTTGTAAAAGTCCTCCAGGTAGTTCTTGTAGAGCGTGTTGCGCACAATCTCAATGTTGAGCTCGTCGAGGTCTTGATGGCTGAGGCTGCCCTTGAAGTAGGGCGCCAGTGGCGTCTCGATCAGCACGCTGTTGTAGAGCTCTTCGATGTTTGTGGCGACGCAGAGCACGGGCATTGTCTCGAACCAACCCAGCGGGTGGCATCTCTCAAGCAGCTCGCGGGTGTCTCTTTCGTGCAGCGTGCCGGTGATGAGAAGAGCGACGTTGTCGATCATGTAGCCGTAGGTAACGTAGTCCATGAAGGTCGCGAGGGAGCCGACGGCATTGGCACGAACATAGCGGAACTCGGAGATGAGCTTGTCGGTGGTCTTCGAGGCAAGGCTGGAGGTCGATGGGTTCGGAGGGAGGGAGGCGAGGAAGTCGCCGTAGGCCGGGCCGAGCTGCAGCTTGAGATCTTCAAGGAACGTGTTAGCGCATCGCAGTCTTGCATTGACAATATTCGGGTAGCTAGCGCACCATCGATGGTCTCGCACTGCGTCAGATTGTTGTAAGCCGGACCAGTGAGCAGGCCGTTGCGGTAGCCTCGAACGATGCCCTCGACATAGCTGCGTTGCGTCAGCGCCGTGTTGGCCCTGCGGCTTCCAGCTCAACTCACCCGTTGTTCACATTGAAGAATAGACCCTCCATCTTGTCCGTCAGCCAGCTGGCGCAGGCTGCAGAGAGCAACAGAGCTTGAACACCTGCGCAGAAAGGGGCGAGTCGTTTGGATGCGAGAGCAGCGAGAATGGCGAGTGATGCTTGGCTCGTCGTCGCCGTCGTCGTAGGCGGGCCAGCCTCCCAAGGAGCTTCCACGTGAGTGGGCGGCGTCAAGCCACGTCGCGGAAATTTAGTAGCGCCGACACCCGAAACCAAGCCTTCGCTTTCTGTGGCAGAGGTCGAGCCAAAAATTAATTCTGGGTGGAGCAGGCCAGAGCTCTGAACTAAAAAATTTCCTTGCAACTCTCCAGCGCTGCGCACACGTCCATAATTGCGCCCACGAGAGCAAGCCGAAGGCCAATCGACCCGTGCAAGACCGCTGCAGAGAGCGTCGACTGTCCAAAATGTCTCTCTTCGTGCTTGCCGAGACGCCTGCGGGGTGAGTCGCCAGAGTCCAGCTCCGAGGGGGGCTCAATCCGCCCTCGAGACGTTCCAATCGCTGACGACGAGAAGCTATGGTCTGTTCAAGGCCGCCGACAAGAAGTTGTTCAAGAACGATGACCTCGCCGCCGAACTCGGTCGCCCGGAGAAGCTGGTTGAGATGTGAGGACGAGACCCAGATCTGCAGACGTTGACAACCGGCTAATGGAACCTCCCCCAGGCTGAAGCTGAAGAAGTTTGTCAAGTTCGACAGCGCCGCCATGGCCCTCGAGGAGGCTGCCTCGTTGAAGGATGGAAAGGTCCCGGCCCTCCTGACCTCTCTTCTTGAGGAGCTTAAGTCGGAGAAGAAGGCCTCTCTGGCCGTCGCCGACATCAAGCTGGGAACCGCCATCTCGAACCTTCCCCAGTTTAACATTTCTCCCGTCAGCGGATCCAACACCATGGACGTCTTTCGAGGACTTCGAGAACACCTGCCGTCTCTGATCCCCGGGCTCGCCCAAGAGAATATCGACCGCATGGCCCTCGGTCTCTCGCACTCGATTTCCCGACACAAGCTCAAGTTCTCCGTCGACAAGATCGATTCCATGATCATCCAGGCAATCAAGCTCATTGACGACATGGACAAGGACCTCAACGTTTTCGCCATGCGCACCAAGGAGTGGTACGGCTGGCACTTCCCGGAACTGGCCAAAATCTTGAACGACAACCTGGCCTACGCGCGCGTGATTCTGACTGCTGGTTTCCGAACCAACATTGCTGAAACCGACCTTTCCGAGGTTCTCCCCGAAGCCACGGAAGAAGCCGTCAAGAAGGCTGCCGAGATTAGCATGGGTACTGAGATCACTGAGACCGATTTGGAGAACATCAAGTCTTTGGCCGAGCAGGTCATCCTCTACACCGAGTACCGGTCGCAGCTCTCTTCTTACTTGGAGAGCCGAATGCGCGCCATCGCCCCGAACCTGACCTCTCTGGTCGGCTACCTCGTCGGCGCGAGACTCATCTCCCACGCTGGTTCTCTCATGAGCCTTGCCAAGGCTCCTGGCTCCACCATCCAGATCCTGGGTGCCGAGAAGGCCCTGTTCCGTGCTCTCAAGACGAAGCACGACACCCCCAAGTATGGTATCATCTACCACTCGTCTCTCATCGGTCAGGCCACCGGCCGAAACAAGGGCAAGATCGCGCGTATGTTGGCTGCCAAGACTGCCTTGGGCCTTCGCGTGGATGCGCTTGAGACATTCGATGACGATGCAGATGACGAGGAGAGGTCGATGCTGGGACTCACCAGCCGCATCAAGCTTGAGAACCACCTCCGCAAGCTCGAGGGCAAGCCCCTTCTCCCCAAGGGCACCAACATTGCCCCTTCGGGCGAAATCATGGCACCTGGCCAATTCACCCTGAAGGAGACTCGGCGGTACAATGTCGATGCCGACGGCGTGAACGAGGAGGTTAACGGCGACTCTTCCAAGAAGAGCAAAGACAAGAAGTCCAAGGACAAGAAGAAGGCTTTGATTGAGGTTGTGGATGAGCAATCCGACGATGAGATGAAGGACGCCGAGGACGATGGCTCTGATGACGACGAGGAGACTGCGACGCCTGCCAAGTCCAAGGTTGCCAAGCTGTCGGCCGCCGAGTACGAGCGTTTGGCCGATCTCGCCGGCCTGTCGGTCAAGAAGTTCAAGCGGAAGTACGAGCGAGGCGACGTCCAGCTGGAGTCCGACGGCACTCCCAAGGTCTTCAGCAAGAAGGATCTCAAGAAGATGCGCAAGGCTGCCGAGAATGGCACCCCCGTGAAGGCCGCGACGCCATCCAAGGCCGAGCCCGTGTCGGAAAAGAAGAAGCGCAAGCACGACGGCGACGACGAGGCGGCCGAGGACAAGAAGGAGAAGAAGCAAAAGAAGAAGAAGCGCCACTCGGAAGCCTGATTGGGCCCGGCTGGGTTTTTGGCTCCGCCGACTCCCAGCGGGTTGGGTGGAAGACGTGACCAGACAGGACCTGCATACCGTCTGCGATGTGTAGATATATGACGATACCTGAGCTTCTTGAGGTGGGGGGAACTCTTCTGGCCTCCTTCGATGTTGAGAGCCGATTAATGGCCGGCGTTTACGGGGGGGCATGTACGGCATCTGGCGTGTAAGGCTTCATTTTAGTTTTGAATTTTTTGCTTCTCTTGTTCCTGTCCTCAGTTCTGCGTCCATCGATACTGTGGCTGTTGGGCGGTGGAAGGCGGCTTAGTCTTCGTTGGTTTGGATAGAAATCAATAACACCGACAACTACTACCTACTGGTCGTGACCAGCTCACTCATCCCCAGCTTGCATGCTCGACGTTGCAGCGTTCCTTTTGCGCAAAAGAGTCAATTGGTCTTGAGAACTTGAGAAGCAAAGCACGTCGTAGTGTCTAGGTATCTGCGCGATTTGCCCCCGGCATTCCAGCGAGCGATTCGGGGTATCCGTTGCAATATCAAGAATTTCAAAGTCAAGAAAAGACGTTCAAACCAACAAGAGACCCAATCCCCCCCTCCACCTTCTGGAGTCATCTCAAGGGTATCGCTTCTCCGCCGCTGGTAGTCTCATTTCATTATGCTGGAGAATAACCCCTGGTCCAACCAGTCCATTGCCGCACCCAAGAAAAAAAAAGGGTCTCATGGGCAGACGAATTCAATCATTAGTCTGGTGTGAGTAAATCGAGGTCCTGCTGCCAAAGAGGCGTTTGACCCGTGGGAAGACGCTGCTTGGGAGGTCTCGGAAGAAAGTAGCTGTAGCAATCGTTGAAGACGAGATGGGCGGTCGCGAATACGCGCCCTCGAAATCAAGTAGACCACGCTAAGTCGCCAAAGATGCCAAAGTCAGCACTTCACGGTCGCAGTTTCACAAACGTCTGACGCGCCATCAGATGTTCTCGACAAGGCGAGAGTTCATGGCTTGCTGGAAACCAGGGTCCTGACCTCCAAAGTCACGCTGCATGCCGGTCTCGGCACTACCGCTACCCTCGCCAGTCTGATGAGCCATGGCACTGAGAGCCGTGTTAATGTTCTGATTCGAGCCAGGCAAGAAGATGACCTTGCTGTTGGCGGACTTGGCCATGGCTTGCATGGCCTCGAGGTAGCGGATCTGCATGGCGGGCGCGGAGCTGAGAATGTCGGCAGCCTGTCGCATCAACTTGGCAGACTCGACCTGTAGGATGAGACGTGAGCGGAAGCGCCTTTCTGCCGGTGGCGGTGCCTGAGACGTACCTCGGCCTTGGCAGCGATGATCTTGCTTTCACCAATACGCTTGCTTTGGGCGGCCATGGACAGAGACTCCTGCAGCTCCTGGCTAAAGATGATGTCCTTGATGAGCATGCTCTCGACCTGAACACCCCAGCCCGCAGCAACATCCTCGATGATCTCGCCAATGGACTGAGCAATCTCCTCGCGACGCTCGATGACGTCCTGGAGGACGCGAGCGCCAACCACGTGGCGCAAGGTGGTCTGGGTGCGCTCCACGAGGGCCTGGCGCACGTTGGTGATGCCGAAGGCAGCTTTGTGGGGCGCCACGATGTGGTAGTAGATGACGGAGGTGAGGCGGAGCGTGACGTTGTCCTTGGTCATGCATATCTGCTCGGGCACCTCGGTGATCTGAATCTTGACATCGATCTGGATGAGCCTCTCGCTGAGGGGGTTGACCCTGACCAGGCCGGGGTCGACGGCCTTGTAGAAGCGACCGAATTTGGTGACGAGACCAACATTGCCCTGATGGACGTTCTTGAAGGGGTTGGGGCAGCAGACGCAGCAGGGAACAGCACCAAGGGTTCCGACGCAGGAGCCGAGGGAGTTGACTAGATGAGACGTGTAAGCGCGGGCGCAATCACTGGACCATGCGCCGCGTGTGCAGATGGCGGGAAGCGGCAAAGAGGATGGGAAGATGGAGGCGTACTCATGCTGCCGTACCAGCCGGCGGGGTTGGAGTCGGTGCCCACGAGAGTCGCATAGCTGCGCTGGAGGTCCTCCTTCCTGGGCGGCTGCACGTCCATCTTGGCCTGAGGCTGGAAGCCGATGGCGCTGGAGGGGCCGCTGGCGTCGCGCTCATTGCCGGGAGCGGCGGGCTTGGTGGTGGAGCTTTCGCCGTTGACGAACGACATGATGGGTGCTGTGGACGACGCGGTGGAAGCGGCAGGAGTTGTCGTTGAGGTGTGCTGGGGATGCATCGATCGAGGGAAAGCAAGGCCCGAAGGATGAAAAAGCGCCTCTCCGGGGTGACGATGAGGGATGTGCGGACCAAGGCGACTCGAAGGGGGGGGGAGCGGTCTTATTTAAATGATACGTGTGAACGCGATATGTGGCGTGGTGAGTTTGGTCATGGCGGGTGCTTGGGGAGGTGTGTCTGACGTGGGAGACTGAGCTCCCCTCCCTGCAGCTTCCCCGGGCGAGGTCGCCAAGGGACGCCGCCTGCCGTACCAAAGCTGCGCTACGGCTCGGCAACGCTTGGGCCGTGCGGGGCTTCGGTGGCTGAGGCAGCGGCAGAGGCAAGAGGCAGAAGGATGGCAGAAGCAGAAGCCATGTCGAGCATGCAGCTAGCCTGCAATGGCGCCCATCATCGCCACAGCGCAGTCCGCGTTGCCTGGTGGGTGGTGCCCGCTGCGAGCAGCTAGCTGCATGCCACCTCGCCCCGATCGTGGCATTGCCGCCTGGGTCCCGCCCGCGCCGTATCCGTACTCCGTAATGTTGAGTGCTGAGAACGAGGAATACGCTCCCGTCTGCACGAGGATCCGCCGACTGTCTGGGGCCGCCTGCTGGCTATTACCTACTTGGTACGGCAGCCTAGCCTACTACAGTTGGCGACGGGTGGAGCGAGTTTGGACCCCCATTTCACCGCACCCGCGAAGCCGCATCTTCCGCCTGGCGTGGTCATACGACGAATGCGATGGTGGCCGCCAGGGTCGTTGCCGAGTTACGGTATCCCCCCCCGTTCGTTCTGTTTCCCCAGCACGTCCAGCCATCGCCGTCGACTGCGCAGATGCAGTCTGCCTATCTGCTCGCGCAAACCGCCACTCGAGACGGCTTCCGTTTCATTGGCAAGATGCCATGCCTTTGTGAGCTGCTCGAGGTCGCCCTCGCAGCCACCACAATTCGATGATGTCTCCCTAGTCCAAGGGGGTCGCGCCTCGTGTCGCCACTTGCATCTCGAAACGTTCGCGGCTGTTTCCCCTTGCGATGCCGTTGCAGAGCCGACACAGCCGATCGCGTGGCAGCGCACAGGCAGAAACAAACACCCCAGCAAATACCCCCAGCAGCGCCCAACATCGGCCACGAGACCAGTCAATGCTCTGCCTGCCAACCTGCGTTCGCCCGGTTGGTATGTACGAGATGCTACTCCTCTACGCTGCCAGCTGCCAGAATGAGCCGCCAGTGCACCGCCTCGGCAAGCTCCACATCGCAGCCACAGTTGTACGGTTGTACCACCTCCAAACGCGATTTTGCGTCATCGCTGGCATCTTCCTTCACCTTGCTCAGGCGAAGTGTTCCCGTCGTTCCGGCATATGGGCTGCCAGCGTCATTAATGGATTGTGTCATGATGACAGCGCCTCTCCGACCCTGCATACTGTGGAAACCCAGTTGGCTTCTAGAAGCCTTCCTGGCTCGGCCTTGGCCCAGACGCTGCGGCGCCCCGATGCTGCCGAAGGTGGTGCGTCGCACCCCAGTTCACGGTGGTCCACTTGACCTTCCCGCCTGTCGTGCGCCAAGTAGAGGTTAGAGCAGGGCAGCCATCTTTCCGAGCACATCTAGTTTAGCCAAAAGCTTCTGCCCCTTCGAGCTAGCAAGAGTAGTCTCTCTCAGTGCCTGACGGGGCGGACAATTAAGACCGTAGCTCTTGTTGGCTTAATTGACCCGGCCCCCGACGGCCTGTCTTTGCCCCCGAGTGTCCACCGCGATTCCTCTCGGCCGAAAATGACGCTCGGCCATTGCCCTGGGCATATCGGATCTGCCGTACATACAACCAAGCGATGGCTCAGCAGCGACATCACCCGTATCGGAGCTGACAAGGCGCACTGGTAGGCACCGGAATCTCCTGGCAAGACATTGGCTGCCTGTTCCTACTTGCTATGGCCAAGGTATTACTCGGATGACTCTGCTAGCCTTCGCCGGACTGCCAAGTCTGGCTCGACAACCCACATCCACGGGGCGGGAACGGCACAGCCACGGTAAATAGACCCACGGCCTTGGCCCCATGTAGGCAGTTGACCTTTGTGAACTGTCTCAACAGTGACCCCGGTGACGGCTACGCAAGTCTTTGGAAAGACTTTGTTACTTCCTTTTTGATATGGGCGTCAGTCGCACATCTTACATAGCCACCTCGTCACGCGAAGCCTCGTCAGCAGTTGACGAGTGCAACTGATACAAGCAGCTGCACTTGATGGAAGCACAGCATGCGTCCGCGATGAAGGTGCAAGACAATGTATTTGACTGCCACCCGTAAAGTCCATCTTCCTTAGACATGCGCTCCGCTGATGTTGCAGCACACCGAAAAGCCTTGCTTATATCATACCCTACAGGCTTCTAATCGCCACGCCCAAGGCAGACTTCCGAGTTCCATTTCCCTCATGAATTGTGCCCCTTATACAGTCAACATGGGCGGGCGTAATAATTCGTAACATCATCATACAAACTCATACACGGCTCGCTCATCGGATCTCGGGTTCTCGCATGAAATCGGGGATGGTGAGTCCCGTCTCTCCAGATTCGAGCCTCGCGGCGGCCAGCGTTCGAGCGATGTCCCCCATCCTATCGCTAAGTTCACCATGGCCAGTGCCGAGCTCGCCACTCATGCCGGCCAAGTCCATGGTGTCGTCGTTGACGTTCTCGCCCTCCCGACCAGCACTCTGCGCCGCGTCGGCGTCGAAGGCGTAGATCTTTATGCCGCGGAGGTGCGTGTCCTTGCCGTTCTGGTGGTTCTCAAGAATTTGCATTTGCAGCACGTATGAGACAAGAGTGTTACCGTCAGGCTCCCCACCCGCGCCGGCGATGGGGACTTGCTGCCAGCCGACCGGGCTGTCGAGGTTCATGGTCGCAAACTCAATGAGGTTGTTCTCGCTGGTGCCAGACTTGAAGATAATCTTAGTGGGCGTATAAGACTCGTCCTCATTGTAGTCGACGAAAAAGCGAATGTCGCGGATGCCGACTCGCTTGACAAAGTAGACTGTGAGCCTGTGCGGCTGGGGGCCATCAGACCTGGTGAAGGTTTAGCCTCAACGAGAGATAATACTCTGATGCATCTGTTCAAGAAGACATACTGCCAGTACTGCTTGAGGTCGTCGCTACGGAGCTCCTCGACGCCACTGCCAGGCTTGTGGCTGCTCACCGTGAACTTGCCCAGGTTGGAGATTTCCTTGAGTCCAACCGTGGCAGGGTCAAACAGAGGCGTCGCCTCCTGCTCCTCGACCTGGTCGTCGATGCTGGTGTCTTCGACGTCAAACTGCTCCTGGGACAGGACCTCATCGTCATCGTCGTCGTCGTTGTCGTAGGCCATGGTGTTCATGCGATGCTCCAGGCCTGTTCCGGCGCGAGCCATGCCCAGGACGCTGAGGTCTGGCTCGGAGCCGGATTCGTCCGAGTCAAGTGGCATGCTGAGGCGGGTATTTGCGCTGAAGTGCGTGGCTAGAAGGGTGTTGATACCATGGTCAGCGTCCATTGGCTCGGCGAAAATTATGCAGAGACGACGCGAGCCGTTCAATGGTCGTTTGGTGGAGGGCGGTTGGGGACCCAGACCTCGTTGGGTGAGGACATGGACACTGGCTTCTGGGAGATCGCGCAGAGAAGGCAGATTCTCCTTGTCTGCTGAAGGCACTAGCCGGCACGAAGGCTCTCTGCTGTCGACGAGGTCACCAGATAGGGTGACGGGCAACTCCTGCAGTGGGAGACGAGGGCCAATGGTATCTGGCCCATCATCTTCGCAGACTGAGTCCTGGTAGATGGGAAAAGTGAAGTTGTCTTGGAGAGGCGGGCTTGCCGGGGGAGTGTGTGGCCAGTCTCGGGCGCAAAACATGTTCGCTGCGGGCGTAACCGTGACGACTGACCACTGCCCAGCGAGATTGAGGGACGGTTGGGTGGGCTTCTAATGGAACGAAACGGGACGACGATGGTGCTGAGGATGCGAGAATGGTGAAGATGGTGGCGGAGAGGGTGTAAAAGGAGGATATTCACTGGCTGGGACAACGAGATAACATAGAGCGGATGACACAAGGACAAGGCCTTTGTGCAGTGGAGAAGCGAGCGGCGAGGTCGCTTTCTGCGCGTGCTCCGACTCGCCGCCTTCACCAGCACAGGCCGGGATTACGGCTTCAAAGACGACATAAGACGAGGAACGGGACAGATGAGAAACTCACATCGGTGCAAACGAAAAGGATGCGGGGGCGGTCCGGCAGCTACGACCGATGACGAGTTGAGGGCGCCTGGGCTGTGATGCCTTTGGTCGTGGGCTCTATGCGTCGGTGCCGGGTTGTTGGTGGGCGTCACCTGCTGCTGGGCAGCGGCGGCACGCCGTCCTGGGGCGTGCTGAAGATGCTGCTGCTGCTGCTGCTGATGGTGCTGGCGGTGCTGCGTCTCCGGCGTACGCGCTGGCCCTGCGCCTACTCGTCCGTGGCTCGCGGCAGCTTCAGCGTTGGCGGCAGCTGCAGCAGCAGCTTCGGCGGCGGCAGCATTGGCGGCGACATGGCGGGCTCGTCTGGAGCCGCGGGCAATGTCCATGCTTCGGCAGCTGGAGAGTGGTTGACGCTTTTTCAGCTCAACCTGGCTTGTCGGTCCAGCTGCCCTCGTCGCGCGCGCTCGTCCAAACGCGATATCACGTGATGCATGCTATAACGTTCCCCCCACCGTCTCGACTTCTCGACCCAACGACGGCTCACTCGAAATTGGCCAAAGCAGGTGCGATTTGATTCTTATTCCAATACGTCGATGCTGTCGTCGACGATTTTTTAGCCCGGTGCCAGCTCTGCGGCCTTTGATTTTCGAAATCCGGACAATAAATATCATCCATGTCAGTCTCCCAGTGGAGGTAATCCTCCTGAGCTGGCTCATCGCTGCCTTGTTTCTGCCGTGTTTCGCAGCTCGTGTTCTCCCCGCTGTCGCTGCCGCTCCTCTTCCTCTGCCCGTTCCTCCCGGCGCTCCTCGTACGAATCAAGCCACGATATGACGATGTTCCGTGCCATGATTGATATGTAGAACGCCATGAACCCCAGCACGCCGCCAAATATCATGCCGAGGATGACGTGCCAGGCTTTTATGTCCTCCAACAGTCTGCGCTGATGACTCGTCATGGCTGAGGGGTGAAAATTCTCCTGGATTGATTTCTGGCTGCGGCGAAGCTCTGAAGTTTCCAAGGGTGCGAGTTCAGTTCTGGCTGGCCTCGCAGCTTCACTTGCAAATTGGGCCCCCAAGAAAAGTGATTGCAACAAGAGGCAGGACTTGAAGTGTTCTTATACTGAGACAGCTGGCATTCACTGAGAGGACGACGTACTACCCGGATGTATGAGTGGCTTGGTGAAAGGGCCCCTTGGTCACTCACTCGTCGACAAACGGCTAAATGATGCAAACCACATCGCCCTACGGGGCCCTGACGCCGCGCAATTCTACTCATTCGTTTCACAGCACTAACAGCTAGCAACTCAATCCTGCCTGGGTTGACCCTCACTCTCTTCCACCACGTCTTCGTCCGGAGCCAGCAGGGTCCCTGAGCACAGCAGAGGTGACTCTGGGCGCGGCGGAGGCGGCGTCGATCGTCCCGCGGCCGCCACCTCGCGTGCCTTTGCCTCACGCTGTGCCCTCTCGGCTTCCCACTCCCACAACCACGGCAAGTTCCTTATCTGGCGGCCCATGATGAGCGCGAGCATGATGATGAATGTGCCGTAGCCAACGGCGAAGCCGCCGCCGAAGCAGATCCAGCCGCATCCGCAGTCATTTTCCCGCGCGTGGTCGGTCATGGTTATATCTCATACGTCCGCAGATGCTACGGCGATCTCGGTGTATATGAGTCTGGACACAGGATTTCGCAGATCAGGGAGGTTTGCTTAGAGGCAAGTTTGTGCATGCCAGAAAGACGTGGGATTTATATACGCCTCAACATGATTTCTGTGACAAGAATATCTCCGAATTACCCGTAAAACTTGCTGAGCCACATTAGTGATTCAGGATTGCTGAAATGTAAGTTGGTACCATCACTGTTATGGTGATTGATCCTCGTATTGCGACCGCGTGAATACTTGACGCAGAGCTACTGGCTATAGCCACGTTTTGAGGTCTCTAAATGTTTGCTCAAGGTAATACTTTTGGTATAGTACTCTTGAGGAAATCAAGACCATCTTGAAAGTTCCTCATTTCCTCCACTCAGTCCACCCGCCAGCCCATAGCCACACAGCCATACAGCCGAAATCGGGTAAGACAAAATCATGGGTAAGATTGCACGGTATATGCAGTCGCATACGTCCAGCGTTGGCATGGCGCTGACAGGCTTGCCTGCGGTAGTGAATCTGGTCAGGAGGTGGCTTGACCAAGGCCGTTGACGGCTCATCAGCGCTCACAAATGCTTGACCTGCTCTGGGAATTGCTTCTCTCACTTCACCTTATTCACAAAGGCCTCTCTAATCTTCCCCCCGTAAGTCCAGCGGAAGTGGCGCCTCCCTCGTCCATATGTTCATGCCAATCTTCTCTCCGCTTACGACCGGCAGCCCGGCGTGCAGAGTCCGCTGATCCCCGCGGCCGCTGCCATCGGCCAACAGGTTCTCCCAGTACACGGCGCTGCCCTCGACGGGGCGAAACGTCAACCCCCGCTCGCGCTCCTCGTCGCAGTCGACGAAGCGGCACCAGCGCTCATCGCGCGGCGCCTCGAGCAGCGGGAAGTTGGTGCCGCCGCCGGTGACGTTGACGGCCTTGACGTAGGCAAAGATGGAGCTCACACGGTTGCCGCCCTGTGCGGCCGTGGCGTGAGTCCCCGCATCAGTGAACCAATCCGTGTGGAAGTGGTAGTGCTGCTTCGGGCCGTACTTGACGAGCTGAATGGGTTCGAGATGCGAAGCGGGTGTGTCGAAGCCTTGTAAGGCTAGGGCGCGGTCTTCGATGCAGCGCACCACGGCGTCGCGCTCGACGGATGTGGACTGCGAGGTGCGTACTGAGTGGATGGCCGAGTCGCCGCCCGCGCCTTGGACGGCAGAGTGTTTGAAGCGTCCTTGTCTATAAGGATATGATGGGTGAGCTAACGTGCATTTCTAATCGGGACGTTGTAGGTATGCATACGCCAGGTGTTGCAGGTGAGCCCGCTCGTCGGCTGTCAGGAAGCCTTCCAAGTACATCACCAGCGGCGACCTGCTCACGAGATGGACCGTGTAAGGCGGATGCGTGCAAGCATGGCTTGGCGCTGGTTGGTGGCCAGAGAGTCGGACTTGGTCAGGAGCATCCACCGCGCCAGCGATGCTCAGCACCGACGCTACGGCGACAAGGTGATGTAGGCCAAACATGGTGATTATCAGCAGATTCGGACTGCGCTTTGCCCACAATCAACTCGACTGTCTCGTTCAAAGCGATTTCTTGTGGTTTTAAAGCCTCCATTGGAGCTCCTCCGCTCGGGCGAGGCATGAAACATCGTTTGTTGCGCCCCTCAGTCCTGGCGTTGTGGCGAAACGACCCCTGCGTCCTTGAGCTATGGTGCCGACCGACGAACTCCTGACCATGAGACGAATAAAATATGGACGAGCGCCGCCATTCAGGGCTATTCAATTGTCCAGCACAGATCTATACGAACAAGAAGCACGGCTATGAGGGGCCTCAATATCGCGACGATTGGCCTGCTTGCTGTTCATGCTACGGCTTGGCAGCATAACGACGCAACCGAGCTGAGGCAGCAGCTCTCAAACAATGATCGTACGCTTGTAGCTTGTGAGTTGGAGCCACAAAGGAAAACCGTTTGGAGTGAGCTGCGTATGCTGACAATCGACCACAGTTGTCGCGGTAAGCTGATACGGAAACGCTATGAAGGCTTGCTCGTCGCGCTGACACTTATCCGCGTCCTGAGCAGCCCCAAGCGTGAGTCGGCCCCAGCGTTGCAAAACCGAACCTCGGGCCTGACATATTGCCAGCAAATCGAGCAAAGCGCTGCTTCCGGAATGGAAGGCGATCCGAGCGAATGCGACGCTTCAGTCCATCGACTGCTCCACGTCGCGCGACCTGTGCGCCGAGCTCGACGTCGTGTCCTTTCCGACAATCCGCTTGTATCAGCGCGACAAGGCTATGATTCGATATCGCGGCCCACGAAAAGCTTCATCGTAAGGAAACCGTCGCTTCTTTTTTGCCGATCCGACTCTCACACGGCCCTAGCATCACATCGTTTCTCAAACGCACCGAGCGGCCGGGCGTTACCTATCTCAACAAAGAAACCATCGATAGTTTCTCCACGGCCGATTCCGTCGTTTTCGTCGCCCATCTCCGCAGAGACGACGACGAGCTGCTTTCGCGCTTTTCCTCCCTGGCGGCCGCTTACCATGACCGCTACACCTTTGCCGTTGCGCAGGGCATCCAAACGGGGCCAAGCACCCTCCAATGCCACAACAACTTGGACGCGGAGGAGCACTTCGAGACGAATCTCGGCTCTGTGGGCGCCATCGAGGCCTTTGTCGCGACGTGCACAGAGCCCCTAATCCCGGAGCTGGGCCGCGGGACGGAGCTCAAGTACACGCAGGTATAGACATCGTGCCCGCGATCGAGTTGGAGAGACGGCGCTGACAACCTCAGACGGGCAAAAGCATGGTCTTCTACTGCAGCGACGTCGAGGCCGAGCGGGAGGCGTACGGCGCGGCCATGAAGCCGCTGGCCAAGATGTATCGCGAATACCTCCAGTTCGTGACCGTCGACTCGGGCGAGTACCCAGAGATGCCACGCACGCTCGGCATTGCGTCCAAGACCGGGCTCGCCGTCGAGAATCCCCACACCGGGCAGGTGTTTCCCTACCGGAACAGGAGCAGCAAGGGCATCACGTTGACCGAGGCCGAGCTTGGGGAGTTCATCGCCAGCATCTCACAAGGCAAGGCTGAGGCGTGGAATGGTGTTTTCGAGTCGGATCAAGACGCGACGGCCGCGCACGACGAGCTGTAAAGGTGAGACAGGCGTCGTTTTGAGCTGCTATGCGAGTCGCGACCGGATCGCGGGTGTGGCTTCGGCACCTCGGCTGGTTCCTGACCGGTAAGGATACGAGCACTCCAGAAGCCAAACTTGCCGCCAAGAGCAGCTATGGTAGGGCTGCACGGGAAATGAAGGCCGCTCGAAGGCGAGACAGATCGGTCAAAGATCTGCAACTGGGACTCTGACTTTGGCTTCTTCAGCGCCCTGCTCAGTCTCGGGTCACGAGCCGACATTCGTATGTATGGGGGAACACTCAAACGCGCCTGCACCCAGCCCCGACTAATTAATTATATGGGGCGATTCGCAGGATGGCAGGCAAGGCAGGGTATCCGTAATCGACACCCGTAAGCTGTGTGTCCAAGGTTCGCACAATGCTGCTCTCTCTCCTCGGGGCATTGCGCGTGACCGCGCCGCTGGCAACGTTGGCAACAGGCAACAGGCAACAGGGGGTCCTGCAAGGCCCGGAGATGCAGGGATATGTAAAGCAGGTAGCCGGAGACCCGAGGGTATACCCTAGGTAATTACCAAGCTGCCGAGGTTTGTCGGTGACCCTCAACCTTGATCACGTAACCTAGGCAAGGTACCTAAGGTAACACTCTCATGCGAGTAGTATATGACTACATAAGCGTCTCGAGGATTTGGGCGAGACGCACGGCTGATACACGCGACGGTTAAAAATAATATCAGCCATCGAACGGATAGCTAACCGAGTCGGGTGCTGCACCGCTGCCAGTCGGGACTTGGATCGGGGTGGGACGAGTGGGAAAAGGGAGGAGGGGGCCTCGTATTCACTAAGTTAACTTAATTCCGCTGTTGGCTCCGCGGCCGAACCGCGTCATGGCTCGAGCGAACATGCCGGTCCAGGCAAGCCAGGCCAGGCAAGTCATGCAGGATCACAATGCCGCACCAAAGAGTTGCGCCAATTGGCCTCTGCCGTTAAGCGTAGGATAGGGCCGCGCGGGTTCGGGATACGGAAAATGCAAAGCACGGCGGATGAGGAGCGAGCCGTTTGCGGCGCGGGCTGATGGGCGACGCAATTCCCAGGTGGCTTGTGCAAACGTGCCGCCGCGCAGAGGCAAATGCGTGACGTGCGGCAGCCAAGCCAAGCGCAAACACAGAGCAGCCAGCGACGGGACGATCGGCGCACGCATGCCGTGGATGGGAGACTAGAGTCTCACTGCGGGACGCGCTGCCCCCTATCTTGGGCGCGCGGGCTGGCCTTTGCTGGTGCTAGTCGAAGCCACCTCTGCATTGAAAGGCGGGTCTCGCCTGCAGCTCCTGGCGCGCCGGGCGTTGCACCCATAAGCCGTAAAGGTAAACCTGGCCGGTGCCACGAGCACAAACCCATCACCTCCCTTCTCCCTACGAGTACTTACTGTACCACGTCTCACCTCGCCGAAATCTCGCCTTGTCGACGCCTGCTCTGGAATTTGCTGGATGGCCCATCTCGCGCGCGTCGACTGAACGGAGTGCAGGTCCGTCCTCGTCTGCGCTCCACTCGTCAGCTCCCCTGGGGCTGCGTCTCGCTCCGCACCCGCATCTTCTCAAGAAGCAACCTCTTCCGCCTCTGCTACCGCTTCGTCGCTGCGTCCCGATAGCCGAGTGCTGTAGCATGCCTGGAATTCTGGACAAGGAACCCCCTCGACGATCGTCCGGCGCGTTCAGCATGCTCGCCCCGCGGGTGCTGTCGAGGCGCTCCATCGTCGTCTTGTCCATCTTCAGCATCTTCATCGCCGGCCTGATCATCACCTCGAGCCGCCTGGGAGGGGTTTGCGACGATGGCAGCTATTGCGACCTGTCCAACCTGCGGCACAAGCTGCCGGCGTTTGGCGGCGCCGACGTGCCTCATAGCGTACACGAAAAGCCGTCGCATCCAAACGGCACCGACCACTCCGAAGCAACCGATGGCTTCCGGCCCGGTTCCGAGTGCGCCGACTTCCCCGACACGTCCAATGTCTTGCTCGTCATGAAGACGGGCGCCTCTGAGGCCTATGGCAAGATTCCCAACCAGATCATGACGAACCTCAGGTGCGTGCCCAACTTCATGTTCTTCAGCGACATGGAGGAGAGCATCGCCGGCTACGCCATACACGACAGCCTCGACACCGTCATACCAGAGGTGAAGCTCCAGAACAGCGACTTCGACCTGTATCATCGCCAGCAGAAGTGCGCTGTCGACCTGGAATCCTGCAACAAGAACCACAAGGTCGGTCAGGAAGCGTGGAACCTAGACAAGTACAAAAACATCCACATGGCCGAGAAGGCATATGCCTTGCAACCCAACTTCGACTGGTATCTTTTCGTCGACGCTGATACCTACGTCGTGTGGCCGACCATGATGAAGTGGCTGAAGCAACTGGATCCCACCGACACCCACTATGTCGGCAGTGTTGCCTATGTCGGCGACTTCCCTTTCGGACATGGCGGGAGCGGATACTTCGTGTCCCAGGCCACCATGAGCAAAATGTTCAAGGACAAGACGGGCGTCGCAAACAGATGGGATGAGCCCGTAACGAAGGCGTGCTGCGGCGACTACATGTTCTCGGTGGCGCTCAAGAATGAAACGAACATTGATGTCAAGAATGCGGTAAGTGAAGCCACCGAGACCCAAATGCATCGCCATGCCGGGTTGCGGCACGACACGGAACGACGAGTCGCTAACTGGGTTGCCCGCAGTGGCCGACCATTAACGGTGAGAAGCCGCACACCTTGCCATACGCCTCCAACGAATGGTGCCAGCCCATTGTCACGATGCATCACGCCAGCGCTCAAGAGGTATCCGAGCTATACGCCTTCGAGCAGGAACGAAACTTCTCGTATCCGATGCGCATCAAGGATCTCTATCACCGCTTCGTTGAGGACCGGCTGCGGGAGACGCGAGAAGACTGGGACAATCTGAGCGACCACGTCCTCTACCTGAACAGCTCGGCATTCGAATACGACGAGTGGGAGCTGGGCCACGCCAAAAAGGAGGGCCTCTCGGCGCTCGAAATGGTGGCTCACAATAGCTTCGAGGATTGCCGGAGGGTGTGCCAGAGCCTGGATGATTGCTTCCAGTACCGCTTCCGCAACGGCATCTGCGCCGTCAGCGATACAATCAAGCACGGGCACCCGACAAAGAAGGAGACGGATGAGCAGTGGACATACAAGAGCGGGTGGAACGTGAAGAGGATCCAGGAATGGGTCAAGACGCACGACAACTGCGGCAACGTCGAGTTTCCCTTTAAGAAGGGATGGCTGAGCTGATTTGCTGGCTGTCCAACCAAGACAGGCGTGACGCCGAGTTGCAGACGGTGAACATCCGCGCCTTCGAAAATCGACGATGGAGATGTATGGCGGCTGTGCTGTGGCTCTCTGTCACAGCCAAAGCCCAACGACTTATATCGAGCCCAGCCCCTGGGGTGCCGGGCCTAGCGCTGACAATGGCCGGCCGCGAACGAGCGGCGCAGACGGGCGAGGGATCGGGACCTTGGGATAGGAACGGCCTTGGAATACAATTGGAAATGGTCAGGACAGGGCTCTGACGTCGCGAGGAACGTCGGTCTAATTAGTCCCATGTTTGTGTACGGCGGGTACGGCGTTGTGGGATATTTTTGCTCATGCCGCGGCGAGCGTCCTCGCCACGGGGTTCAGAGGCACCCCATGTACGGAATAGCTCTAACAGCATACACCTGGCGCGCACGATAGAAATGGCATACTCGATCAAGACATGAATCAAGACTGCAGGATGTGGCTACCGGTTGCGAGCTCGTCGCACCGCGCTAGCATGACGGGCGCCGTGTTGCCAGCCGCATTCCCTCCCAGTGGTCCTGGGTTCGTACATCATCAACGACACGCGGCATCGAAAACTTGTCAGAAGCAATCCAGACCCAGTCGACTAACTTCACTTCGCGGCCCAATCTACGCCTCTGACGATGGCGCATACGAGCGTCTAATGAAGTCTATGCGCGGAGCGCCACGCCCGCGGCCGGAATCGAGGCCAATCAAAGCGTCTCGCCGCCCCTGGCCGGCGTTGATCGCACGCGGAGGCATGACGGCAAGACGAGGGGGTGAGTAACGGGCGTGGTACGAGTAGCGAGCTGAGCCGAGCAGGGCTGGGCGGGCGGGCGGGCGTCCTGGAACGAGCGCGACGCCCGCCGTGCTCGTCGCCGCCCCCTTTGCGACTGGCGTTTTGGCGAATTGGGCTGGTTGGTCCCCTGACGGCAGGGCACGCATGGAGCCCGCCCCAGGGCAATCACAGTGGGCAAGCCATCCCGCCCAAGTGCGCCCCACGACCGCCGTCATCTCGGATCCTTACCCACACGAACGCCACCTACGAGGACCAGCCCACGTACAAGTACTCGTAGTTGTACCCGTACGTACATACAGACAGTCCCAGGGGAGGGCTCCGCACGAGGCCGAAGGTCTTCTGGCCGCGCCCCGTGAGCGACCACCGTGCCCCGGGTGAGCACCCTCGTGGGCGGTCACGGCGCCGCGTGCATGATGCTGCTGCTGCTGCTGCTGACCGGGACCTGGGGCTGCCTCCCGCCGGGTAAGGCACTTTGGTGATGCTCACTCGTGGCATACCTTACCTACGTGTACGGAGACGAGTCCTCGCACTGGCTCACCCATCCCGTCTGTTGCAGGGCCCCTCCAACCGGCTCCTCGCCCCGCTGTTACCCACCTCGCACCCCCCCGCCGAATTTCCCGCGGGACCCCTGGAGCCGCTTGGCCCAGCCCACCGCAGGGCACGTCGCAATAAGGTGCTGTGCCATGTGTGCGTCGGCTGCCGGCTGTTGAGCTGCATCCACGCCCCCGAAAGGGGGAGCCGCCAATAAAGGGAGATGATGGCATGGATGGCCAAGGGGGCAGTACGAGTATCTGCGAGTATCTGCGAGTACGCCCCCTCTCTCCCCACGGTATGAGCTATTAGCTTGAGCTGCCAGGAACGCAACGGCCAGCGCCTCACTGTTTTTGTACACTGTATCCGTAAACCTTATCCCTCTCCTGCCCGCCCCACGCCTGCCTCACCTCCTCTTCCTCTTCCTCCTCCCAAGCCCTCTCTCTCTCCTCTTGTCCTCGCTTGACCTCGCTTCAGCGCCCGAACCATCTTCCCGAGTCTCTTTCTCCGAAGCAGTCGATACAGAGCAGCAGCGTTTTGCAGCGCCAGTTTCGCTGTTGCATCGTTACAGCCGTCTCCTCCTCGCCCGCCAACCAACCCGCTTCGTCCTAACTCGCCGTTCCGCGTCTCAGCGCCCACCAACAAAACCCACCGTCGCCATGGCCGATGCCGAGCTTGATCGCGACTGGCAGCCCAGTGGCCGCCGGCCTCAGTCGTACGTCTTCATGCTCACTTGCCGTGACGCCTGGGAGAACGCGAGGGACGTGCTGACTTGGCAACCTCTCCAGGACCATTGCCCGCTCCTTTTCCGCAGAGCTCATGGACATCTTCCGCATCGAGAACTCCGTGGCGGACCTGGACCTGCAAGTTGACAACAGGTATGCCGGCCCCTGATGCCCATTTCTCCGTCACCACCTCTCCTGCCCCACCGCTAACTATCCCGCCCTCAACCCCAGGAGACAAAACGTTGGCAAGACCAACCAAGAGCTCGCCGACATCGAAGCGCGTATCCGTGAGATGGAGGACCGTCTCCGCCACAATCAGCAGCACCAACCCAGTACCCAGACAGCCGTCGGCCGTACCTCTTCCAAGGACCGGGTCGAAGCTCCGCCGCCCCCAAGGGATGACGGCAAGCCAAAGTCGCGGCCCGGCACCGCTCGCGCTGCTCAGCAGGCCCCCAGCTCCGGGAACATGCCCCCGACCCCCGGGCCCAGCGAAGGTGAATACTACGTCGTTACCCGTGCAGACTTGGACGAAACCCCCCGCTGACTTGGCTTTCCTTTTGTCGGGATGCTAGACGGCCATGGCGATCAATGAAGGAGCTTGACCCGCTAGCGTTGCGCTCCTAGTACTTTCTGGCAGCCAACGTCGCGCTGGACATATTCAAACGCGCCATCTTTCTTTTTTGATGCACGGGTAGGGAGATCAGGGATACGAGCCATACTGCACTGATCCCCCCTTTTCTTCTGGCGTCGCTCGCTATCCGACGGCGTTCACCGGCGTTCAACAGGCATCATGGGACTCTTTTTCAATTTCTTACATGGGCGACACCAGCGCACAATGCGACTCTTATTATTTGCTGCCCCCTTACTCTTTTCGGTGAACTTGGTCCTTTGGCCAGGACCCTCGCCATACATCTTTAATAATATTGCCGCTGGAAGGAAGCAACGTCTTGCATTGTTTGGCGAGTCGATTGGGTGGACGTGACATGTGCGAGAGACCCAGGTACATGGGGCGTCGTTAGGCTAGGACGAAGTCGCCGGTCCGGTGGTGGCGTGTGCATGCGGCTCGGCCGTCACCTGCTATTCCGGGCCGCTTGGACCAGGTAGCGCGGCTTGCAACTGGTGCGACCTTGGAACTGTATTTATCGTTTCCAACATGATGACAATGGTTTCTGCACCAGCGTGAAGATGTCTGCTGGCCCATTTGCCCAAGGTGCTTAGGTATCTGCATGATCATCTGTGCACTTCATGCTCAAATAGCCCACTTTTTGAAGACCAGCGCGGATGCGAACTCCGTTCACCAACATACATTTCCGATGCCACCAAACGATGCCATGCGATCCTAGGCCTCGAGTTCAACTTTCGTTCTCCATAGCAAGCTCGCGTGACCCTAACAAAATGGAAGCCTCATCTACTCTACATCGTGTAAATGCTTGTTCGCAAACCCGACACGACCCTTGGCCAGGTCAAAGGCCACAAACAGCGCCTTGAGCAGCACGTCGCCGAGGATCGCCGTGCCGTCGAGCTGTCCGGAGCCCTGCATGCCGCCCCAGCAGAGCGAAGGGTCTTGCTCCGTCGGGCCGTAGTTCAAGTACCGGCCTGGGATCTTGAGGATGTGCTCTGTGCCGGGAATCTTGAACAGGAGGTCCGGCAGCACGTCTCCGATGTTGCAGGGAAAGCGGTACGAGCCGTGAGTCGCAGTCGAGGTCTGCACCCCAGGAACCTGGTGCCAGTATCTGCTGACCAGGGCATCGGGCATGAACAAGAGCGAGGTGCCGGTATCGATGATGGCATCAAACTCGTCGTAAATCCACACGCTGTGATTGCCGGTCCACGCCGTCAGGTTGAACGTGATGGCCCAATGAGGGTTCCTCGGGTCGCTCTGCAGCCAGGTGAGCTTATCCGACGCCAAGCTCTCATTGACATGGCCAAAGTCAAATCGACTTGTTGCGTTCTTTCGCAGATCAACTGTGAATACAGGCCTCTCAAGTTGTTGCGTGAGCACAGACAGGAAACTGGGCTGCGGCGGCTGGATGCTGTTGTTCAGTTGCTTGGCGAGACCCAGGATGCCACTGAAACCCGTCTCCATTTCCAAATTGTCGGATACTCGTGCGGCTGACTCGATCAATGCGTTTTTGATCTCGAAGTCGCCGAGGCGAAGCACATCACGGTAGACGATGCCGTCTGCACTGCTATCATCCGCTGCAGCGTGGTCAGAGGCCGCAACGTAGGCAAGGTTGCAGACATGCACTTGCCGTAGCGAATGTTCCACATGGCATTGCTGACCTGTTGTGCAGAAGTGGACACGTTTGGGTCATATCGTGGCGGCCAGGGGCCATGCCGATTGATACGGTATGAAGTGTTCATGGACTGAACCCACCTTGAGCTGCGTCAGTATAGTGCAGATATTGACAGGCTGTACTGTTGTATCGGAACTCACACGTCCGAGGATCCAGTGTCCAAGGCCATCTTGACCTTCTGTGGCGGAGTTCCGATCTCGACTTCGGCAACGTAAACCTGGTCGTGGGACAGGGGTTGGACGTCTACCTTACTTTCTTCTCACACGTTAGCTGTAAATTCACAGACGCCGGCAATGTTCCCACGACTGACCGCCTTGGGCAAGTGAGAAGGCGTTGGATGGGATGCCATCCCCCCACTTGCTGTGGGCGGCTGCCCAGTCTCGAAGGAAATCGCGCTTGTAAACGCCTTTCCTGGCCACTTCAAGCGAGAAGCTGCCGCTGCTCTGGGTCAGAGGCTCAACAGGAATGGCGAGGACCGCACAGTAGCCTGCGAGAGAGGCAAGCAGAAATCCAGGGCACCACATTCTCGTGACCGTGGGGTGTATGGGTTGTGCTTCGAAGTATGGCTGGATAACACGAGCGTCGTGCAAAAATGTGTATCGAGCGTGAAGAGAGAGAACAGAGGTTTGATGCCCTGCGGAGGAGAGGGCTGGAGGAAAGAAGCAAACCAGGGAGAGGCCCTGGAATAACATTTATTGGGGGAAGGTGCAAGTGGCAGGATGGGATGAACAAGGACGGCCTGCGAATCGCGGCAGGCGGCTACCACTCGCGCTCGGCTGCTTCGTTACTGCCAACTTGGGTTCAGAGCCACACCAAGACGGCGGCGACCAGCTTGACTTGCCAGTTTCGACGATGCCCTTTGGCTTCGGTTGGGTATGTGGCCGATTGAACGGATGATGTATACTTCGGAGAGGCCTTTGCGAGCCGTGTATCACGGTAACCAACAGAGGCCAGAAACTTGATGGCGCAACTTGGCCCCTGGCGGACATGAGGCACGGATCAGAAGCTGCTATGTAGATTGCTTGACCCTTTATGTATGTTCCGCTGGTGCTCATCGTGTAACGAACTTTGCCACGTGAGCACAGGTTGTGTCTACACCGACGCGCGGCAGCTGTCTAACAAGAGACCAGTCCAATACAGATGTTTAAGGCAAGTTAAACTTAGCTTTGTATTGACATATAGCCAAGTTACCTTATACCTCTTCCAAGACCAGCAAGAAGTCTCGTGGCCCCGACGCCTCTATAAATTGATAAGCAGCGGGGCGCCTCTATGGGCTGCACTTGAGAACCGAGGCATTGGCATTCGTTTCTCACCCGGCATGGCGACACCAGCCTGATCCCCCTGGCACTCTGACTGGAATGATATCGACTTGAATGCGGATTGTTCTATACTCTAAATACAATCGAGAGCTCCCAGCGTCAAGCGCCACTATAGCTCGTCATGTTTTTGCTGCTTCCCCTCCTCTTCCGCCTTCTGCTGCTCCTTCTCAGCATCCATCTTCTTCAGCTGCTCCAACATTCGCTCCAGCTCCTCCTCGGACAGGCGCCCGCTGCCGTCGCCGAACTTGATGGTGCTGCTCGGGTCCTCGGCGCCCTTTGTCTTGGATTTCTTCTTCCCGTTCGCGCTCTTGTTTGGCTTCTTGGCCTTGGTCTTCATGTTTTGCGCCGCCTTGCGTGCCAGGTCAATGCCTGCATTCTCGAGTTTTTGGCGCTTCGCCATGATGTCCCTGGAGAGGAGAACGGGGTCGGCCGTCGGGGGTAGGCCGTCTTGACGAGATTCGGCGTCGCTGAGCCAGTCTGAGGTTGACTTGGTGAGGGCCTCGATTTCGTCGAGATCCTCCCTTTTATACGGAGGCGGCACGGGAATCGCCTCCTTCTTGGCATCGCCGGTCTCTGCTGTCTTGACGTCGTCGTCCTCCAAGCCGTCGAATTCGCCTGTGGGCGTCTCCGCAGAAGCGCTCGAGGTAACCGTCGACCCAGCCGAGTTGGCTGCCGCCATGGAAGCTTGCAACTCGTCGAAATCAGCTATTTGCTTGCGCAGACCGCTGATGAAGTGAGAAGTCTGGTTCAGTACGTCCTTGAGTGAGGAAACAAGCTCTGGTCGCCTTGCTGCTTCCTCAACCCTGGCCTGTATGGGAGCAACGAGGTCCTGGAGAATCTTGAGCTTCGCCTTGAAGTCTTCCTTGGTCGCCTCGACGCCATCCTCGTACAGCCAATCGCTGATCTCGCTCGCCTTTTCAGCCAGCTTCGTCCGCTCTTCCTCGGTCGACCTTGAAACAAAGGATTCTCCTTCGAGAAGGTCTCGCACCTTGTAGGTGTAAGCCTCGAGCTGATTGAGCGCCTCTTCCCGCTGAAATCTCGCCTTGTCTGACGCCGCGAAGGACTTGAGTCTGTCCTTGCCCTTGATCAATTCAGCTTTGGACAAAGGAGGAACTCCGGCCTTCTCAAGCACATAGTCCACAGGTATTGAGACAACCTCCCTCTTCTTGGTTTCAGCCTTGGCCTCTGCGCTGGGCTCGCTAGCCTTCTGCTCAGCCTCAGAGGATGCTGGGGTTTCGGTCGCGTCTGCCGTCGAGGCGGAAGACGCCTTGGTCCCATCCTTGAAAACTTCCTCTGAACCCTCGAGGATCTCGGTCTCACCGGCCTCTCCGTCATCCTTGAGTGGCTTCTGTTCCTTCTTGCCAAAGCCAAACAAGTTCTTCACGCCACCCACGAAACCGTCCTTTTCGACTTCTGCTTCGCACTCAACGGCAGCCTTGACAACTTGGACCTCTCCATCTTCCGCCCTGAGCTTGACTGCGAGCTTGAATGCAATGTCCGTCTCCACACAAGACGGATATCTCTCCTTCATTGCGGCAATAGTTGCAGTCAAGTTCTTCGTAGCGATAGACTTGATCTCTCGGTCGTCTGACCCCACTTGTTGATAGAAGGTGGCGGAAAAGTCGTTCTTTTCGTTGAAGGTTATCTCCTTGGCGGGACCGCCCATGGGAGACACAGCTGTCCAGAGGCGCTGACGCTGCACTTTGTCCTTGCCAGTCGTCCATTTCAAGCCGGACTGGTACATGGCGCCTTCTAATATCCTGATCTCCTTGACACGGAAGCTGGGGCTGAGCTCGGCGGCGCGGAAACCGGCACCGAACACGGCAGCCTCATCAGCGTTGACGTTGGATCGAATCTTATCCGACGAGCCGGCCACCTTCTCAAGCGCTCTTTGGACGAATGGTGTTCGGGATGCGCCGCCATGCAAAATAATGGAAGTCAGGTCTCCCAAGTCAATCCCGGATGCTTTGACGGCGTCGTCGATGACGACGCTCACTCGGGCTGCATGCGCCTCGGCCATGGCCTCGAAATCGGCACGCTGGATCTTGTACTTGAAGTCAACGTCCTCATACAGACCCTCGAAACTTGCTTGCGTGTTTTGGTTGGCGCTCAGGACGTGCCGAAGACGTTCGGCCTCCTTTGAGATCTTCGCCATGGCGCGGCCGTGCGACCTCACCCCCTCGACAGTTGCAGCGATCTTCTTGCCTCCCTTTGACTCAACAAAGTGAGAGACCATGTCGTCCATGATGAGATAATTGAGGGCGTCGCCGCCAAGAGTCCTGTCCCAGCCACTGCCAATCACCTGCACCTCCTGAACAGTCTTGTTGAACGTGCCAATGTCCTTGACGGTACGGCTCTGGAACCGCATGATGGTGGCGGTGGTTGAGCCGGCGCCCATGTCGAAGACCATGTGGTACTCCGGCTTGGCACCTTCGTTGATATTGGGGAACTGTCGGCTCGTGGCATAGTTCAAGCCGACCGCCAGGCCGTCGCTCACGAGACTGAGGACCTTCAAGCCAGCCAGATCCGCGGCGGTCTCGACCGCTCGCTTCTCCTCGGTGGTGTAGAAGGCGGGCACGGTCAAGACGATGGAACGGATCGAAGAGCCGTCGCCGGCGGCAATCTCAGCGTTTTTCTGGATGCTCTGCAGCTCCATGGCCAGCAGTTCCTCCACCATCCAGGCATCGTGCTCGGGCGTCAACGTATCGCTCTTGAACGCAGCTGTTTTGCGGACATTATGTGCCGTGAGCTGCAAGGCAGGGTGTCGGGCAGCATATTCTTGGACGACAGGGCCGTCGACGGGAAGGCCGAGGAGAGTCTTCAAGTTCGGATAGACCTCGCCGGGGAATCTCGGGGCAATCGCCATGGCATCCGCGCCATATAGTCTCTCGGGGAACTGGCCTTGTTTCGGAGAGCCGTTGGAGGGCTTGAATGCGACAGCCGACGTCTCTTTGCGCCGTGAATCTTTGGTCAGGACGATCTCAAGAGGAATGCCGGGCTTCACGAGCGCCGCTTTTATGTACTCGGTCCCCAGGTCGACGCCCAGTACCGCTGCCGCGGCGAAGACATTGGCTGAGAGAATGAAGACGGCTCCGAGGAGCATCATCAGCGGCGAAGGCCGCCGCTGAAGGGCCATTGTCGAAGCTTGTGTGCGCTCTCAGCGGCGCATTGAAATCGGGAGCGCCCAGGCGTGTGGTATAGAGCTTGCGCAAGCTTGGAAGCGTGCAGGGCTCCAACTGAGGAGAAAGGAAAACGAAGCCAAAGAGTAGGAAGTTATTAAGGTTCCGGGTTCTAAACTGACCCCAAAATGCCACCTGGAAGGTCGATGTGGCCTTATAATTTATTGGAGCGTTTTAGGTGGTCGATGCAAAGAGGACAACTTGCAGCGATCGTCCCCAGCGGGCCCTTGTGACGTGACCCTAGTGGCCAACGCCTGCAAGGCTAACCAAGGCGAAGGCCGGATAAAGCCTGGCGGCACCTCCAGAGGAGCTCCGATAAGGGTCTAGTGGGGCACGAGGCTGACGCTCATACAGTACGAGTGAATGGACGACTAACTTACAACCTGGGTAGCTCCCCAACTTGCCAACACTACTCCGTACTCGTATACCTCTTGCATGGTGCATCGTAGAATCGTTCCCTGTTCGTGACTACTTTTGGTACATCCGCCTCCCATGAAATCGACTGCAACGGCAAGATGCACGCGCAAGAACAGACAGCTCATGCTGCACCCCTCCCCCCTCCCCCCTGTGCCTCGCCGGGGCCAGAAACGACAAGCTCATAAAGACTAATGCAATGCCCAAAGTTCCCCCGAATCAGCCCTGCCGAGCCGGCCGCAAACCTGGTGAACGCCGCCATGACATGATGTACAATCGCTTCCGAGACATGCTGAGTGAAGGAGGGGAGTAGAGGCGGACCACTGACCGCCGGCAAGGGCTCTACGACTCTTCGCCTCGACGGGGGCCTCGAGCGGGCGCTCCGCCATTGCCGCGACCGCGACCGCGGCCACGGCCACGGCCCTCTCCTTGGCCGCGGCCTCCCCGGTGCTCACCCCGACCCCGACCTCGCCAGGTGCCTCCTTCGCGTTCCTGCCGTCCGCGATTGCGCTGCACCTGGTGGAAACCGTCGTTCGGGTCAGCGGCTGCGGGAGCCGGCTACAACGTGGCAATTAGCGTGGGTACATCCGGCAGCAATTGGGCACGCGACGTCTCACCTCGGGGGCAGGGTCAGGCTGGTCATCAGCCCATGATTGGGTGTTGGTGGCCGCAGCAGGCGTCGCCGTCAGTCCCGTCTCCGTCTCCGTCGGGTCTCGCGGGACCTTGAGATCCACCCACTCCTGAGAGATGGACATGTTCTCGACGTCCCAATGGCTTTCGGCAATGGCGTTGGCAGCATCATCGGAGACGCTGGCATTGGCAATGCCATTCGCGGCAGGTGCCTCGGATGCGCCTCCATTGACAAGGGCAGTGGCGTCGATTTCCGTCGCCGCTGCGTTCGCCAGGGTAGGATCGGAAACCACCTCCTTCGCGGACTCTGCATCAGCGGGCTGAGCAGCCTCGGCATCGAAGGGCGTCTTGTACTCGTGTGCGAGGTTCTTGACATTGGAGTCTATAATATGTCAGCCACGGAACTCTGTGCGGATATGCGGCAGGGGGAGCCAAACAAGTAGTCTGCAGCTGCTCTCCAGGCACACTCAGAACCTGGTCGTTGGAGCCCTCGATCAACTTCAGCATGGACGCGACTGCGGTTTCGTCACCGGCGTAGATTGCCAGGAGAACGCCTTCGATGGCCTGGCTCTCGTCAGACTCGGGGTCCTTGGCCTCCTCGCGACGATAGGCAGCAAGTCGCAGGAACTGGGACAGAGTCAAGAAGTTGTCATGCAGCGACTTCTTGAAGCCCTTCTCCGCCTCGCTGACAGCGTTGGCCTTGGCCTTTTCCAACGACTTCTCCCACTCTGCTTTTTCGGCCACGGCTCGTGCGTGGTACTGCTCGTGGACTTTTTGGTATTGGGTAAGCTGCTCTTCCAGTTGCACCAGCTGGGCCTGCAGCGCAGGCTTCTTCTGGATCTGTGCCTTCTGGTCGGCATTGATCACCCTGCTGGCGACCAACTCTTCGAGTGACTTGCCAGCGTGCTGGGCCAAGAGGGAGTCGGTCTTGGAAGCATTGGCCTGGAACACTCAAAGTCAATTTCAGGCAATTCACTTGAGCATGCTTCTGCATGCACGGACGGCTTACGATCTTCTTATTCACATTGCGAATGTTCCTATCGGCCATCATGTCAGCTTCCATAGATGTGCGGTTCGCCCCCGAGGGAAGAAGCCTACTTCTGCAGTTCCTTGATATAGGGGCTCTCGAAACCATCGTCCGGAGACTCGTTGCCCTTGTCGGCAGCGCCAGACGCAGTGCTGGGGGCGGGGGACTCGGCTCGCTGGGCGGCCTTGACGGCCTTCTTCTTGTTGGAAGACTTGGACGCTTGAGCGGTGGACGCAGCCATGTCGACGGTCGTACACGGCAGCCGGGTTGGTGTCTTTGCGGCGGTGGTAGCTAGCAGGTTTCGCGGACTATGTCGGCAGGCAGGCGGCGGGAGGGTAGGGCGCACAAGGGGCAAAAGGGGGAGGTCCCAAGTGAGGAGGATGGAGAATTGGGACTGAAAAGGAGATGCTTTGGGGGTGGTCGCGAGCGTAAGTTCCAGGAGGACGATTAGGATGGAGTTGCAAGTTGGAGGAGAGAGGCGCTGAGCACTGGTGGTGGGCTTGCTTTTCTGGAGCCTGGCGCTGGCCGCAGACCCCTGCGCTTGGCTGGTGCGGAGCAGCCCGTGCTGTAAAGCTCCCTACCTTGCTGGGCCTTAGCGCAATGCTTCTAGAACTCAACAGAATCACTGCCGCTTGGCGACAACATGCACGCGACGCTATCGTAACCTCGAAACCACGGATCATGACGGGGCCCTGCGAATTGCAACGCCCGCTTCGATTACCGGGTGATTATGTCGTCAATTGTGCCTGCTGCGCTGCTCAATTTGCTCAAGTTGCCACTGCTGGACACTGGTCTCGTGCTTGTCACGCAGGCGCGAACCGCTTCCCCACTCCACCTCTGCAGCCGCACCGCACCATCTTGTCTACCCAGGATTACTCGTTTGAGTCTGGCAGCGCTCGGTGGCGGTCCCGTCCGCGTTTGTTCACTGCAGCTTGCGAGGCCAAAGGCCTGCCAGCACCCAGCGGAGACGTACAGGTGTTGTGCCTACCGTCACGTCCACCGCGTGTCCCGCGGGTGGTCGCAGATGTGGCTGCTCCGAGAATGCGGCTCCCAGGCCGTCCTCGTTTGAGCATGGAAGCCGCGGATTAGACGCGAGGAGCCGTGCTCGTAGTCCCTTCACTCGTACCAAAAAGCTTATTCACCCCTTGAACTTGGCCAAAGTGTCCTGTTCCCAACGGTCAGCTCAAGTACCCCGTTTCTGGAGGCAGTTAAGGAGACCTACTCGGGTGACCTTCTTCACACTCCGCGCCGCCAGGCCCCGTTCGCCAGACTGTTTCGAGTGTATCGCAGCCTCTTTCACCAGCCTTGAACTCCTGTCAGCGCATTGACATCACAGTGCGCAGGTATGTGAGACGTACGTCTCCATGAACAGCACGTAGTTGAGGAAGATCTGGAACTCGTCAGCGACGCGCTCGTCCCAGTACAAGTCACGTCCCAGGTCAGCCTTACGGATACGTCGACATTCTTCTTCGCGTTGAGCCCCGAGTGCGCCTTGATAATCTTCTTGATCGTGGCTTTGGGGTAGGGTTTCTTCCCAAGCGCCATGTTTGCGAGAATCGTCGGCCGTGTTGTGGGCAGGCAGCTCGTTGCACCGCGTCTAGTTGTTGATATTGAAGTTGTCTGGCTACGGGAAGCTTGAGCCTCCGAGTGGGGACCAATTGGGGCGCGACGGAGGGGCTCTCCAACTCAATGCCGGACAGTGCGACGCAGCTGCTGACGCTGCCACTGCACACAGTACCCCACCATCAGAGGTTTGCCAGGAGCTCCGCGCTGGCTTCAGGGCGCCTGCGCAGTCCATCCAATATCGCAGAGGCACATGAGCATCGCCTCGAATTGAACGGCTCACGATGGCGTCGATTATGAACCGCCGCATGGTAGGCTGCTCAATCCCCCCCCCATTCCACGGCGGCCACGGCTGACGCGCTACCAGCTGTCCAAGGAGGACGAGCAAGCAGGGGAGGAGGTCGAGGTCCGCCGCGAGGACCAGGACAAGATCAACAGGTTCAGCCGACTGCACCAGCGGGAGCTGGCCCTGGGAGAGGAGCTCAAGCTGAAGAACGTATGCGCCACGACTTCCCATGGGCGCTAGACGAAGGCTCACGACGTGTCTGCAGAAAGAAAAGGAGGAGCTTGACGACCTCTCCACCGAGCTGGAGCTGGCGGACGAGGACGAGAAGATACAGTATGCCAAGGCGACTACCCTCCGCATGCGACTGTCCGGCTAAGAAGTTGTTTCCGCAGATACAAGATCGGAGACGCCTTTTTCCACATCCCTCTCGAGAAGGCCCAAGAGATGCTCGAGGCGGCGACCACCAAGATCGACGAAGAGACGACGCAGCTCGAGGACAAGATGGAGGCTGTTCGCGAACAGATGACACAACTCAAGGTCGAGCTATACGCACGATTCGGCAAGCAAATCAACCTCGAGACCTGACGTCGGGCTCGTGGTGGCATTCTGTCTCAGCCTCGGTGCCGCCGGATGGCCAGCGCCGGTCACGTTCCGTATCCGCCGGGCCACATCCGCCTTCCGCGCCGCAGACCCGCTTCGCGAAGGCACCCGTTCCCGCTGGGCTCGCAGCGCATCTGTGAATTAAATTATCCCAGAGTTCGACAAGAGAAAGCAGCTCTCGATGCCTCGAGTGCATGCGTAAAGTGGTTTTTGTCCCGTCGCGGGGAGAGCGAGAAGAGCCGACGGGCGAGTATGTACGCTCCTCCCTGCGGAGAGCATCACCATCAGGTAGTAATACGACTGCAACGGCCGGCGGACGCATCCCACGGATACTCCGCGGACGACGAACTACAACCGGTCCTCCGCATCCACTGACTCGCGCGACCTTGCGTAGCTGCTCCCCCACTGTCAGACGCCACTAGACGATGGGACAGGCCGTCCCGGCAATTGAGAGGGCATACCACCACCGCGTCGATGGCAGTCATAGGCTGAGACTCAGCTGGAGGGCCGGGAATCTCCCCTCGCTCGCGGCGGAGACTCGCCGGCGCCGGAGGCATCCTGGGCCAATTGGCGAGGGGGGTAGCAAACTGCAAGCTCGCAATCTGCGGGGATTCAACGATCTGGTGTTTAAACCCGGGGCAAGATCGGCCCCACGCCCCATGTCCCGCCTTCCGATGACCAGGTCCATCGGGCCATGCTGTCTTTTGCTGCATCCGTGACTCCTCTCTTCTTCGTCTCTGCATTTCCCTGTGATGCTTCTGTCGTGGTGGACGGCTCCTTAAGTTCTCCGTCGTCGCTTCTATGCTGCAGAGTCGAGTTCACACGTATAGATGGCACTTCTGGAATCGACTTACACGCTGAAACCTGTGTTCTTCTCGTGCCCACAATGGCCAATAGCGACTCCAGCGAGGCCGTCACGGATGCTTCAACCCTACAAGATCGTAAGCTCGCCGTTGTCGTTCGAGTCTCTGGAATATGCCCAGTAACACTTTGCCTAGGTGGACGGAGGAGAGAGAGCTTCCTCTCGGACCGTATCGAGCAGCTGGACGAGCTAGACGCCCAACAGCGCTATGAAGAGGAGACAAAGGACCGCGGCATCGGTGCTCTTCACCACATTAGGTCCAGAACTCGCAGCCGAACAAACCAGGTTGTCATCGGCTGGGAGGTCGACGACCCCGAGAACCCGTACAACTGGTCAAATGCAAGCGTCCTCCCACTCATCTTTCTTGCCGCCGAAGCCCAACGTCTAACCGCCTCGCAGTCCAGGAAGGGCTTCGTTCTCTTCCTCACGGCCATGCTCGTCATCAACTCCACCATGGGCTCCTCCCTCCCCAGCATGGCCGTCCCCAGCATCGCCAGAGAGTTCGACGTCACGTCAACGGAGCAAAAGGTGCTGCCCATCTCCGTCTTCCTCATCGGCTACGTCTTCGGGCCCATCATCTGGGGCCCTCTCAGCGAACACTTCGGCAGGCGGCACCTAACCATTGCCACCTTCGCAGCCTTTTCCGCCTTCACCATGGCGTGTGCCTTGGCCCCGAACTGGCCCGCTCTACTCGTTTTCAGATTGTTCTGCGGCGTCTTTGCAAGTGCCCCGATTGCCATTGTGGCAGGCATCATTGCGGACGTGTACGGCGAGCCCAGGACAAGGGGCAGGGCATTTGCCATCTTCATGGTGGTAAGTCTTGGTCGCCCATCCAAGCGGGAACGTGTATTTCACTTCGCGGATGCTAACACAAAACGCTTCGTAGACAACCGTCTTCGGTCCTTTGCTCTCGCCCATCGTCTCCGGCTTCGCTTCCTCCACCATCGGCTGGCGCTGGTCTTTCTGGATCGGCCTCATGTACGCTGGGGCAACCCTCATCATGATCGCCTTCCTCCCCGAGACCTTCGGGCCCATCCTCCTCGCGCGCCGAGCCCGAAAGATGCGGGAGCAAGACAACGCCACGCACGTCGTCGCCCCGCGCGACCTGGAGGAAACCGACCTCAACCAGTTGCTAACCGTTGTCCTCACTCGGCCACTGCGCATGCTGGTCTCGGAGCCCATCGTTTCCGCGACCTGCGCCTACCTCGCCCTCGTCTACACCATCTTCTACATGTCCTTCCAGGCCTTTCCCATCATTTTCCAGCGGTTTTACGGCCTGTCTCCCGGCGTCACTGGCCTATGCTATCTCCCGATCGGTGCCGGGGCGACTCTCACCTTGCCGCTCTTCTGGTACTGGGACGGTGTCCTGGCGCGGGCTCAGGAGCGCGGCGCGCCCTGGGTCAAGCGCGAAGAATCTCGCCGCGTACCTTTGGCGTGCTGCGGCGGACCGCTTTTCATCATCTCGCTCTTCTGGCTAGGTTTCACTGCCCGTTCCTCCATTTCCTTCGTCGTGCCCATGCTCGCGGGCATCCCTTTCGGCATGGGCTTCATGCTCATTTTCATGGCCCTCCTGAATTACCTTACCGACGCCTACGAAATTTTCGCCGCCTCCGCCAACGCCGCTGCATCCTGCTGCCGCTCCCTGCTTGCCGTCGTCCTTCCCCTCGCCACGTCCCGCATGTTCGCCACACTTGGCATCTCGGGTGCTTGTGCTCTTCTCGGCAGTCTGAGTGCTGTCATGTGTGTCATACCCTTCATTTTCCTCTGGAAAGGCCCTAGCTTAAGAAGTCACTCGCGATTTTGTATTGCGTTGAAGGAACGGAAAGAAGAAATGCTGAGAAAGGCGGAGGAAGACCGGCGGAGGCTTGAACGGGCTTCCCGGAGAGAAAAAGAGCTTGACATGGCATGAAACTGCAATACATTTTTGCCTTACAGGTTGAACCACATTATGACGGTGCAAAAATGCTGCATAAGTGTAGAAGCCATACGCTTAATGACACCGAAACGAAGCCATGGTGGCAACTTAGTTCCTACGTACCTTGAGCGAGATACAAATGCAAATTAATGCAATACGCGGTTTAGTTACCAACCTCAATCCTCTGTTGCTATCGCACAACTCTCCAACGATAAGCATCATACCTCAGCACGACCACGGGGAATATTCTACCACTTCGTTTCTCTCATGGTAATTCTGTTCTTTTCTTGCATTAGTTTGATACCGGAGGTAGATGAGATTAGTATCGCAAACTACCCTTTCTCCTCAATACATGCGAGCAAGGCTGGACTCGTCGAAGGACTCGTACACCACGGGATCCACCTTCCATTGGACGGCTCGTTTAGCTCCCTTAAAACTTCAGTCGTCATGAGACGCGGGGGAACCTACGGCCGCCAGCGGTTGGGTAAACGAGCGATCAGCCCAAGTCAAAGATCTCCAATTGCGGCGACGATGTGCCCCAGTCGATTTCCAGCGACGTACGACTGCCTGCGCTTTGCCCTCGATGGACTCCCGCCCGGCCAGGGTTCTGCAATCTGTGGCTGTGTCGCGGTGAAAGCAGTTGAAGGGAGCGGCAAAAGGATCTGGAAGTGTCCTGTCTCTTGTTGGTATTGTTGAGGGGTCATGCGTATCAGTTGAGGGCACGGGTTCTGTTGTGCGCTGGCTGTTCTCGCCACAGTTGCTAGCCACATCCTTTTGATGCGTCGCCAACGAACTCGGCGACGTTGTTCCGCGATGGTAAATAACCAGGTCTGTATCTTGGCCTCGGGTCGTCACAGCCTCTTGGTCTCTCGCAGATGTAATTGCGAGTTCGCTTTCGCCTTGAGCATCTTCTCGTTCTTCCTGTCCCTTGCCCTCCATAACCTGCACAGCACGGTTGTCATTTCGAGATATTCCCACATCTTGGTTGCTAGAAGGAATCAGAGAAGGAAGGAGTCTGCTAAATCCTAGCCTTAAAGCCGATTCCAGCCGCTTAGGTAGAAGGTGAGATTCCTGCCCACAATGCGGAATCATAGCAACGCCTTCAGTGCCAGTACTTTGGCCAAGCTGCTCAATATGGGGCAGTTCCTTCTGGGCTGAGTCTTTAAGATCTACCAGATCGTCGCAAATGGCTCGCTGAATTCTTCCTTCCCGATTATGAGAAGGGTACTTCGCCCAGGACTTCGGAGGAGTGACATGAACGAGAGTGTTGCCATGGCGAAAGTCCGAAGGCTCTGTCAGTCGGTCAATCATATATTGTCGCGCTTTGTTTTCCTGTGGATGATTGAGTTTGCTGGACCGGTTCCCCGGCTCATCGACATCTGAACCTGCAGATAGAACCTGGGCTGCGTCATCAAACAAAGGAGAGGGCCACTTGCTGTCCGCCATTCGCTCCCTCGCAGCCGAGCTTATTGGTATGTTCATCAAGTGATCCCTTGGCTCACTCGAATTTGACAGTGGCCTTGCATCTTTGGAATCTCCACGTTCACTTTCATGCGGTCGATCCAATCCCCCTTCATTGATCGAAGCGTGCGTGTTATCCACAGATCCGAAACTATACGACCCAAGTCTGGACAAACGTGAGATTGAAGACTGTAGTCTTGCCACAAGTGATGCTCGTGTCGGTTGTGCCCTTGTCGTCAAGAATTCTTCTTTGAAGCGGCTGTGAACAGGTGGTCTACCCCTTTTTCGGGATATCACTTCTCCAAATCTTTGTTCAATAGTTCGAAGCTCTGCCTCTCGCTGATGGAAACTTGCTGTTTCAGAATGGGCCACAGAATTGTTGTCGTGCACGACGTGGGACGGGCGGTGTTGGGCCGAGTGAGTATTGTGTTGTGCTTCAACATCCGGTGCATGTTCCTCGGCAGTTGCGTACGAGCTGTGGCCTTCAGAGGAAACAAAATTCGGCGGTATCCCAAGAGTTCCATGCCCTGATTGGCACAATTTAGTACACTTCGGCTCTGTGGACGGGGGTTGCTCACATTGAATTGGGGATAACTCAAGACTCTCGATATCTTGTGGGCTGAGGTGGTAGCTATTTTCCGAGGAGTAAGTAGGGCTATGTTGAAAGCTCGGCAGGGCGGAGGGATAATTCGACGATGTTTGGTCGAGTGGCGTTCTCAAAGTCGTGGCCGTCACTCGACCATCTGCTAATTGCTCGGAAGGGCCGACGCACGTCTCCGTAAGATCAACCGCATCTGAGATTCTGAATCCAGAATGGCCCCTGCCGGCAGGGTGCGATGGCATTTCAAATGGTGTAGCGGTATGCCGGGCGTCCTGCAAGCGTGACGGCACGGTCGTGCTATCATCCTGGATTGGAGCTGGTGTATCGACGGTACGATCAATTCCGCCAAATTCTTGAGACGGTGATCGCACCCCATATTTATCAGCTACCTTGTCAAATGGAGGGCCACCAAGATGAATGAAGGAGTTTTCTCTTGATCGCATGTCCTGTGCTATGAGCCATATACTGAGAGCGGACTGATCGTCCCAGGCATGGGTCCCGTTGCGAATGTCAAAATCATTGTCTGGATCAAGGACCCGGTCCTCGTCAGGAGCCCTGGCGAACAAGCCGGATAGATCCGTGACGCCTGTATTCTGTGCAGTTGATGGCCGCGAATGGCAAACAATAGGTGCCATCGACGTTGTTACTGAGGGTGGGCTGACGGTGTTGCATCCTGTACCATATGCGATGGCCTTCTCGCCAGCCTTCGCCAGGTCCAGGCAGCTGTTTCCAATCTGACTAGAAGACTCATACGTATGCTGGAAGGCAGAAACACCAGGCTCAGGAGCAACATCGCCGTCACCACCAGTGAGCATGATCGTGTCTCGCGGGCCATTGGCGAGTTGGCCAAGGTCGATGAGGGGTGATATGTAGTGGGTGCTTTGATGCGACGTGTTGCTTCCGTCATTATGCGCCCCTTCTTTCTCGAGCTCGTCTTGAATTCTTTTATGTCTAAATCGCCGGAGCTCGGCCCGCCTGGCCAACTCTTCTTCGCTATGACAAACGGCCACGCGAGACTGGCGTTTTGTTTCGTTGTCTTGGGGCAAGTGCTTGATAATTCTGGTCCGAACAACGTCGAGTCTGCCGGGCGATCGCCTGGCGGAGAGGCCTCCATTGCCGTCGTTGTCGGAATCGGAGTCCACAACAAGGTGGCAGAGATCTGCTGGGACTTCACACGACAAGACCTCCGCTGTTTCGCAAAGCTCTCCAGCTTGGTTTAGAAGGAGACGAGGTTGCTGCGATAACTGAGTGATGAGAGAATGGTCGGTCAATTCAAGGGGGGCGGGCGTTGGAGCCCACGAGGCGGCCTCCTCGTCTCGACTACCCAGAGGTTTCGGCCTGCGTCGAGAGGTGCAGCAGCAGCAAAAGGCTTGCATGATTTTGATGCAGCCGGGCTCCGGCGAGGTGGGCGAACCAGAGGGCCACTGCTGTCTGCAATGAACACGAGGTTGTGTGGAAGCTGTTGGCTGGCGATGACAGCGGCGACGCAGACATTGAGAAACAGGTCGCGACGACAGCGCCGTGCCGGTGAAGAGAGAATCGTACCTCGTAGAGGCGCACAATGCCCTCCTGGAAGGGATCAAGAGCGGACATCTAAGGCAAGGTACGGTAGCTGTCTGGGCAGGCTAGGTTGACCCTTCAGGTTCCAGCGGCTGCCACCTCGTTGCCTTCCGCGTGGTGACTTGAGCGAGTCGCTCCTCCCTGGTACTGGTGTGCATCGCATCTGCCATTGCTGCAGATGCATTCAGGAAGTTTAAGGGGGCTTCTATTGACGTATCGTGCTCATGTGCTGCCTTCTGGAATCGGAATCATCGCCGCTGCCCTTGGGGAATGGCCAAAACAGAGAGGCCAGCTTTTTGCCGCTGGCATTCCCGGCCCTACGGATTCAAAGATACACGGCAGACAGGCGGGAGCAAGGTTTCAACAACTGGTTCGTCCACGCGACTCGTCAAGCGCAGCGAGTTGATACGTCCAGAGGGCGAGGAGGCTGTCGATGTCCACCCACAGCAGATGAAGAGGCACAACGTACGCAGGGCAAGCTCACGCTGGTGTTCCGATATTCATAGAGGATTGTACCTATCCTTCATATCCAATCGTCGCTGAGAGTCCCGCTGCTCGCTGGGCTCTTCTTCGCCTGACTATACCATCGTGCGCCTTGTGCCACGCTCGCAGAACGCGCGAAACAAGCGCCGATGACACTCTCGTGGCACTTTTACCCCTGTAGGGGCGAAATAAAACGGCAGACTGCGAGGTTCAAGACTTGGGTACGAGCAGCCAACCACGATACGTGCACTCAGAGAAGCGCGACTTGCCGCAGGGCACGCTTGGATTCTGCGGCGCGGGTTAGACTCCGAGCTGATGCACGATTTGTCGGGGAATTCTCTCGGACAATGAAGTTAGTCCGTAACGCCCCGAAGTAATCCGACGTTTCAGCGTATTACGAGAGCCCGCATGCATAGCAAGGTACGTTACAGTATCCCGTTACGGATACCGGCCACGGATTATACTCCGTACGGAGTACAGGTGGTAGTATTGGCTAGTCAAGGACAAGTCGCGGAGATACGGCCTGCGCGCAATTTCTGTGCAGTGTGCACGATTCCATCGACCACAGCATCAAGCTGGTTCTATTCCAAGGTACCTTGCCGTACGGAGTATTGGGGACGCGCTTGCGCCAGGAAGTCGCTGTCGGGCCGTCGGCAGCTGGGAGGGGCATTTGGGGCATATTGAGCTGGGGCTCGTGTTCGTGTCGTCTTGCTCTCCGATAGTGGCGCTTACAAGTACGAGTACTCGTACAGTACAAGCGATCAGCAAACAGAAAACAGGGTGAGAAGGGTCCTGGCACAGGGCAGTCGCCCCCAGCGACTCCAGAACGTGCCCCCCAACTGGAGAAAGCCGTGATGGCGCAATTGGCAGATTCTGCGCACAATGGAGACTGCGCTGCTAGCGAATGGCCGGGACCCGCTCGGAAGAGACCATGGGCTCGCATCCAAGGCTCCGCCGAGCTGCTCCCCTGCCCCCTTGCGAGCGGCGTCGGACCCATTCGCGAATGGGATTGGATCACCTCATCCGCTGCGACTGCCACTGACCCCTCAGCCAACCACCCAACCGAAGCTTGTCTTGCTTGTGCTCACTGCTCCTCAGCGATTACCCCTCCCCCGCTTTCGGCGCCATTTTTCTTAAACGCCGTCAGTACATTTCACCGCTGCCGCCGCCTCCTTTCCCCTTCCCTCTTCTCTTCTCTTCTCTTCTCTTCATTCTCTCCTCCTCATCCTCCCCTCTCCTCCCCTCTGCAACCCGTCCTTGATTCTTTTCTACAGAGGACCACCGCTTCGCCAGTTGATCCGTCGTGTGATCTAGACTGGACTCTTCATCATCAGGTACGGGTGCCCTCACTCGCCCTGGAGAGGACACGTTCCGACTAACATGCAGCTCGACAAGAGTCTTTAGAAAAACCACCAGAGTCCACGAAACACTCACCAACATGGTTCAGTCCGCGATTCTCGGTTTCCCCCGCATGGGAGTCAACCGTGACCTGAAGAAGGCCACGGAGGCTTGTGAGTTGTCCCGAGTCACCACCTCCCTGCCCCTCGCTTGCAGCTGCTGACCGTCTCCGGTAGACTGGGGTGGCAAGCTGTCTCAGGCCGACCTCCTTGCCGAGGCCAAGCGCCTCCGTCTTGCCCACTGGAAGATTCAGAAGGATGCTGGTGTCGATGTCATCCCCAGCAATGACTTCGCCCTGTACGACCAGGTTCTGTGCCACATCCAGGACTTCGGTGTACGTACAAACCCCCCCAAGAAACCCCGCTTGCTGCTCCCTAGTGCTGACTCACCATGACAGGCTGTTCCTGAGCGGTACACCAAGGATGGCCTCGACACCATTGACCAGTACTTCGCTATGGGCCGTGGACACCAGAAGGAGGGCGTCGACGTTCCCAGCTTGGAGATGGTCAAATGGTTTGATTCCAACTACCACTATGTCAAGCCCACGCTCCAGGACAACCAGACCTTCAAGCTTGTCGACAGCCCCAAGGCTGTCGTCGAGTTCAAGGAGGCCAAGGACGCTGGCATCCACACCCGGCCCGTCCTCGTCGGCCCCGTGAGCTTCCTCCACCTCGGCAAGGCCGACCGTGGCCAGTCCGTCGACCCTATCGACCTGCTGGACAAGCTCCTGCCCGTCTACGAGCAGCTTTTGGTCAAGCTCAAGGAGGCTGGCGCCGATACCGTCCAGATTGACGAGCCTATCCTTGTCTTTGATCTTCCTGCCAAGGCCAAGGCTGCCTTCAAGCCCGCCTACGAGAAGTTCGCCGCCCTCGGTGACAAGATTCCCAAGCTGGTCCTCGCCACCTACTTCGGTGACATTGTCCACAACCTGGCCGCCGTCCCCAAGGACGTCTACGGCCTTCACATTGACCTCGTCCGGAACCCTGAGCAGCTTGAGACCGTCATCGGCGCTCTCGGCCCCAAGACCATCCTGTCGGCTGGTGTCGTCGACGGACGTAACATCTGGAAGACCAACCTGAAGCGCGCCATTGAGATTGCCGAGTCTGCTATCCAGAAGCTCGGCAAGGACCGTGTCATCGTTGCCACGTCCAGCTCCCTCCTCCACACCCCCCACACCCTGGCCAGCGAGAAGAAGCTGGACCCTGAGGTTGCCGACTGGTTCTCCTTTGCCTCCGAGAAGGCCGTTGAAATCGCTGTCATCGCCAAGGCCGTGACCGAGGGTCCCGCCGCCGTCCGCGAGCAGCTCGAGGCCAACGCCCAGTCCATGCAGGCCCGCCAAAAGTCCAGCCGAACCAACAACGCCCAGGTCAAGGACCGCCAGTCCAAGGTTACCGAGAAGGACCACAACCGGAAGTCGGAGTTCTCCTCCCGTATTTCGCAGCAGCAGAAGAAGCTCAACCTTCCTCTGTTCCCCACCACCACCATTGGCTCGTTCCCTCAGACCAAGGACATCCGCATCCAGCGAAACAAGTTCACCAAGGGCGAGATCACCGAGGAACAGTACGACAAGTTCATTGAGCAGGAGATCAAGGACAACGTCAAGATCCAGGAGGAGCTTGGCCTCGATGTCTTCGTCCACGGCGAGCCTGAGCGTAACGACATGGTCCAGTACTTCGGCGAGCGCCTGGATGGCTATGCCTTCACCACGCACGCTTGGGTTCAGAGCTACGGCTCCCGCTGCGTCCGACCTCCCATCATTGTCGGCGACATCTCTCGCCCTCTCCCCATGACCGTCAAGGAGTCCAAGTACGCCGTTTCGGTTTCCAGCAAGCCCATGAAGGGCATGCTGACTGGACCCGTCACGTGCCTGCGGTGGTCCTTCCCCCGTGATGACGTTCACCAGTCCGTCCAGGCCCAGCAGCTCGCTCTGGCGCTCCGCGATGAGGTCGTCGATCTCGAGAAGGCTGGTGTCGACGTCATCCAGGTCGATGAGCCCGCCCTCCGTGAGGGTCTGCCTCTTCGCTCCGGCAAGGAGCGCGACGCCTACCTCGAGTGGGCTGTTAAGGCATTCAAGCTCTCCACCTCCGGTGTCGAGGACTCCACGCAGATCCACTCTCACTTCTGCTACTCCGAGTTCCAGGACTTCTTCCACGCCATTGCCGCCCTCGATGCTGACGTCCTGTCCATCGAGAACAGCAAGTCTGACGCCAAGCTGCTCCGTGTCTTTGTTGACTCGGCTTACCCCCGCCACATCGGCCCCGGTGTCTACGACATCCACTCTCCCCGCGTCCCCAGCGAGCAGGAGATCAAGGACCGCATCGAGGAGATGCTGCAGTACCTCAAGCCTGAGCAGCTGTGGATCGACCCTGACTGCGGTCTCAAGACCCGCCAGTGGAAGGAGACCAAGGAGGCCCTGATCAACATGGTCAACGCCGCCAAGCACTACCGTGCCAAGTACGCCAAATAAATGACTCCTGAGCATGGCACAATGCCTAGCGGGGGTTGTTGGCGGTAGGGAAGGGCCTTGTTCAATTACGTTGCAAGATTTGACGAAAATTCTGCTTTTTAGCCGGCTACGATTTCAACATCGGCGTTTTAAGGATGGGGTGATGACGGGATGTGTTTGATGCATCCCAAAAGTTCCGAAATTGAGGGTAGGGAAATGGAATGGAAAGGCTGGCCTGGGCGAGCATTCAACATAAGTGCATTTACGCTCCCGATTGGGAGCGCGACTTTGGAAGTTCCACAAAATAAAAAGGAACAATATTCAAACAGCAAAAGTCTTCAACATGCTGGCGTTTGTGGGGTAGCGATGGGGTTGTAACAGTCGTCGACGATTTACAGGTACCATTGGCCGGTTGTAATCACAGCGGAGGAAGATACCAGAAAGAAGTAGCATATAGTGATATACCCGATTCAACCTGGGCAAACAAATCAGGCTCCTTGCTCGGTGCTTCTCAAATTGTGGCTGTTCATGGTTGTCAATTTGAATGTAGACGACTTCTTCCTATAGTCACGTGCGCACGCGTCAGTGACCCCACGTCCGACGCGAGTTGACCGAGTTCCTTCTCGCCCTCACGGAACAAGCTCCCGATTATGCAAAAGGGCAATGTCTGCCTTTACAAAGACATGCCTCCGGCCGTAATTGCTGACTCTGACGAGTACTCTGACGACGACTCTGACGAGCGGGGCTACGCGACTCCTCAACTGCCACAGCAAACGACGGCAGACGTTGACGCGCTGACGGGGTCTTCCGACATCGCAAGCCATGCTACTGCTTCAACTGACCCAGCATTGTTTCAAAGCGTCTTCAACGAGCAAAAGGACGCCGCCAATCAGCGGGCGCAGCTTGCCCAGACCGGGTTTATGACGCAGGACAAGGGCGTATTCTCAGGTGTGTCCGATACGGCCCCTGTTCGGACAGTAACTTAGCGGTTAGAATTATCAGCTGACCGCCCGTCCTTGCCACAGAACCAACCAAGCAGGAAGGCTGCAACGTCCAGCAAGCCAGGGGCTTGAGTGACTCGATGGCACTTACAAAACCTCCGAAAGAGACCAGTGCCTTAAAGCAGACGGCGCAACATGATGAGGTGTGGGATATACCAAGCAGTCCTGAGAGGTCCAAGTCGAGAATTTCCAAGAAAAAGAGCGACCAGAGTAGTAAACTCATGACAGTCAAGGTGACTAGAGGCTTGCGAAAATCTCTGGAAAAGCTTGGATATGAAAGCGGAGATGAGGACGACGAAATAAGCCGGGATGAGAACATCTCAACTGGCGACAAGAAGCGAAGGAAATTGGACACGTCAAGGAGGTGTCAGCATGACGCCAAGGAGACCAGCCTGAAGACTGTTTCCTTGAAGAACTCAAAGAATGATTCTCGAGAGGCGGCCGACAGAAGAAACAAGACATTGAGCGATCAAGAGGCAGCATTGACAGCAGACGCGAATCCATCATTCCTCGTTGACCCGGGTCGGCTATCGGCGAGCCAGAAGCTCGAGTACCAGAGCATTAGCCTCGCTTCTAGTAGCCCCTCTGCGCAACACTCGGAACTCAAGTCTCGGGACATGGCATCTAGTGGGACGGCAACCAATATTAACACGCCACGGAGCAACCTCCCTTCCTCTCACGACGTTGGCATGAGGGCTCCCACGCCGGAGAGTGAAGCAGTATACAACAAGAAGCGGGCTCGGTCACCTCGACGGCGAAGAGACTCGTCTCCTGATGTGTTAATTCATGCAAAGATTGGCAGCGCCCGCGTGGAGGCGCGGCTACCAGCTCAAAGCCGCAACAGTAGCACGCCGTCGGGTGACATCGATGGGGCAGCCGAAAATCGTCAGTCCGAGTGTATACCGGAGCAACAGGATGAAAATTCTGACGACGGTTATATCATCCCAGAGACGTCACCCCAGCCCAAGAAAAGACGAGGGCGTCCAAGGAAGAATGCAAAGGTGCCTGACAATACGGCAAGGTCGATAGACGCAGACAATGGGCCAACAGCTGAAACCAAGAAGAAGCGTGGAAGGCCCAAAAAGCCCAGCACGCCTTATGACGCGTCGATTGAGACTGTCGCACCTGCTACGAAGTCGATGGATGAGATTACGGAAAGGGCGGATATGGATGGCGGTGATGAAGGCCAGAAGAGCGTGACAACAACAGCACAAGATGCGAGCGAAGTTGAGAATTGGACACCGAAGGCAGCGGATGGGCAGACGGACGGCTCTCTCAACAGGTCCGAGAGAGACCCGTCGGTGATCTCGAGGCCAAGCACTGAGCAGGCAGAGATCAGCACGAAGAAGGGCGTCGAAACCCAGGACAGCAATGACAACAAGCCGTCATCAGGGCCAGGGGTCATGACCAAGCCGATGTACCGGGTTGGGCTGAGCAGGAGACGGAAAATCGCCCCGCTGCTGAAATCGCTACGCAAATGAGAATGGTTCATGGGCAGGATGCTGGCCCTCGCCGGGGCAATGCACGAGTAGGAGTACTTGTTGACGTCTTCAGATAGGCCGGTCTGCTGATGCCGAGCGAGTCTGGAACTCAGGATGAGTCCGAGGATGAGTGGTGCGGTGTCCGGCGGCGGGGGATGGGACGAGAGGTCCGAGGTGGTCTGGGCCCTGGGACGACAAGAGAAGAGGGACATTGTCGAGGATGGGAAGAGAGGCCGGAGGTGGTCTGGGCCCTCGGATGACAAGAGAAGAGGGACATTGTCGAGGCGCGTGCAAAGAGTGCGTGTACGAAACCAATGTCTCGGGCTTTGCGAGGTTCAGCTTACACTCGTCCGGACAGCCGGGAAGGACGGTATGCGAGCGCTCCGAGAAATCGATGTGGAGCAGAGCAGCCAGGGGTGAGCGAGGAGACATGGCGATTTCGGAATCGTGAACAGTGCGCTCCACGACAATATAGAGCATGATATGCATCCGATGCACAAGCACAGGTGCCGTGCCGCCGAGCGATGACGGCGCTGGCGCCACACGCGGTGTCACCCTTGGGTCACCTTGCACTGGCCCCGTGCTGCAGCGAGGTCCCCTGCAAAAAGCCAAACAGCGCCGCACAGCGCCGCACACACAGCGCCGCGCAGCGCCTCACTGCGGTGCACACTGCGGGCGCATCTGCAACGCAACGAGGGCGTCCAGCGCGCCACGGCCGGGCCAATTTGCATCTCGTGCCCGCCCTGCAGGTTGCTTCGAGAAGGGTTCTGCGTCGTACGTTTCCCGCAGCGCAAGGTACGGGCGGAGTGCTCGCGCATGCCAACGCCGCCTGGAGCAACGCAAGAAGGGTCCATCATCGTCAGCCCCTCTTCTCACCCCCAACACGCGCCAGCCCCCGGCATGCAGCAGGGAACTATCGATTCACCCGCCGTTGCTGGCCGGCCAGCTTCCGCTCCGCGATTAGCGGCCGGCGAGGACGACGAGTGCAAATCAAATCAAATCTTGAGGAGCCATTCGGTAGATGCTCGTGGCGAGTCGAAATGGACACCCCGCACTAGGCGGAATCGGGAAGAGGGGCTTGAGGGGCTCCCTGGCCCCGGCCGTGACCGACGGTCGGTCCCCTGTGGCGGAGGTGGTGGTGGTGGAGGACTGGTGGTGGACTGGTGGTGGACTGGTGGTGGTAGTGGCGGTAGTGGTGGTGGTGACTGGAGACCCGGTGGTGACTCTTGACCTAAAGGCATGGCTGCTGGTTTTTTGTCCCTCGCTGCATCTGCTTCTCCTCCGCTCTTCCATCTCGCTGCCTCTCGCCCTGCCCACTGCTCCCGCTGAGCCGGCGGCCTGGAATTGGATCTCTTGCCGACCCCTTGCCCGAGTCGTCTTTGACACTTTCGCTCCCCGGCATCGGCGCCCTTTTCGCTCCCGCGCCGTCTTCCCCCTCGCGCGAAAACGCCCCCGCAGACGCAGACTCCGACCCCGACGCTGTAACCGATCCCAAGTTCCTTTGGCGGCTTCTGGAAATCATGGCACAGAACGGAATTGCCGAGAATGGGTCCCACGACGAGACTCACACCCAGTCGCAGCGCTATCTGAGCACTCGCGGCGAAGACGCCGGCGTAAGTGTCTCCTCTTGTCCCCCAGCCGGCCACGTCCAAAACCGCTCCGCTGTCCATCCGCATGCCCTGCCCTGCACCCATATTCCCCATCGCTGCCCCTGAATTGCCCTCAATTGCTGCAGAGGACGCTCCCTTCGTCTTTAATTGACCCTGCTGGCGCCCCAGGCTCCGCGTGGCTGACTCTTTTCGCTTCCGCAGTTGTCCTTTGAGGAGGTCGTGCTCAAGGGCCTCGCCACCGATGGCGGCCTCTACATACCCGAGCAGACTCCCCACGCCTCCTCGTGGCAGAGCTGGAAAGACTTGACCTACTCTGAGCTCGCATTCGAAATCTTCTCCCTCTACATCTCCCCCTCCGAGATCCCGTCAGCCGACCTCAAGGATATCATCAACCGAAGTTACTCGACCTTCCGGAGCAAAGACGTTACGCCTCTTGTCCACCTTCACGACAAGCAGTACCTGCTCGAGCTCTTCCACGGCCCGACCTTTGCCTTCAAGGATGTCGCGTTGCAGTTTCTCGGCAACCTGTTCGAGTACTTCCTCGTCAGGAAAAACGAGGGCAAGACGGGGAAAGGTATGTGAAAACCACCGGGGCCATTTCGACTGCATGGCTCCTGTCTACCAAATACACATGGGCTCACGCTTCTGCAGATCGACATCACCTGACTGTTGTCGGTGCCACGAGTGGCGATACGGGGTCTGCCGCCATCTACGGCCTGAGGGGAAAGCAGGACGTGTCCGTCTTCATCATGTACCCCAAGGGGCGCGTGAGCCCCATCCAGGAACTGCAGATGACCACAGTTTCCGACAAGAACGTCCACAACCTCGCCATCAAGGGTACTTTTGATGACTGCCAGGTACGTTCGACGGAGAAGCACCCCTGGTAACGGACATCCTCCTGACATGGTATGATAGGACATCTTGAAGTCCATCCTTGGAGATTCCGATGCCAACAGATCCCTGAACCTCGGCGCCGTCAACTCGATCAACTGGGCACGCATTCTGGCCCAGATCGTCTATTACTTTCACTCATACTTCTCTCTCGTCAAGTCCGAGGCCGACTTCAAGCTCGGCGACAAGCTACGCTTCGTGGTTCCCTCTGGCAACTTCGGCGATATTCTCGCTGGCTACTTTGCCATGCGCATGGGGCTTCCGGTTGATAAGTTGGTGATTGCCACCAACGAAAACGACATTCTCGACAGGTTCTGGAAGTCGGGCAAGTATGAGAAGAAGAAGGCTGAAGGCGCCGCCGCCGCGGGGGGCCTCGCTGTTGACGGAGTCTTGGCACACGAAGACGGCGTCAAGGAGACGCTCAGCCCTGCCATGGATATTCTCGTCTCGAGCAACTTTGAGCGACTTCTGTGGTTCCTCGCGTACGAGTTTGCCGAAACCGCCAAGATGGACGACGTCTGGAACAAGAAGCAGGCGGGTCAGGAGGTGAGCAAGTGGCTCAAGGAGCTGAAGGCGACGGGGGCCTTCGGGCCGGTCTACCAAGATGTGCTCAAGTATGCCAAGCGCGACTTTGAGAGCGAGCGCGTCGACGATACCGAAACCATCGACACCATCCAGGCCACCTATCGCAAGATTGGCTACATCCTGGACCCCCATACCGCCGTTGGTGTTGCCGCGACGCAGAGGTCTGTCGAGCGCACGGGTCCCGAGGTTCATCACATCTCGCTCTCGACTGCTCATCCTGCCAAGTTCTCGGGAGCTGTTGACATGGCTCTCCGAGGCGAGGAAGGCTTTGACTTCGAGAAGAAGGTCCTGCCGGCTGAGTTCGTCGGCCTGGACAAGAAGGAAAAGAGGGTCACGGACGTGGCTAACGACTGGCAAACGGTTCGCGATCTGGTCAAGGCTGAGATTGAGCGAGAGCTCTCAGAGGCCTAGAATAGCAGCATTGATACACGGGTTTCACGCATATACACCTGCGCCGCGAGAAATTTGAAAGGTCAAGAAATGGATGCTGGTCCGCTGCATTGGTTGGGGAACGAAATGTGAGGGGTTGGGCGCGTCTTGACTGGTCCCTTTCCATGTATGTACTTTTTTGACTCTTATTCTTCGCTTTTGGGAAGGGGGGGGATGGATTTGTCGGTATCTCAGCATCCTTTCGAGCCATTGCAGAGGGGGGAATCTTCTTGGAGATGGAAAGAAGGGCTTTTCTCCCCATAGTTTTCAGGAACTTTAGAGGAAAGGGGGTGACGGTACGGCTGCACGCGAGCCTCCCTCTATTATTTAACGTTTAGACATTGCAGTCCTCTGCTACGCCGATTCGAGCATCCTCTTGAAGGCATTGCCTTTCACGAGTCCACTGCAACGACGTGCTTGTAATAGTAAGTCGCCGAAGGTGGAGCCGCAGCAACCTTAGTGGGCCACCGTTGGCTTGAAGACTGCCGGCCGATGTCGGCAACGGTGCCCAGATTCGGCGGGCATCCAATCTCCGGCCTGTGGAACGAGTTGACAAGCGGCAGGATTGATTTTACGTTGCGAAATTTGAAGTCTTGCTTCCTACTTGTAGTGCTCGTCCCACTCGCCCTAGAGTACGAGCATGGAGTATTATACGATTATACTGCGCTGGCATAATAGCTGATGCCCTGCACACACTAGAGACCTGATTTGCCAGTCAAGGGACAATGCATCTGATGTTTCTACCAGATGTGTAAGTAAAGCTATGGTTCAAAAGTCTGCGAACACCTACGCGGGGCGCAATGCTGGGCAGTGTTCGCAGACTCTTGAATGTAATTACAGGCAACTCCGTAGGTGCCCCTCTCCAGGCCCAACATGGTGATGGCACACTCCTTGCAGAAACCACAACAAGTCCCAAGGCAAAACGAAAAAGCATCCAGATGAAGACTTAGCAACTTGAAAGTTGTGATTAAACAGAGCATCAATAACATCATAGGAGCATGCAAGCAAGTCAGCCCCAAGCGACAGCAAACCATGCCGGTTCCCCAACCCAGAGCTTTCCAGCGTGTCCTACAGCATTCTTCTCCAGCGCGCAGCTCGCGACCGGGTCCGGCCTGCGACACTCGTGAGAAGTAATGGCCGCAGAGATGCTCGCCCGCCACGGCAGAGTCAACCGTGACGGCGCAAGGATCCGGAGCCGGGTTTGGCGCTTCGTGCGAAAGGACGGCACACGAGTATTCGTCGATGACCCTTGTTTCAGGTTGAAGGCGCGGCCGAAGCCTCCGGAATATTCGCGGGTCCCAGTAGCAGCGACGAATCGACTTCCACGGTCATGGGAAGCGAGACGGCGGCGGCGGCACTTACAACGCCGCTGCGGCGACCCGAGAGGTGCCAGCACAGACGATACAGCCGACGCCAGAAGACGCGCACGTCGGCTTTGGGCAATTCAAGCAATCGGCAGGTAGCAGACAGGACAGAAGCACACTAAGGTGCGAGCGGTTAGGGGCGCGAGGGCACTTATAACCGCCGTTGGTTGCAGAGGTGGTGTGGTGAGCCACCGATGTTTGCACATGGGTGTTTTAAGTCTGCTTGCTTCAATGCTGTGTCGCCATCCCAGCGGTACGTTGCCTTCCTCTTTTGCAGCCATCACCATACTCGAACCGGCCCTGGGGTAAGCAGGCAGCAAGAATGATGCCCGGCGCCCCAGCTGCGTCATGATGCACCTGGCCTGGCGCGGTTCTCCTAAGCCAACAAGAAATGGACAAATAAATTGTTAAAATACAGCTGAAACCTGGCCTGTCCCTGTCGTCGTCGTCATCATCGTCGTTCATTGTTATTTCTCCTACATCATAAGGCCTTGGCCTTGCCGTCTTCCTTGATTCGCTTCTTCACGAATTCAAAGGAAGAGAAAAAGATGGCATTGACCACGCAGGACCGGCTCATAGACACGCCCAGGCCGCGGTACATATGACGCTTGAAGAACTCAATCTTCGCCGGCTCAGCCCTCTCGCCTCGTGTGCAGAGCAGCGAGTTTCTCTGGTATATGCTCTTGGCGGAATCAATGGGGTCTACATGCTTGTCAGCTGCAGTGCTTCGACTCGTGTAGACGTGCGGGTGCTACTCACAGATCATAGCCCATGACACGAGCCCGCACATGCCTCCAGCGGCAACCACAGCCAACTTGTTACTGTTTGGACTGTCGCCGGCGAAGGTCGTGCCGAGCTGCTTGCCGCTCTCGTACACCATGAAGTATATCGACGTCCCCAAGGTATCGCGCACTGTAGAGCACGGTCAGCAAAGACACCGTCACGCTATGGGTGCAGAGGCACGCACAGAGATGTAATCGGAGACCCGTGTAGAGTCCTAGAATTCCACGGTGCTTGACAATGTTGGCCATCGTCTTCAGAGTCCCCTTGTTCTGGTAGCTCGTCGCCAGAGCACGGCTCTTCTGGCATTTGCCTGCTCGCTCGGCAAGAAGCACAGACACCTGCGCGCTAAGCTTGGCCAGCTCAAACGGACAGGCAAGAAAGGTGATGACGGATCCCGCCGTGGCGCCGGCCGCGCCAAAACAAGCTATCGAGTACAGGTTGGGGTAGGTGCCAGGTGTGTTGACGTGTCGGATGATGTCGTATCCGAGTCTCTCTTTGACCCAGCTGGAGTAGAGGTATTTGGCTCGCTGGTAGATGGAAAAGGAGACGGTGCGGACGAGGGTGATGCTGACCATTGGCGCAGTGACGCCTGCAGAGGAGCGACAGTCAGCGAGGCCAGTTCAAAAGCACGCGTGAGACCAATTACACCGGTGACATGTGGAGATGCAAAGGGGGTGCCACATTGGCTCAGGGTGCAATCAAAAGAGACTGAAAGGGAGATGCTTACCTCGAAAGAAACCGGGAAGCTTCTCGGTCTGGTAGGTGTGCTTGACGCAGTCGAGAAAGCCGCGATAGTGGTAGGTTTGCATGCGGGTCTTGACGCTGTCAAGCGGGAAAGCAGCCAGCGTGGAGAAGACGCTGGAGGAGCTGGCGGCTATCTCGGTACGGTAACGCCAAACAAGCGAGTTGGCCCTGTCCCTTCTTCCCCCGGTCTGAGGAGGCATGACTGCTGACGCGTTGAGGCGGCCTGGAACATCTTGGTGACCACTCGTGGCCTCAGCAGTCATGCTTTGGGGGCACGATTGGAGGTCGTCCCAGCGATGGAAGCGGCTGGTATCAGGCAACGGGCGAGGACGGCCACGGCGCGTTCAGACTGCGGTCTACAGCGAGACCAGCGTCTGGGGCGCGAACGCAGCACGGCCTGTCGCCAGGAGCCGCAGGTCCATCAAGACGCCCTCTACGGCGGGAGGGTTCGAGCTCGAGCTCCAGCAAAGACGGGGGTTGTGTCGGCGACGCGGGGGAGCTGCTGGTCGGCGTGTTGACGAGGGGCTTCCTGCTCAGTCTCGTGCGAGGACGGACGAGTCGCTGGCGATGCGGCGGGCCGCGATGGGCCGTCGACGATGGTACCTTGGGCGTGGAGGATGAGGCCCGGGAGAGAAGGAGAGGGCGGACGAAACGTGCGGAGTCGAGAGATGGAAGCAAAGCACCGAGCGAGGTGGAGCTGGATGGACGGGACAGTGAGGGGTGTCAAAGGCTAAGAGTGCCGTGGAGCTCGTGCATCAGTGCTAACTTGGTACATGCCGACTCGTACATGGGTGCCCTGGGGGGTGCCCTGGGGTGTTCCTTAGAGCTCCCCGCCAGCGTGGAGCGTGTCCCCCAGCCCGCCCAGCCCAGCCCAAGCCAGCCCATCCCTGGCCTTGGGCGGCCGCGGGGACGGGCCACCCCCAACGGTTCAGTGGCAGCGTTCCCCCGTCCTCGGTGGGTGGCGTCTCGCTGTGCAAGGTCGCTCGCGAGTCGCGCCCGGCGCCCACCCACCAAGCCGCCCGCCCGCCGCCCGTCGAAGCTACCTTGGCGCTACCTGCGCTGTCGCCGTCTCTCGTCGGCAGTTCACATGCCACAGTGCCTACCAAGAGGCGCCATTGACGCCGCGCGCATGTACTTGTACGGGGCAACTTACGCACCTGCATACCTTGCTCGCGCAAGGATAGGTCGGTCCATCTCGCGCAGTGCCCCTTGCGCTGGCACTCGTATCAGTCTTCCCCTCCCGCAAGGACGAGGCAATCGTCGGCACAGGGAGGTGCGGTCATGCCGCGTACTCGTCCAGATAGTACTCGTAAGGCACCGCCAAATGTGACTAAACGAGCCGTGGATGTCACCAACCACAATCCGTGTACAATCCTATCCTCTGCAGCGTCACCAACATAGTGCGTCACACAGCCGCCCAATGGCAGCTATATCAATGCTCGTCGTCCGTGAACCGAACGGGGGGAAAAAAGCGCTCTCTGCGTGGCTAATCCTCCGATACAAAGCCTTGTTCTGAATCAATATACATCACCAGACAATCAGCAAATAACGTTACGCCAAATACACCTGCTGAGAGATTTATAATGTCCCGAATTGTCGCCCCACAACTTCCTCGTATCTTGCCGACAGAAGAGATCGGCCCTGTCGCGCAGCGTCATGTCGATGAGCACCGCCGTGTCTTGGACAACATTACGGGCTCTATCAATTCTTCTACAGCTAGCTTCGCCAATGTGCTGGGCCCAATTGTTGAGCTGGAGAACCTTCAGTCAGGAGAAAAGGCAGTCATCTCAGCGTTACGATACGCCGCCGTTGATATAACAACCCAAGCTGCGGCTGAGGCTGCAGAGACGCTTTGGCTGAAGTATGCCGCTGAGGTCGACCAAAACCTGCCGTTCTTTAAGCTTTTACAAGCAATCGACAAGAAGGACGAGTCATTGGATACTGAATCCAGAAGACTCCTGGATCGGTACCTGACGCGGTATACAGATTGTGGATACGGAGTGCTTGACGCCGCTGAAATACAATTGTGGCACGAGACCAACCAGGAAATAGAGGCCCTTTGCGACCAATTCAAGCGCAATATCCGAGAATTTGATGGAGATGCTCTTGGTGTCTCCTTCACTGATAGTGAGCTTGATGGCGTCCCTGAGCACGGGCTCGATGAATACCGGCCTGGAGCTGATGGGAAGAGATTCATACCGTTGCGTTGGGACATATATGCGTCAATTATCCGGCATGCTCGTAATCCAGCAACTCGAAAACGGATCCAACTTGCATGGGGGCAAAGAATCCCACAGAATCTGCCAATTTTCAGGCAAATAATCCTGTTACGCCACAAGAACGCACAACTGCGAGGCTTTGCGACTCATGCAGCTTTTCGTCTGCCGCATCGAATGGCCGCGTCCATTGGGTGGGTTGAAGATTTGCTCGAAAGGTTGAGCAAGGGCCTGATTTATGAGAGAAAGAGTCATATTGAGCGACTGGAAGCAAAAAAGAGACACACTACCGAGGGAGACGGCATCAGCCCGGCGAATACGATGACGACGACTCTGGATGCTTGGGATTTGCCTTATTACAACCGCTTGCTGGATAGTGAGCCAAAAGTTGACGACAAGGTCATGGAGTATTTCCCTCTTATATACACACTCCACTCTTTACTCAATCTTCTCGCGACGTACCTGCAGCTACGATTTCAACAACTACCTCAGGAAGCTCTAGCAGGACATACGTGGGCATCAGAGGTTGAGGTCTGGAGCGTGTGGGACGAGCGCCGCGAAACAAGCGGAGATTTTGTTGGCTATCTCTACACAGATATTCTCAGGCGTGCAAACAAATACAAAGGCAGCCAAGCGGTTAATCTTCAGCCGGTTCGTGTTTCCATCATTTCTGTGGAACCCCTTTTCTTATTTGTGCTAACTGGAATACATCCAAGGGCTACATCGACCGTAACGGCAACCGGGTGTTTCCCGTAAGCACGCTGATGTGCAACTTCTCACCCGTCTCTCGAGACGGATGCCTACTTCTGCGACATTCCCAGGTCATCACTCTCTTTCACGGTTCGGTCGACCCGCCTTCCTCTATTTGATGTTACGGTGGTAGCTAATCGCATTAGAACTGGGACATTGCATGCACGACCTTTTGGCTAGAACAACATACGCCAAATTGCATGGATACGAGGTTTGTCTAGAATTCGGAGAAGGCATTGCCACGATGTTTGAGAATTGGTGTTGGATAAAAGACGTGCTGAAATCCATTGGGCTCCACTACACCAGGACGGATGGCATATATATGGAAGCATGGAGGAACACAAACCCCGGTCATAGCCCCCCTCCTTCAGCCATGCCCGATGAGATGATCGAACACCTCATCAGTACTCGGCGAGATGAAAGGTTGCATCTGCACCTCGGGCAACTGTGAGTAACTTGCGCCACACTTATACTACAACACTGATGTCGCGCCTTAGTTGCGACTCCTTCTTTGACTTGGCAGTACATAATCCGTCTAGTGAAGAAGCCTTAGTTGCGCTGGATGAAACAAAGCTCTATCTCGATCTAAACGAAAAATTTTACTCACGGAGGCGCCCAGAACCAAGCCACCCACATACGACTTTCAGCCATCTTGTGTCTGGTTACGACGCCGGGTACTATGCGTACATTTGGTAAGTATTTGCTTCTAGTACCACTAGTCTGCCAGGGCTGACGCATGATAGTGCAAATGTCTTCGCTGAAGAATTATTCCAAACAGCTTTCTCTAAAGAGTACTCCAGCAGAACAACATGGGATCTCTTCAGGCGGGAGGTATTGGAATATGGTGGGAGCCGTGATGAGTGGCAAGTCTTGACAGACTTCCTTAATCATTCGCCCACAGCCGATGCCCTCTTTCAAAGCCTCAACCTTCCTTTTGCAACGAAGCCTTGCTAGGATCATAAGGTTTGCTGTTGCTTAGGAGGTAAGTCAGGCTGATTGCAGTATGTCACCAAAAGTTCCGTTAAGAAGGCTTCAACCTCTCATTCAGAGAAATGCTTAGATTGATGACTGCAGATCTGGCTATCTACTCTTGGGCAAAGACCGTAATATATATATACCCATCGAGCTCTCCCTTAACCCTGTTGTGCTCAGCCTGCTCAGTACTGGTCAAGCTGAGCGGATTGATCCAATTGAGCGCTGCCACAACAGTTCCCGTTTGGGCTGGTGACTCAGCTCGGGGATGAAGATCGGTGCGGGACCTTTCATCATAACATCCACGTGCCTGTTCCTTCGCGATCTACGGAGTACGATACATATAACGGCGGTACGTACGGAGTACACGAGCTCTAGAGGGCGAGAACCGGGTCCCAGTATAAAAATGCTTGCCCCCCTCTCTTTGTAGCGTTTACTTTGCCTTAGCGTTCGTCTCCGTTTCCACCGTAACGGACATGCCTAAGTTCACTGTTGCATAATGTTGAGTGAGCCCAGTCATGTAACTGAGGGATGCTGGTGCCATGACTGAGCCGAGCCCGAGCAGGAGCGGCGACGACGCTAACCCAACTTGCTCAACGCCACACCCTCTCGACAAGGCCATTACCAGCATGGCGTTTGGTCCCATCAGCAGGCCGCACGCATGCCGGGCTACGTCACGCGCCATTGGCGAGCTGGCTGAAAATCATCGAGGGCACGAATCAAAAGGGGCCTAGCAAGGCTCCAATAGGCCTGCTGGGCCGAGGGCTCCGTACCAAGATTGCGCTTTGTATGTGAGCTTGCTTCTCCCCAGCCAATACTAACGGGCTACCTGATACTGCGGAACAAACAGGACCTGTTCATTCATCCGGGGCGACAGAGGCTTCCGGCACGGAACCTGTCGCTCCCATCCAGCAGGAGCTTCACAGCAGTGAGCTTCTCCAGCAGTGCTCGGAATTGCCTCCACCTGCTCGGCGTCTAGTGACAGAATCGGGATTGCCTTCCTCTGCAACGATATCGAGTCATGACGTTCAAGCCCCCGCCTTTTCGCTTTCTGCCGTTTCTGGAGCCTCCGCAACCTCAGCCGGCGTCGCAGGGCTTGAGCTGTCAACCCCAAGAGACACCTCCAGTCGCTGCTCCTCCTTCTTTTGGCGGATGGCCTCGGTCTCGTTCCTGAGCTTTTCCAAGTTCCAAACATCCTCGTCATCATCATCGGAATCGTCCTCGTCGCGCCACTTGCCGCTCTCAAACAGGGCACGGCCAGTGTTCTCCTTGGCCTTGCGGGCCTGCTCTTCCGCAGCCTTCTTGTCTAGGCGTTCCTTCTTCCACTTGGCAAACGACTCCGGCGTGACGGGAGTCAAGTTGCCTGTGAGCTTGTGTCGCTCGGATTCGAGGAAGTCCTCGAGAGTCAGGGTTTTGAGTGGGGACTTGTCCATGAGTGCCTTTTCCGCCGCTCTTTGCTCCTTGGTCTTGAGAACGAATCTGTGCCTCGTGTTAGTGCCAACGTACGACCTGTGCCTAGGGAGGCAGCAAAACATACCCCGGTGGCAGAGCGTGCCTGTACATGCATTTGTCTGCGCCGTTGGGGCAGACCCAGAACCAACCGTACTTGCCATCCTCAATAGCCGAAATAAAATATTTGCAAACCTTCTCCGTGGTCGTCTTTTGATTGCCCTTCTTGGACAGGACCACCTTGCGCAACTGTTCTTCGTCCCAGTCGGCAGACGTTTCTTGCTTCTTCTTGTCCGCTTCCTCGTCTTGTCTCGAATCCGCGTATAGATTTCTCTTTTCCGTCTTGCGTTCGATGGCCAGGTCGTGCGAGAACTTGCATTTCTTGCCCTTCTCGCAGTCGCCTTTCTTGAAGAAAATGCAGACCACCGTCTTGGGGTCCACGCCGAACGGTACCTTTTGAATCTGCGCCGGTCTGTTCATGAGCGCGGCGGCTTCCTTCCTGGCTTCCTCGGCCGCCTTCTTCTCCCGCTCTCGCGCAGCCTTCTCGGCTGCCTTCTTCTTCTCTTCGGCGCTGCCACCAGACTTGAGGTTGGTGGTCATCTGAGCAATGTGCTTCTGGGCAACAGCTCCCTTCTTGTTTTTCATGCCGAAAGTCCGATCCTCGACCTGTTTGGTCGCCGACGGCTTCTTGCCGCCACCGGCCTTGGGTTCGGCTTTCTTGGGAGGCATTGCGGGTGGTGGGCGGGGTATTCGACGAGGCAAAGGGTCGCAAATGGGGGTTTCTTCAGGATTCCGTAATGTTGACTTGCCCGCTACGCTCTCGACCCTGAAAAGCAGAAGATGGTGGATGGCCCGTGTTGTCGATGTCGCTGGTTGAACCTTTGAAAAAAAGACCGTCCCGGCGCTTCGTCACTTTTGGTGGGCTGTCTTGGTTAGTGGTGGATGAAGTCACTGCGATCACGTGCCCGACCCTCGTTACCACCAACCAGGCGCCGAGGGGCAGTGCGCCACCGTGTGTACTTGGGCTTCCAGCCTACAAGCGGACCTTCTGAGTACTTCCATGTAAGTAATTCCGCACTCCTGCCGCAAGGATAGATCTAGCCTCGCAGCCTCTAATGCAGTAGAAAATGTAGCGACTGCGCTGCCCCTTTTCTCGGCGAGTGCTCCTCCTCGTCGTTGCTGCTCATGAAATACGTTGCTACTAGGTGAGGTAGGTACCTTATGGATGAAGTCCAGGCGTTGCGTCCGGGAAGTCAGGACGAAGCTAAGCCTGATTGGTCCCTGATGCAGCCGCGAAGCTCCAGCTGTCCTTCCGTCCTCACTCGCATCGTACATCCAACAACCCTCAGAGAAGCTGTCGCTGTCCCTCGCGTTTTTCCCACCACCACGGCCAGTCAGTTGAAGCCATTCGGCGTTTCCGTACGAGCCACGTTCAATTTAGTAACAGGAGACTGTGCAGCCATCTCTGGGCGGGAGCGAATCCATCCTTCAATTCCACCTGCCGAACCGCTGCCAAGATGATTTCCGACCGCGACCTCTTCAGCCTCGCCATTTTCCTCGGCGGAGCGTCCATGATTCTCATCATTCTCTATCACTTCCTCGAAACCAACGCCGTCCCTGAAGCAGCAACCGTCAAGAAAGCGGAATAAGGAAAGGCGACATGAAGCAATAAAGAAGGCGAGGCAGTCGAGCAGATCAGCCAATCGAACGCGTCTCCGCGTCCACGACCCCGAGACGACGGTCGACTTTGAACATTTCTATGCGCACTCATGAACCTTGGGCCAGGGGCCATGTACTGTCTGGCGTTGACGGAGGCAAGGGGACTGGACATGGAAGCTATCGATGGGCGGGCATCTACAATGTCTAGATACCGCTTGGGACTGCTGCATGCACGGAAACATGCCAGCACTTAACTAATACCCGCACGAAGTCGCAGACGAGAGACTATGGAGTTGGGAGCAGGAAATGATGTACGTCGAATCTCGACCCTTGCTCGAAAACCGCGATTGCGCAATACCAGGCACCGAGCTGCCGGCTTAGAATGCATTTGAGCCAGCTGTTTTTCATCATTCCCCTCTTCCGGCAGAATATAATCAAGACGGTGTTGCAAATTTATAAATCAAGGCCAACTGAGGCTCCTTCCGCGCACAATTACTGGAATGGGAGCAAAGTACCAAGCAATACGTGTACGGCAGGATGAGCGAGGCAGCGATCCGCATCTCGCGAGTTGCTCATATTGCCGCAATCGTCCTTTCAAATGAATGGACTGCGCGAGGCGCGCCCAGCCCTTCGGCGGTCGAGACACATGCCATGCTCTGAATCTTGCAAGAAATGACACGAAAGCAGGCGGCGCTGGGTTGATAGCCCAGACCACGTCTCATACCTGCGTAGATCAGTGGCCGTCCTGCCTCCCATCAGTCTCGGGCGCAACAGATGGCATGTACCACTGGCCAGCTGCTGATAGTCGCTATCCGAACGCGATGCACTGATTCAGCCTCGATGCTTACCAGCATGTTGCCCTGCAGGGCTCCCATGCCTTGACGCGACTACTCGGACGGAGTAACTAACCCGAGTCTATTTGCGGAGCGGGCCCTGGCTGGATACACTTCCATTGGTTAACGCGCATCCGCTTTACCGCTTACGTGATATCCCAGCCGTCTGCCTCGCTGCCTCGCTGCCTCGCTGCCTCACAGCCTCAGAGTCGCGGCTGGGGCAACAGCAGCAGCGCCTGCCTACGGTTTCCCCCGCCCCACCTGCCGCCCGCGTCGCCTTTGTCCCTTGTTTCTCTCTGCTTCTGCCTCATCCTTCTTCCCTCTGCAACCAACTGGTTCATCACGCTCACCTACTTTGATCGCCCCAAACACCAGCAAACGGTTTCCCGTTCCTGTTCACTGACTGCGCGCCGTCTTCGCACGACCGCTCTTTGTTGCTTTCGACAATTATCACCGTCTGGGCCCTTCGTGCCGGCTGCGACCGTCCACGTCACGCCTTGTGTTGTTTGCGCTCTCGACCAGACGGCGGCGGCCCTTTTTCTTTCGAGCGAGTCTTCTGATAAGACGCCGTGCGAAGCTCTCTTTCTGCGCTCTCTCTTGGCTTGTTTGCATCGTTTGCATCGGCCAGCCATCAACCCGACCAGCCACTACCACTGTTTGTTGGCTCCTACTCTTCTTGCACCTAGCAAGCCAAATCTTCGTCACGACCATCAACATGTCTGGCAAGCTCGATAAGCCCCTTGACGAGATCGTCTCGGCCCAGCGCCGCACTGCCGGACGCCGCCGTTCGCTGCGACGACCTGCCGGTCGTGAACAGGTTGCTGCCCCCGTTGGTGGCATTCAGAAGACCACCAAGGCCTCTCGCGGCGCCGCAGCAAAGGCCGCACCCACCAAGGCTGCGGCTCTCACTGGAGAAAGCAAGGTCATCGTCAGCAACCTTGTAAGTGAATCTTGCCTCTGTGCGAATTTGACGCTTGAAGTGCAGAAGCTGACTTCATTGCAGCCCAAGGATGTGTCGCAGCAGCAGATTAAGGTATGTTTCGGTTGAAGCGCCATGCGCTCCGGACTCTGTTCGACTTAATTCTCTCGCTGCTCTCCTTAATTTTCCTGCCGACGTCGCGATGAAATCCCCAACCAGACGCGTCTTACGGCGCCAGCCACGGATCAGCCCTTGTCTCCTTCCAGAACTCCTGCAGTGCCCGGGCCTAGGTGCTCGGTGTTGGAAGTTGAGAGCAGCCTCATCGCACAAATCGCCTCTTACAATGCCTGGTCAGCATTAGTATATCGGCGGCGACTGGAGGACTGCGGCAATCCATGAGCATTGGTTCACGCGTGGCTAGCGATGATCGCTGAGCAATGGGATCTGTTGCTGCCAAGAACTCGGGTCCGAGCGAGTACAGCAGTGAGAGCATGCGCTGAGCGCTCGAATCCAGAGGCAGTATGGAGGCTACATTGTGCATCTCGGTGTACACGGGGGGAGTGTCGTTGATGTCATTCATTGACAGTCTCCTTGAGCCATCCGCGTCAGCAAACCATCGCTACCCGCGACGTCGAGGGTGCTTTCGCTACTCGTGGCACTGTGAGCTCGCTGGACCTACGTGGCAGTCTCGACTTTGCGAGGCAGCCCGGAGACCGGTCACGTGTGCTCATCGTCGAATTTTACGTGGCCCACTGCTCTACTCGCTTGGACCCCGATGTTCTCACCCGTTTACTCGGTCGCGATAACCTCGGACGATGATGGACGACTGTCGAAGACGGACTCAGCAGTGTTGATTCAACTACGCGCATTCGATTACTAACAGCTCTCCTCGCGATAGGAATACTTCGTGCAGTCTGTCGGACCCATCAAGAGGGTTGATCTCGTGTACGGACCGAACTCAGTAAGCCGCGGCATCGCCAATGTTACCTTCCACAAGGCCGACGGTGCCAGCAAGGCTTTCCAGAAGCTCAATGGCCTCCTCGTTGACAATCGCCCTATCAAGGTACATTTCCGTGTGGGTCGAAGGAGAGGACAAAAGCAATGGCTAATTCGGAGCAGATCGAGATTGTCGTTGGTGCCGCCCAGGCCGACAAGGTGATGCCAACCGTGAAGACTTTGGCTGAACGTACTACGTGAGTGCTCCGTAGTGGCTACCCCCCATATCCAGCAAGAAGCTGACTCTGGGATATGCAGTCAGCCCAAGCCTCACCCGAAATCCGCCGCCACTGGCAAGCAGAATGCCGCCTCGGCCAAGGGCGGGGTTGGCAAGGGAGGAGCCGGTGCTAACAAGAAGCGCCGCGGCAAGAACGCTCGCCCTGCAAAGAAGACGGCGGAGGAGCTCGACTCCGAGATGGCTGACTACTTTGTTAAAGATGGTGGCAACGAGAATGCTGGCAACGCTGCTCCTGCCGCGGCCGGTGGCGATGCCGCCATGGAGGATGAGATCATGGTACGTAATTGATTGTCTGCCACACGCTCAGACGATCAAGGCTAACGATGTAAATTATCAGTGATGACCATCAGAGTGCGGGAACGAGGTCGGGGTCATCTGAAGTCGTATGAGGTAAAACATCTAAACCTTCAAAAACAAATCGCTGGTCGTGAATTACTGCAGGGCAGGAACAGCGCACGGTTCCATTATCAGTATGCTTTTATTTTGGGAGAAGGGAGTCACACGTTTTCGTCATATCTGGGGAAGGAAGGATGGTTGATCAATATCACGACTACTGGGCCAGGTTTCGTTCTCCAGACTGATCATTTGCTCGACTCCCCTGGTAGATGCTGCACGAAGGGCCTCGGAGAAGGAACGTCGAGAGCGCTCTCATATGTACAAACAGCGTAATACACTCAATACCCAAGGCTCCGCGTCAAGCGCATCGTGATATATCTATGCCACCCGGCCAACCCCGTGGGACTGGTGTCGTGAGCGAGGCCGCGTGGTTGTCGTTGGGTGCCCCATTTTGGCCCAGCCAGCATCATGCGCTCGACGACGACGACGAAGGCAAGGACCACAGAGATGACCTTTGAGAAGAGGAGCGCGATGTTGCAGACCACGGCTCAGGAACATCCTCCAAGGCCGGAAGAGGGTACTCGTAGGGTTCGTCTGCGGGCCACGCCGCTATGAAGGCGCCACTCTGAGAGGCGCGAGCGGCGTCGAGGGCCGTGTATACGGTTCTGTGCTCGGTGGTTACCGACGCCGACGCCATCGCCATCGCCATCACCATCGCCATGGCAAACTTTGACGTGGACTGGTTGAGGGCGCAGTCGAAGCTCCCGCACAGAGAGATGCAGGTCTGCACGATAGCTGGCGTCACGGCAACGACAAGAGCGAGAGAGTAAGGAGCAGTCAAAGGAGGGAGATGGATACAAAGGCGCCCGGGGTCGCGCAGGTCTTGTCGAACATATGACCGGCGGACGCGCCCGAACCTGCTGTTTCTGGGATCCGGCATGCCGGGATCTAGATTGCCCAGCGGACTGTCACACCGGTTGGGCTTGTTGGTCGTGTGCGAGAGAGCGAGGCCCCCGTCCGGCTCGGCGGCTAAATCGGGTACCGCACTTGGCACAGGGGAGGCGCAGTTACATCCGTCAGGTCAGGCAAAGCACAGCGCAGCACAGCACACGGGAACGAGACACGTGGTGCTCGAGTCCTTGTCGGACGTTGGCTCGCGGGGATGCATTGGGGGCCTGCGGGCTGCGGGCGGCGGGTTCGCGATGTGAGATGGGTGGAGCCGAGATTGCCTTGAGGGGGGCGGGTGGCAGATGGCAGGCAGACTGCCCGTACGTGGCGCAGGCACGCAGCGCATCGGGGCCGGGCGTGGTTTCGACAGAAGTCCTCGGGCTGGATGGATGCGTCTTCGCTCAGACTCGGGGCGGGGCCCGGCGCGGTGTGTAAGGTCAGGTAGCGAGCGGTGACTGTTCGTATACGAGCGACGAGTACGTTGGGACTTGGGAAACCACGTAAGACGCAGATAGCCGAGTCGGGGCGCAGGGCACGGCGGAATCTGAGACACGGACAGCCTTGGGCGTCCAGCCCGCCACCGGTCAAGCGAAAGGGGTGGCACACGACATGGAAAGACGACCAGTCAAGACGTCTTCCTTTCCGCCTTTCTCTTTCCCTCCTCCCAAGGTATCTTTCCCTCACTTCTCTCAATGGCATCTTGGCCTGGGTCGCTTCCGCACCCCGCGCCTGAAACCGCAATACTATGTTGATTTCTTAGTCTAGGGCCAAGCATTAATTGTCGGTGATACGAGCCATCTTTGCGATATAATCCCTATTGCCACGCTTCAGTTCAAGCTGGCTTTACCCGGTCCAGCTTCTCAGGCCTTCTCGCCGTCCTTCTTCTCTTCCGCCTCCCCCTCCAGGGCGGGCATGTCCTCCTCGCCCTCATCGTCGCTGTCATCCCCCCCGGGCATAGCGCCCATGTCGGGCATACCGGGCATACCGCCGCCAAGCTTGGAAAAGTCGATGCCGCCAAAGTCACCTGCGAATTCATGTCAGCAAGTGCACGCAAGTCCTCGGCAGAGAGAGCTCTCTGGTGCAATGGACTGCAGCCAGCCGAGGTATTGTTGCTCGCTATCACTTACCGCCCATGCCACCCATGCCACCCATGCCTGGCATGCCGCCTGTTTTCCCAAGTTAGCCATTGTCAACTTGCGCTCCGAACTGTAGACCCAGACATACCAGCGCCAAACTGGGAGAAGTCTTCCTCCGGAGCCTCGTTCTGCTCATCCTCATCAACCCACTTGTCGAAGTCGGTCTTGAGGAAGTGGAGCTTCTTTGAGTCCTTGAGCAGCCGCGGCCAGTACTCCTCCTTGAGCTCCTTCTTTTGCAGCTTCACCTCGACATTCTTGTCCGTGTGGTGGATCTTGCTCTCGTTGGCGTCGATCTCGGCGTAGAAGTCGAGTTCAACGTGGTAATTTCGCTTCAAGGTGGCAGAATAACCGGTGAATGTGAGGCCGGTGGGCTTGAGGTCCAGCTTCATGTCCTTGTCGGAGACGTCGGGGACGGAAATGGTCAGGTAGACGAAGTTCTTATCGGCCTGTGTCGAGGACGAGCGCTGGGCCCAGAGGACTGCAGCGAGCACGGTCAGTTCAGAGCCATTGCCGACACGAAGAGCTTGCCTCTCGGGCAGCAAAAGGGGGAGACGAAATTTGCCATCATGACGTACCCTCGGGAGTTGCAGTCTCGGCCATATTTGCTATGTGATGGGGTAGCGACGTGAGGAGCAAGGCTGAGAGCGAATGCTTGACGGAGCTGCGGTCGGCGATGTGGCAATGTCAGCGGCGTGCTCTGCAACGGAGGGACTGGAGCAGTGAGGAGGTGACGCACTGGAGACAAGACAGCAGCAAAGGTCGTGGTGTGTATGCGAGTGTGGTTCCAACACGGCGTTGAGGAATCGGGGAGCAGAGCAATAAGTAAAGTGCTTCGAGCTAGTCGAGTATGAGTACGTACCTTAGCTATAGAAGGTGCCGGAAGTCGAAAGATTTGTTGCCTTAGGTAGGCGGGCTGGTGAGGGGCAGGACCCGGCAATGGCTGGGTCTGATAGCGGGTACGGGCCCATTGCCCTTTTTTGGCCCCAGTCTCAGGTATCGCTCTAACCTTGACCCTGCGTGGCGTCGTCAGAAGCTCTGCCCAGCAACAGCCGACACTGGTTGCGGCCGCCTGCCGGACTGTCTCTCATAGCATTTCAATTTCAGGCTCTACAAGTGCGCGAGGCCATTGGAACAAACTCTCTTGGCGAGGCAGAGCTATCAAACAACCGAGCAGTCGCCCGCTGCTTTACGGACACGTCACTGGCATCCAAGGCGTGCTCGGATGGCCTCCGGGACGTTCAATTGAGGGTGCTACCATCTCCTGCAAGAATTGGATTGAGCGGCCTTAGCATAAGAGGATCTGAAGCTAAAACTGTACGGATGCTTGGAAACTGTCCGTAAGCTTGGTACCTAAGGCACCTTATTCCGTATGAATAAGCTTGGTAAGGTAGCCGTACTCCGTAGATTTGGTCCCTCCTTTGCATTTGAGGTGCCGACGAGGAGAGAATGCAAGGCACGGAGTACGAGTACCTACAGGTACATGCGGAGCAGACAAAGTGGCCCGTTACAGCGGCTGTCCCTCCCCCGCCCCCTTCGCAGCCTCGGGCGTCGCCCAAGTGCACCGCCCGGAGCCTCGCGCGGCAACGTCACGCGCAGCCGCTTCGCATCCATACTGCGCCTTCAATCGGCGCCCCGCCAACTCCAATCCATACCATACCCTCGCCGGAGCAGAAGGGCTCGTCGAGCTTCTACCATCTCAGCCCTCCTTTGCGCGCACGTACGCGGACGTACTTTGCAAACGTCAGCTCGGTGCCCGCAATTGGCACCGAAGCGCCTCCGTCCTCACCATGGAGACGTTCAGGGCGCTCTTCGCCAAGCCAGACCCTCAAGCACAGGTGCGCCGCTGCCACCGCGTCTCGAGAGTCCATCGTCACTTTTGAACCGCCGTTGACTGAGATGCCAGGTCCGGAAATGCAACGCCCTCCTCCGCAGCAACATCCGTAAAGTCGATCGCGACATCAGCACCGTCAAGGGCGTCGAGATCAAGACCAAGAATCTCATCATTCAAGCCGATCGGCGCGCCCAGCGCGACCCGTCGCGATCCAAGCAGGCGCAAAGGGAAGTCCGCGACTTCGCCCGGGAGCTTGTCCGCGCACGACGGACCTCGGCTCGGCTCGTCACGGCCAAGGCGCAGCTCAACTCGGTGCAGATGCAGGTCAACGAGGCATTCGCCGTCCGCAAGATCGAGGGCTCCATCAAGGCCAGCGTGGGGATCATGAAGGATGTCAACTCCTTGATCCGCTTGCCCGAGCTGTCGCACACCATGGGCGAGCTTAGCGTGGAGCTGATGAAGGCGGGCATCATTGAGGAGATGGTCGAGGACACGCTGCCCGAGGACGGAGACATGCTCATGGAGGGCGAAGAGGCCGAAGGTGAGGTCGACAAGGTCCTGGGCGAGATTCTCAAGGACAGGAAAGAGCCCAGCCTGCCGGCGGCGCCCGTGCCCGAGCCCCAGAAGCCAGTGGCAGCGGCGGAGGAAGAGGAGGAGGAGGACGCAGAGGCCATGATGGACCAGATGAGGAACCGGTTACAAGCCCTGCGAAGTTGAACGATGCGCCTCTCGCCGTGGAGGGCGTTTTCTTCTCCAATATGGCCATGGCGTTCTGGCGTACGGATTTCTTCGCGGCACCGTTTTGATACAACTTTGACTACGTGAGCATCAAGAATACATACACTGGTGTATCCAGTATTTTGAGCCCGACATATCGATTTGACATGTGACGTCAAGAACGCTGAGAAACAGTGCGTGGCAACTGCATGCAGCATGTTGCGATATGCCGATGCGTTTCTTTTCTCATGATGTCTTCATCCTCGATGTGAGCAAGATCTTAATGTGCTTTGAATACCCTTCTATGCAAAGAGCGAATGACAGGGAAAACGCAGGAGGCACCATGCTCATCGCATGATCACGGCCAGGGAAGCCACTAGTTGTCCAAAATCCCAATGGCTATCCAGCAGTTGCGGGATGAAACAGCAGAGGGTGCAGGGTAGCATCAACATTCGGGACCGCCTCAGAACCAGACCAACAGGCACGCATACCCCATTCGTGCAAGCATGAAACTGGATGACTGGTTGGATTCCGCAGCTGGCCTCCTGACGTCCAAATTCCTTTATCTTCGGCCCCAACACTTGCTCGGTCCGGTGCTGGTCAGGCTCACTTCACAATGGGGGCCGTTTGGGATCCAGCTGGACCAACGGCATCGCCCTGCAATCTTCGAATGCGGCTGCTTTTGGAGAATCCCCAACCAGAACATCAAGTGGGAGTACACCGGATCAAGCCAGTGTGTCCACAACCAAACACGGGCTGTAGATCCGTTGTTCGCGGGCTGAGCTTCCTGCCATCAAGACAACGCAGTAACTGTGACCACGCTGGTGTGCCGTTCGGCATGAGGATATAGAGCCCCTTCCTTCTGCGGTAAAGCGAGTGCAATACAGTCATTCTGTGACGACAAATTGCTGGTTACGCAGAGTTCGCGGATGGACATTTCGCGCCTCGATAATTCTCATGCGCAAGACTTGGCTCGTGCTTGATCTTGCCTCCTCGATGCTGGTTTCTATGTGAGAGAAGCCAAGATCAGAATTATGGGCCGAAAGGTGAAGTACGTTGTAATGAGACGCAGCGCTATTCGGTTTTGTCAAGAATGGGGGACGTTTGCCTGTAAGCAAACAAGTACGCGATAGTCTAGCAAATAACCAGGGTTTCATGGGAGATGTCATGATAGGAGATGTAATGTTCACGAAATGGTTGGCTTGATAACCTGGGATGAACCTTTGTTTTGGTTTGGTAATGAGCACGACTCGATGACTTATCCAAGAGTACGGAGTAATAGGGGAGAGCACGGAGTACTCTCCTGGCAATACGTCTTTCAACAGTAACCAAACTTAAGAGCCAACACGCCTTGCCAACGACACGTCTGTATTCACCCCATGGTCGCGAATGCAGTCCAAAAACTTAGACCCGCCAGAACCGTCGCTGTGTTGATTTCATGTGGCACATGACTGGATGACTTGTACGAAATAATGCTGAAACCAATACAGTGCTGCGTCGGTGTAAGTCGAGATATTTTCTTCTGTAGCCCGGCCTTGCGACTCAGGAACAACAACAAAGAGATGAGAAAACAAGGCACATCCACCCGCTCGGAGTTACACGCGGCCGCAGTATGGGCCATATTTTAATGTGAAGAAGCTGCGTCCTCGGTTGGCTGCGCTACTGTCTCAGGAACAGGAGCGGACACACAAGGGTCACTCACATGGCAAGACTACCTTTTGATTAAGGTATGCCCGGAGTCCCGAACGTACCCTGCATCAATCTGTTACCCCAGCTAACAACGCCGGGGACAATGAGGTGATCGACGATAAAGACATAACTTACCTTGCTGGCGGATGCAAGCAAGCACCGACGAACCACCGAAACCCAAGCCTTGCCGCCGCCCAACGGGATTGTCCCCCCTGTCGAAACAAAACGGCAGCCGGGGGATTTTGATGCGGGGATGTGCTAGGCGAGCTTCCGGGTTCCCCGTCAGCCAAACATTTTTGATGTTTCCTTTTTCCCGAACGGCGAAGACACTCAGATCGGGCCAAACCTTGATGGCATCAGGCGCGATGCGGCATACATGTCGGCAGAGACCAGCCGCTGCGGTGTGGCGGCCGGGAGGCTGCCCACGATCAGAAACCAAGGTTTGTCCCTCGGTGGCGCTGCGACAGTGCGAGGCGGGCTTGCAAACGTGGCGGACTGGGGACGGCCGGATGGGGAGCGGACGCAGGAAGCCGGACGCAAGGCTCGCAAAGGGTTGAAACGGAGCTCTTGTGCGAGTAGGGTGCGATGGGGCGGAGTCGCGGGACCGGTGAGACGTTTTGGGTGCTGCAGTCTGCTGTCGTTGGGCAGCACGGCCGACGGAGCACTCGCCGACCACTCCGTACAGCCAGTGTATGACAGGAGAGCCACCAACAGGTGACGACTTCGTGCCTTATCTCATCACCGTCTGCTCGGATGGCCGGCGGAGGAGATGCGGATCCAGTGATGTGGCAACGTGGACAGCTCACCTTCGTCCTTCACTTACAAGGCCCGAGCCCGACCAGTGTTGCGCGCCTCCGGGACGCGGACCCCGCAGCCCGAACGTCAGATCCGAACAGCCCAGTCAATGTGCGAGATGGCGTCTGTTCGCATAGTAGGAGTACTTAGCTGCCATGAAACAAAGCTGGCATCGGAAGGGCAGGCCGAGCGGGAAGTAATAGCACCGGGGGCCCGAGCATCGGTTGCCACCCAAGGGCAGCCAACTTGTCGAAACAAGAAAAATACAGCACGAGCACCGTGGTTGCGCGGAGACTCCTAATCTCACATTGGCACATCGTAGTCGCGTGAAATGAGTCGCATCTTCTGAGCGGAAGTGAGTTCATGCGCAAGCGTGCCCGCTCTGCGCAGTGGCGCGGCCGGACGAACGATCCGGTACGCCGTGCTTTCTTCTTCTCCGCATGGAGAATACGAGAAAAGGACCTGGAGAGCCGCAATTTGCCTTGGCTGCAACGCGGGATAATTGCGAGTAGACCGCCTTCGGTGCGATGACGAGGCGGCGGCGGGAGGCCCTGGTCCTGGCGCCGTGCGACGGAACCAGCTCAGCTCCATTACACTCACCAAGGAGCGAGAGCGCAAGGCTCGCCGACCCGTTGAGGGCCGGAGATGCGCCCGCGCAAGCGAAGTATGGAAATTAGAAACTCGCACATCCGCTGCAGGCGTTGCGGAAATACCTGATTGCAGTGAACAAACAGGTGTCAGGTCAGGGTCCTCCTCCTGGGTCTTGGTGGGCACCCGCGAACAGCGCTAACAATCCGACAGGCCGGGCCGACCCAGGTGTGGGGACCGACTTCCCTGGGGAAAGAAGCGGGCCTGGCGAGCTAAAACGGTACGTACCTCGCTTGCAGCGTCGAGCTGGACGTGGAAGGTGTGCGTCAAGGGCGCATCCCACCTGCCCGTCACCGGACTGGCGGTCAACGTTGCAGATTTCAAGCTCCGGCGGGAAGGTATCTTCGAGCGCCCGAAGCGAGGATGACACCATCGGTGAGCCCGGAGACTTGCCGTATCTTACGGTACAGGTATGTGTTGTGTTGCTGCGCTTGCGCGGCCTTCCCAAGCAAGCGCAAGGCGCGCCGTAGACGGATAACCGACCGTTGAGGTGCTTCGTAGGCGGATACCAGAGAATTGCTACCTGTTGCCTGCGTGGTCCAGCAATGTCGGCGACGGCGACGGACGCGACGGATCCAGAGGATGGAGGATGATGGATAGGCATGCTGCCATAAGCATCTGGCTTGGCGCATCCGCTACGGGCAGTCCGTATGAGCGTGCATATTTGAGACGAAATCCTGCCCAGGGCCTCGTCGGGTACGGAGTACTCCGTACGGAGTACGGACTGTGCTATATTGAGGCACCGTGTGCTCCGTCCCACGCATGGCTCAGCTTCAGGTAAGAATTCGGACGCGGATCGAGCGTCGTGTCGGCACGCCCCTCCATCGCAGATGGGCGGTGCACGACGAGTTGGCCTGCGCATGGCAATGTCCGCCAGCCTGACTCATTACACGACATGGCAAAGCAGACCAAACAACGCCGTCTCCCGACGCAATGGATGCACGCGTGCTTACAGGGCTGCAGCGTGCTCGTGTTTCCACACGCGAGATTATATTACAAAGCCTCCCTCCGCGCCTCCCGTTTGCTCGTCCCGATCGCCGGCTCTGCTGCGCTGTTTGCCACTGATGGTGGTGATCCGTATTGGTGCCGGTGCCGACGCTGAGGCTGACGCATCGTCGGGTTGGGCTGCGTGGAGGGCGAGGAGGTTGCCGCAGGCAGCCGTTTTACGCGAGCGCAGGAGCCGCGCTGTGGGATGGGCGCCCGGCGTCGGGGTGACTGACGGCGCGGCGGGCTTACGAGTATTGCGATGAACGATAACGGGCAGCGAGGCGCTTTGAGCTGACGCCGACCACGACGATGAGTGAGCAAATGCGACCCCGTTCTTATGGTTCGCCTTTGTCCTCCGTAATCCTCTCCGGTGACGCAACAAGACCACAAAGGCGCGCGCCGACTCCTTCTGGATTCATTCCATGGTGCAGTCCGTGAATCTCGACCGCCAACCAACCACCCGGGTCGGCGTGGGCACGTAGCATCCGCAGCGCCGGCGGCGGCCCAGACCGGAGCGCATTGAATCAGCGTCTTTCCCTCGTCCTCCTCACGCGCTTGAGCTTGGTCCAGAACTAGGGCAATTCCTGCACTTCAAGGCCAGCGTGAGTCGTGCGGCAGCTTGGCCCGCGAGCTGTCAGATTTCCCAGCTTCGTCCGTCTTTACGCAGCGCCGCCTGATGCGCTCGTAATGACGAGACCAAGACAAGCAAAGCAGTAACAAGTGTCATTTGAGGGCGCGCATGGGCCTCGACTGCAGTTGCCTCTTTCCTCTGGGCGCTGGCTGAGACGACAGAGACAAAACTGGCTTGTTCGCGGGAGCTAAACGCGGGATAAAGGAAAAAAAAAAAAGGCACATTCTGCAACGTTAACCCTCTTACGGGGCGCAATGGGCCGCCGTTTCGGTTTCCCGGGTCACGCCCCGAAATGATTGCCGCCGCTTCCTTTTGCGCATTGCAGGTGCTTGCTGCCGACTCACAACCCGTCCCATCTCATCCCATCCCATCAAGATCCAAGACCCTGATACCCGCCTCCGGAAGCTGGGGGGCGGTGAGCCGGCCGGGTGGGGGCCCAACCCGACGGCCACCCCCGTGGAGGCTGCTGCCCTGTCATCGTGGCTGTCATGGATATCTGACAACCAAAGTGTACGGGTTCAGGATGGCTTGTCAGCTACCACAGCGCCGGCTCCAGACACCGCCGCGGGGAGGCTCCCTTGCAACGCGCTCTCTCTCATCCCTTCTCCCGCTTCCAGCGACACCGACGCAATGAAAGCCCGCAAGCACCAGGACCGAAGGGCGGTCTTCTGTTGGCCCGCCCAACACCGGACGTGAAGGCGAGCAGCAGGCAGCTGCTTGAGCGTCCTCGCACACCGGTTGGCCACAGCGGCCCTCTCGCCCTCTGGTCGGTGCTCGGTCGGTCGGGGAGGAGAGAACTCAAGTGGACGTTCGCCCTTTCGGGTCCAGCTTCTGTTTGCGAATGGACGCGCGCGCTCGCACACACCCCCCCACGGGGAGAGGCGGAGGGCTTTGTTCGCGGTCCGAGGGGGCCAATCGTTGCGGCCGCCGAGGCGGTCAGAAGACGCGACCCGACCGCCAGTCCAGGCGCAGAGCGCTGTTTGGGCACCGCCAGACTGTACTCCGTACGGGCGGTGTCCAGTGCGCTGCAGCGGCCGCGCGCTGGGCGTTTTGGGGGCCTGCTGCGCTGGGGCGCTGGGGCGCTGGGGCGCTGGCGCTGGCACCTCCGTCAGTGCAACAGCCGCCAACAGCGCAGCGCAGCGCCTCCGTCCGCCCATCCACCGACCGGCGGCGACGTTATCTCGTCGCGACTCTCCCGTGCCCCCCATCCCCGTCCCCCGTTCCCCGTCTTCCGCACACGCCCTCCACACCCCCCCTTGACAGGCAGTCCCGAGACTCCCCCCCCCAGCAGATGATTCACACATGTGCCGCGACCCTTGGTATATATCGATCCCTCCCTTCGGATCGGTTGCCTGCTTCTGCCCATCGCGTACCTACCGTCAGATTTATTATCCTCGCCGCGTCCGCATCTACGCCGCTTCCTCGTCCTCGCAAACACAAGCTTCATCTCTAATACTCCCGACACCGCGTTTGATACAGTCACCAGCCGGCGCAGCACTTGTCCACAGGCAAACAAGGAGAGTTTCACCACCAGCTGCGGTCGACTTCAGCCCAAGAGGTACCTACCACCACCATCAGTCTTGACCGAGCCGGAAAGTCCTCGCACACTACTCCGTTGTCGCCAAGTATTCGTCGGCGCACGGGCTCTGGTCCAGACCGACGCACATTAGCCGAGGGACGCGATCATCCAGCACTGTGTTGGCTGGATATAAGAGATTCTGATCCGGATACAATCCCTCGGTCTGGCTCCCCAAGAGCACATCCACTTGCGACTTACAAGCACTGTCAACCATGTACGGCTCGTACGGCTCGTACAGCTCCATGAGCGCCATGTCTGCGCCCATGGACATCACCTCCAACAACATCCGCACACACGACGCGAGTTGCGCGTTTCCCTCTTGGCCGCGCCGCTCATCTCTGTCTGATTCGGGCCACGAGGAGACGCGCGCCACCTCGTACCTATCCGACGACGACCTCTTTCTCTGCGACCCCTTCGACGACGACGCCCGCAGCGTCTCCAGCGCATCCACCACCTCCTCGCCGATGGCCACTGCTATTTCGTCGCCGCACGTCTCTGAAGAGGAGTTTCTACGAATGGAGCGCGAGAGAGTGATGCTGCAGCGCGAGTACATCCGCCAGGTTAAGCAGGAGAAGGAGAGGCGACGGCAAACGGTCCTGCGGGCGCGTCGCAGCAGTCCCAAGAAGAGCCCCAAGGCGAAGCCCGCCAGTCTGACGACCATTACCGAAGGCACCGAATGAGGCCTCGTTCAGCGTCCTGCAATTTTCCACATTGTGCGTACGGACGCGCTCTCCTGGCGTCGCGGGTCTCTCACTTACACGACTCAGACATCTTCCCCAGGCCAAGGAACGCGATGCCCCACCACCATCTCCATTCTCCGCTGCCCAGATCTCACTACCCCACACCATGTGAAATCTGGCCGCGCTTCGTCGCACATGCCAACCAGCAGCAGCTTTATCCGGGTCCCGATACTTGCACTCCACGAAAATTGCTCGGTTGCAAGCAACATCCTTCTCGTTGAGGCGTATGTCCGCCACCCGGGCCGGGCTGCGAAACATGACGGCAGGCGCGCCGGGATGGGAGATGTCGGAAGCCACAGTGCCCCCCGCTCCCCGCGGCCGGGTTGCGCAATCGATGGACAGCTTTGTCCTTGCCGATCTTGCTTGCTTACGGACGTGTCAGCCCGAGGCAGTCAGCGCGCGTCTGAGTCACGAGCGCGCTGCTCGAGGCTCACCCTCCGGGACCAACCGGAAGACGCGCTCCCGAGGCGGTCCGGCCCCACTCGCACATGTCTGGCCACAGCACATCGCCCACAAGCCGCCGGCGGCTGCGCTATCGCTGCTCTATTAGGACCGCGATTGGCGCGGTCGCTTTCTTGCCGCTGCCGATATCAACCCGTCGGGCCTTGCACTCTCACAAGTTTCGCGCTGGGGTCAGCGACTCACATGTCAGTTGCCAAAGGTCACGGCTGCTCGTTCACACCTTGACACTTCCTACTTTCGGATTCATTCAGTCAATCTCACCTCGTTGGCCCGCAATTTCGGTATTTCAATCACAAGGCGCTAGGTTGTTGAGCCTATTCGCACCAGCCATGCCTCTTCACATGTCATTTCTATTGGGCATCTGTCCCAGGGACTGTCTTGCACATGCTTTATCGCTTGTCTTCTCTTCATGTTCATCTTTTTTTTCTTCCTGAAACTTCAGCGGAGCGTCATTGCCATCTTTGTCATAGCGGATACCTTGGGTTGTGTTTATCAGCGGGATGGCGAAAATATCGGGTTAGATGGGTTATAGGCGTGCCTCATGGGGCATCAGCCACAGCAGCAAGAGCATAGTACTCCCTATTCATCACTGGGATATGAGCGTCAGCAATGTCATGCTCAGAATTAGTTAATTTGTTTTGAAGCTTCTCCATTCCGCAAGATACCCCCCTTTCTCCTGGCTAGCAGGGCCCAGATAGTTCACAATTACATGTTTTCATCTACTCTACTTCATCGTGCCCGGTTGTGACGCCTTGACTTGCATGCGGGCAATGTTGGCTAGAAGACTCGCAAATTGATTGAATAAGGAACAGAGACTCAGCCCCAGGAGCAGAGGAAGGCTATTGTGAGCGGCTTTCTCCTGCAGCAACGTCGTTTGTTCACTGTGCCGCACGTTCTCCAAGCATTCATTCAATCTGCTGCATAGGTAGCATCACAGAGTCACTGCTGCAGCACGACTTTTCAGGCTCCGAGGTTGTCCTCAGCCGTAATGGTTGCTCGCGAAGTAAAACTCAAAGCTACCGAAAAGGCCATAGACGGTCACGGGCGTGGAATAACTGTCACATAGTCACAGAGGGTAAGCGATATGGAAAGCACCTCGCCAGACCGGGCATGGCCTCGTCTCTGCCCAACCGGTCAAGCGTCGTTGTTCCCCAAGTTTATCGGTATTCCATGCGCCTAACATACCCGCCCCATCTTGGGGGAGCGATGCAGCCGTGCCCTTTTTAGCGACGGCGATGCCCAACACGCCTCGAATCGAGATTCCTGCCTCCGGAACCGAGTCCAGCGAGGAGCCATGCCGCGCGCGGGGAAAGATAATATGATCCAGAAGCCTTGCAGCAAAAGAAGCAATCACGCCCAGCCAACCCTGTACCAACAGGTGAAGTGGCGGCGGTGGTGGTCGCGCGCTGCAACGTGACGGGAAGGGATGGCTTGCATGGCCCGCAGCGGGGAAGGGGAAACCCAACACCGAGTTTCTTGTTCTGTTCCAGCTGCCTTTGCGACGGTGATGAACTACCTTATTTGTGAGAGCCAAGTGTCCTTTTAACTCGTTGAGGAGGGTCGTAACGGTGGCGTTGTGATGAGACCGTGATGGGAACCCATTGCGAGGCAGGGTGCGATGTCAATCGAGCGGCCAAAACGTTTCCCGCTGCCAGTCGTGAGCGCAGGGCGGATGCGATAGCGACAATGTCTGACGGACGTCAGGCTCTGATGCGACACCCTGCTCAATTCGGTGTTCAAACTGCGTCGCATCCGGTGCCTGTGCCTGTGAATAAGGGTCTCTAGATGCCGATACCAACTGTAGGGACTCCTCGCTTACATCGCTGCCCGGCAATTGGCCATGTTCCCATGCAATTGCCGGAAGTCGGAGCAGCAGACAGACCTGAGCTGTTCAAAGGTGCTCCGTACCTATGCTCAGCTCGACAACCATGTCAGGTAGCCACGCATATTGGAATGTGCGGGCTTCGCGTTTCCTGGGGAGGTAGGCAATTTACATCCTCGTGAAGAGCCAATGCATCTAGGACCCTTCACGCCGACTGGAAACGTTGAGTGGATGCTTCACGCACGTGCCTGCAAGTTGATCAACAGGCGAGCAAGACACGTAGTGATCGTGCGGGATTGGCCACTAATACTAAGAGTTCCTGCCCGAGGATGCTGCACCCCGAGTCCTCGACTGTGAACCCCCGATCCGTCCGTCCGCCACACTATTGACAGTGAAGGGGCGCCAGCGCACAGACAATTCAGTGGGATGCCCATGCGGCCCACGCGGGGAATACGGGCCTTGATGAAGGTGCGGGTGCTGCGTGGAAAGGTGGGTGACGTGATGAGATACGAGTAGTAACGTTTGTGGGTGAGCAGCTTTTGGAACTAATGCAGGACAGAGCTGATGTCGGGCATCCAGCTATCTACGAGGAGGTAGCCTGTGATGCGCAATTGTTAGAATCTTGAGACCACCTGCAAGCACCCATGTGAGCGATGGCCATCTGTTGACGCTTCCCGCTTTTCGATGGTGTGCAGATCCCTTGCTGCTTGTTGGTGATGACCCTGACGAGTTCCACTGCAGTTGATCGTTGCGAGGCTAACGCTAGGAACGGACATGTTGAACTCAGCTCCCGTCTCAGGCCTTAGGGGCAATAAAATTTTCGGGACCAAAGCTAGGGCAGCATGATACGGAGGGGATCATGGCATGCAGGTGGCTCAACTGCGAGACGTCGAGCACGGTCTGCCGTGCGGTTGATGTACATTATCATCGCGAGCCCGCAATAGCCTTGTAATCTGTACTCCGTACGCAGTTCCCAGATTGAGAGCGGAAGGAATATCTTGTGTACTCCGTACATTCTTGAGGAGTTGCGCGATACATCACCTAAAACTGCTCAATTGTACCTGGGTCATGGTCATGAGGGTTGGTTTGACCCAGCATCAGATCCCAGGGCTATCGAATGAAAGCAGGGTAGCAGGGTGTGACGAGCCCTTGCCCGTGGCTCAACGCTGATACGAGCTCAGCGCTCACCTTCTGGGGAAACTAGATTTTTTTTCGTGCGCTAGGAGATGGGATGTGTTATGCCAGGAACCGCGTGAAACAGCCGCAAGGTGGTACGGCAGCAGACCCGGGGTAGGGCGGCCGCGACGCCGGCATGTGTTTCTGCACGTTTGTGCGTTACCGGAGGCTGCGCTCCTCCTCCTTCCTTCGTCTGAAATTGTGTGAGTCGCTCCGTGTCACGAGAGCAGTGATGGCAGCCCGAGTTGTGGCACAGTGCCTGAGCATCGGCTGAGGCGAGCTTGCGGCAGAAGCTGGTGATTGCAGTAGGCGCAAGGATCAGGCCCTGCCATTGCGTATTAGTGTTCTCGCTTCACATCACCCTTTCCCTTTCTCCCTCGGGGCGCGGAGCGGAGAGACGTGACATTCGTCAGAACGATAAGACGATGCCAGGTTCGTGGCGGCGACGCCGGGGCCATATGCAAATGACACCGTCGGGAATGGAATCATCTTTGTTGGTCAGCAAGCTGAAGCAGTTTCAAGGAGATGGTAGAAGATCAAATATAGATGCACAGCCCACTTGGCAGACCCCAATGGACACGAGTTGAACGGTTATTTCCCGACCGGCCGCGGAGCCGAGACGAGACGAGCAGCGCAGTTGTTCTTGCATGAATTCTGCATGAATGTGGTGGTGGTCAAGAAACCATTGGGGGCCTCGATGCCAAGCTTGCCGGTTGGAAATAGAGTGCCCGCGTATTCCAGCACCTCAGTCTCCGGCTCCCGATGCCTCTTTTCCCCAGATGTGGCGGTGTCCAAGCGCGTGCCCAACTGCTGCCGGTGGTGGTGGCATTGAGTGTAAGACAGGCATGACAAGCATTCCCAGTTGGCAGGGCTGGCGGAGCCGATCCGGAACATGGCGGCCAGCAGTGGGGCCGGGGTCCTACGCCAGGCTGTCAGCTTGGGTATCATCGTCATGCAACACGATGAAGGGCTTCGCAGCGCATGTACGAAGCAGTCTGGGTTGACAAGTGTCAAGGGAAGCAGCGCTGGGTCAAGCAAAGCTATGAAGAGCGGCAGCGGTGGCGGCCAATGCGAGCCCGTCGCTGTCGGGGGCGTTTGTGGTGTTCTCGAACTCGATACTTGCCTGCTGAGACGGCCTGAACACGGGCATGGAAGACGAGGCCGTGAATGTTTTGGCCGTTGCCAACCGTGCCTTCGTAGTGGTGGAAATGTCGTCAGCTCAATGCGGAGAGCGATTGGAGCAAACTCGACACAAGATCGTCGTTGAACCCGGCGGGCAGGAGCGGTACGAGTACAAGAGGAGAGTCCTTGCCCCAGGGTCCAGGAACCAGGCATCCAGGATCCACGGGGCCCACGGGGGGCGGGAAGAAGGGAAGTAGCGGCCGGGAGAGGGCGACTTGGGCGATTAGATCCCTGTCGACCGGCGTGATCTGGCCTCTGATTGGACGGCTCCTGGCGCGCACTTGCATCCCACGCCGCCAATCACGGACAAGCGCAGACGTCGGCGCTTCGACGCCGCCTTCCATTGAACGTCGCCCGTCGCTGCCCCGCTTTCGACCGCATCGCCCCAGGTGCCCCGGAGCCCAACCAAATGTCTTGTTCCCCTCATGAATCCTCCCGGCAGCAGAGCCATTGCGTGCTGGTCTCGCCGCTCTGGATAGCATGGCATGGCTCTGGTGACGGGCGGAGGGTGACACTGGCATGCTGGCAGGACTGGCCCGGCGCCCCCTCCAGCACGAGCCCTGTACCTTACAGGGCGGGAGGTGCACAGGCGATCGTCTTCGGTGCAACCGTGCAGATGCGGAACCGGCAATGGGCTGAGCGAGAACGTCCTTGTAGCGAGAGCTCTGCGAGGGGCAGTCGAAGCGCAGCATGGATGAAATCGTGACGCCACGGCCGCACCCCATCGGCATCGCTGCTGATGAGACTGATATCCTCCACTGCCTTAGCTTTGCCGTACCGCAAGACGCCATGAGCCAACGAGGGCACGCGGCCCCGTACGGGGGCTAGACATGGGGGCTGTCCCCAGGAGGGGCAGCCCGTGTGTTCTGCTCGGAGGCCCACGCAACCGCTTTGAGATTGATTCAGACCCGATGAAGAGACTGGATTCGCCTCGCTTCGCGCCATTCCCACCACGCACTCCGGGCATGGCTCGCGCGCACGCACGCACGAGCGGGTCCCTTCGCCGTGCAGACCGGCACCCATGCCAACTGGCCCATCCACGGCCTCTGGCTCGCCTCGACGAGCAAGATGGGCAATCGACCCCAGGCCGGGCCATGCACAGGACACCCGGCCAGGGGGGATGGCTGGCCGGTCCGCACCCGCTTCCACAGTCTCCGTTGGTAGTGCGAGGGCTCTAATTTTATGTGGTCGCCAGCTGCCATCCACTGACAGGCCAGCACGCCGCCATCTGCTCCCTAGGCGCTGCGACTAGTATCTCTCTCTCTGTTCATGGGTTGACGGGGCAGCCGTCACACCACCTCTCGCCGGCCCTTCTCTGCTCCTGTTCCCCATCTGTCGCCCGTCTGGCCAACCATTGCCATTGTTCCTTCGTCCCCTGCGCGGGCGGCTTTGTCTTCCTCACTCACGTCGCCTCCCCGTTGTCGTGTCCCTGGCTGCAACCTCCTCCCGAGGCACCTCTCTTTCTTCCTCTCTTCCCATCTCTTGTCGTCTTGTAACCTTCCTCGTGCGACACCCCAACTCGTCGCCGGTCTCGCAAGGCACAGCGCTCCATAACTCGCATATCCATTCGCGTGCGCCTGCGTCTGCGTCTGCGTCTTTCCCGTGTAACCCCCAACCACGAGAAGCCCCCAGACGGCACGAAACAAGCGCCGGCCCTGGCCCACAGCCTCTCCTCTTTTGGACGTCACGGACAAGACAAGCCGCTCCTCGTCTGCGCCTGCAAGCAGCCCCGTGCAAAAGCACTACTGCGCCCGCTGTCAATCCGTATTCTCTGATCTGCCAACTCACCGCATTGCAAATTACAACCGAGACATACATTCGCAGCGTCTGCCAGGTTGAGCTGACCCCCCTCGCCTGCCACCCGAAAACTCATACCGCCCGGCCAACCGCATTCTCTGTGCCATCCCGCTGCCCGCTCAACCGCCTCGATACGATCTCTCCTGTATTGGCTTCGGCGGAGCTCCAGCCTCCGCGAGGTCATTTTGTCGGCGCGCGGGCGTCCACGCGCATTCCATGTCATGGTATAGGACTGACTGAAGCGACACCTGCCGCCTGAATCCCAAGGTTCGCGCCGTAATCGCATACCCGATAGATAGGCTCGACCGCTCTTACGACCCCGTGGTACGGTGGAAGTACCGTTCCACGGGCATTGCCACCCTCGAACACCCCGAAGGAGGCACAATTTCTGCGGGGGTCTGATCGAAGCGTCGTCATCTGCGGGCGCCCGGCGCAACGGAGAAGCTGGCAGCATCGCCAGCTTGGTCTATATCAAGCCCGTCATGTCTGCCTCTGCCTCGTCGCGGAACCGCACTGCCATGAGCTCTGGGAGGTCCTCAACCGCAAGGGGTGTCCATGTGCAGGAGGCCACCACGATGCCGTCCGTTCAGGACATCAAGCTCTTCGACCCGAGCGCCGCGACTGCGTCCATGTTTCTTTATGCCCAAGGCCCTTCGATTGTATGCTGCCATCACGACACGCTCACTATTGAGCGGAGATTCTCCAGGCATGCAAAGGACGTTCAATTGCTTGCCGTGGATAACCAAAGCGAGGTCGGTGCAGGCCGCCTCGTTGTAAGTTACGATGCCGGCCAGGAAGCGATCGTATGGGACCTGATGACGGGGGACGAAGTGGCCCGCTTTGCATCATATGAACATCTTACAGTAGCCGCATGGATGCGCAACGGAAATGTCGCCTTCGGTAAGCTGCATGAACCATTTTGCTCGGATTTTGTGTACGTGCGACTGACATCTTTCTCCTTGCAGGTAACACGCAAGGGAGCATTATTCTCTTTGAGCCCACCACTTCCGAGCACATTTCATCGAGGACGATTGACCAGATAGCAGTCACCGCTTTGGCACCTTCCTCTGACTGCCGGACTTTTGCGATTGGGTGAGTCTGGATGGAAGCAACGCTCCCGCCTATTGTGACACTGACGACGGTTTTAAGATATCAAAATGGCTCACTCTTGATCGCGACGCTGCAACCTCGCTTCACTATCCTACACAATTTGACAACGTCAAGAGGTCCATCCCCCATCGTCACGCTTGCATGGCACGCCTCATCGTCGCGGCAAAAGTCAGACATGCTGGCTGTGCAAACCCACGACGGCGACCTTCGAGTCTGGAGCGTGTCCAAGTCATACAGCGCCGATGACCCGGCCAAGGTTGTCAGGATACTGAAAAGAAGAGAAAATTGTGTGGCGGGCCCTAATTGGATGGGATGGTCGAAGAACGGTCGCATCATTCAATTTTCAGACTCGTACGTCAATCTTTGCCACCGCCTCCTATGCGCGCGTTTAGCTGCCGGCGCAGCCAGTCACTGACATCCACACTCATACAGAGAGACGCTGTCATGGGATGTTCGAACGAAGCACGTCACGTTTGACTCTATTCCAACGCTCGAACATGTCAAGGGGCTGGCCGTGTACGGGCCTGGCGCCAGCCTCTTCACTATTGGACCTAATGGCACGGTGCAGCAATTTGACCTGAATTCGCCGTCCATTATGGTCGCTAACGTGCAGCATCCTGCAAACCTCTTGCCTCCATCGCCGCCAAACTCCATCGAAGAGCCAGGGAACAAGTCGGCGTATTCTGCAACTACGATAAACACATCCGAATCCGAAACGAGCTCGGTCCCCGTCGAAATGGGCGTTTCGGAAAGCGATGAAGATCACCTGTCGCCATTTGCTCGGTTTTCTAAACGTCAGGCTGTAGACTCTGGGAACGAGCTCTCATACGACTCCGCGAGCCCGGTGTCAAGCCGGAGTGGCTTGTCCTCGCACTCACGGTCTTCTGCCGGCTCCCGGACGCCGGGGCGCCACAATGGGTCATTGAGGTCACGAGGGATGACTGAGAACACATACATCTCCGCAGGATCCTCTCTGAAGTCTTCCGCAATTCCGAGACGGGATGCTGACAACTATTCGATGGGCTATTCCTTTGGAACAACAAGTGGCCCGTCGATGGCCTCTTCTCGATCCAGACACAGGCCGTCACGCTTGAGGCATGAGGTTCCACGCAGCCCCGACGACAACAAAGTTCACGACTTATTCAAGTTTACCCGCACGCGGCTGACCGACATTCCCTATAAACACCCGATGCGATTGGATAACTCTCGCCTCACCAACGATGATCTTCGGCGCCAAATGCTTAGCACGATTTTCGGCTGGCATAAGGAGGTCGAGGATCTGATTCGGGATGAGATGAGCAGGCATCCAGCCGGATCGGCCGGCCGCATTCTGCTCGCCAAATGGCTAGGCGACATGGATACTGACATCATGGCCGGCAGCTCAGAAAACATGACTTCTTCGGATTGGATGCTTCTGGCCTTGAGCGGTATTGGTGGCCAGCAAGCCCAGCATAAGCTCGGGCGTTCATACGTCCAACGGCTGCTGGAGAGTGGCGACGTCCACGTCGCCGTGACAATTATGCTGGGCATGGGCGACCACAACGATGCTATTGAAATTTACGTCTCGCACAAACGATACATGGAGGCGCTGATTCTTACTTGCGTGGCGTTTCCCAGCGTCTGGGAACGGCAGGCGGCCATTATCCGTAAATGGGGGGAGTGGGCTGTACAACATGGGCAGCAGCAGCTGGCGATTCGATGTTTTTCCTGCACGGATCAAGAGTCGACAGAGCCTTGGAGCTCGCCTTCGGCAGCTCAGCTCAGCTTTCAAAGCATTACGCCCAGCATCCCCGAGGTGCTGAGTCCGCCGCTCTCGCCACCTGGCTTCCAGCGTGGCCCGCAGCGGAGCATCGCCAAGTCGTCAGCCTTGAAGCTCATCACTTCATTCGGAGACCAGAGCCAGAAGTCTAGGTTCTACTCGCAAGCTGACGGAGGGAAGACTCCGATCGCGGCTGGTGTGACGCCTATTGCCGAATCGGCCATCTCTCCGGGGGGTTCCTACGAGGCCGCCACAGCTTTCCTCCGCCCGTCGAACAACAGCCGGTTCAACACCCCTACATCAGCCCGCGCAGGCGGTCCAAGCATCGGTAGGGGGAGACTTCCCTCTATCGGAGAGATCCCTTCGGATCTGAACCGTGCCCGGATTCAACCCATCGAGCAGGCCGGAACGCCTTCAGGGCAAGCCGAATCTCGCCAGGGCCATGGGCGTACGCCCTCCAACGGGCTCGATAACCTTGCTGAAGGAACAGTGCTGCAACGCGCGGCAACTGCAAGCCCAATGATGATGCGCGATCGGTATAGGCGCGTCGTGACAGGCCACGAGGGCGAGCGGCCGCCGTCACCGGATCACGACCTCTTGGCAAAGATGCAAGAAGCCCAATCGAGCCGCCGGAATGGCTCTCGCGATCGTATCCCCCGTGGGATCAATCTTCAGGTGCACACCGAGCAGCCGTCTACGGCGGAAGTGACGTCGCCGGAGCAGTCAGTCACCTCTTCAACTCGCTTTCATTGGCCATCACGACGCCGCGGTCCAGGCTCGGTCGCCAGCTCTATTACGTCCAATTCTAGCGCAGGACGTGGCTTGCGAAACACAACCAGGCATCGAGATGACTACATCCACAGCCTGGAAGCTGCCCAGCATTATTCGAAGAAGAATCGGAGGCACGAGAGCAAGGAGAGGGCCCGCGAATCTTCTCGCGGGCGCCATGGCAGCCGAGAAAGGAGAGCCAAATCCAGGGAAGCCTCAGAGGAGCGCGGCCGCACCTCGGTTCGGAGCTGGACCAAGGCAAAGCGGTCACCTACATCCCCAATTCCCATGTCGCCTGAAGATCTGGCCATCTTGAGCACGCCCAGGTATAGCGAGGGCGGAGAGCCAAGCACTGTCAGGAAGATAAGCGGCCAGAAGCCCAAGACGACGAGCCGAACATCGAGCCGTGGGAGCCATCGCAAGAGCCCTGATGGTCGGTTCCAGCCTCTGGCCTTGGACATCCGCGGAAGGACAAGCGACCGCGACGATTCCCATCAACGGTCGCCATCATCACCGCTTCCGATGTCCGCCGGCGCTTTGCACTACCAAGGGTCTGAAGATGAAGAGGATTTCAAGAATGCCATGATGGCGCAAGAGATCTTCCGCGCGAAGCACAGTCGCAGTGCAAGCCGTGGCCTCAACTCACCAATCGTTACCAGGGGCGAGCATTCCGAGACTCGCCGCAGAGAACCGCCCGAGGCGACCATCACCCTTCCGCCCGCACCTTCCCAAGGAAGGTCCGTCTCGACGGAGCACGCAGGGGATTTGCGGCAGATGAAGGATGAACGTCAGCGTAAGAAAGAGCAGGCCGCCCGTGAGCTCGAGGAACGCCGCAAGTCACTTGCCAAGCGGCCGCAAGCTCCTCAGATCCCACATCCCAATGATTTCGACCCAGCCTTAGGGCGGGTCGGAGTCGAGATGTCCGAGCCAAAAGAAGAGGACGAGAACGTGCCTCCCCGTTGTGCCACGGAGCCGCCCAAGAGCATGTACGCCCGGAGTGGCCCGCAATACGGGCTGCCAGCTACTCCCAAGGCCATGCGGCTGATCATGGCCGCTGAAAACAGCAACAGAGCAGGCAAGGACCAGCCGGAAGTTCCGCCAGTTCCGGTCTCGCTGGCCCAAAGGCAGTCGCCCAACACTTCTCCAGACAAGGAGAAAGGACCCGAGCTCTTGACGTTGCTTCCGTCGACGGTGTATCAGCCTCCACAGCGGCTGGCGATTCCCCGAAGCATGTCCGCTCCCATTCCCGACGAGCCTGTCCCGGCACGGTTTGGAAGAAATGCCAACTCGCGCGAGATGCGGGGAATCGACGAGATTGTGGGTGGTGAGAGAAGACGATCCCACGAGGAGCCTGTTCCGCCCCCTCCGCCACCGCCCCCTCCCGCGCCGCCAATGTTGAAAGAGCTTCAGCATTTGGCCATTCCACCGCCGCCTCCGCCTGCGCCTCTGCCACACGCACGGAGGCCACACAATCAAGGCGCAGTTGCCTCTGGTATGATTGAGATAGTCATGGATGATGATGAAAACGCCCCCGTGGCGGCACCAAACGACGGCATGGTGCCATTGCTTCCGCCTCCAGCGCCCCCTACAAGAGGCCACAATCGAGGCCGCAGTATTGGCGATGGCAGCATCTCCGGGCGCCTCTCCAAAGCGACGGAGCGTTTCCGGTCTGCTAGTCGCGGGCGCAAGGATGCCAGCAGGAGCATCAGGTCCCCGTCCATTGACATATCTCCGGAAAACAGCCTCATGCCCGTGGGCCAGCTCAGATCTCCGGTCAGCGGGGTGCCGCCGCCGGTGATGTACGATACGGACGTGATTCGATCCCCTACTGAGGTGAAAGGCAAGCACTTGTCCACTGGACTGCACCGCAGCGAGATGATTTGATTTCAAATGGCCGACACGATCAAGAACAAACTTCTCTTTTGCACTTTTCATACGCGTCCCACCAGCGGATACTGTCTGGACACGGAGACTTGACACGACATTCGTCGACCTTCCCACGAGAGAGATGAGGGTGATTGTTGAGCTTCACGGCGATTTACGATGCAAAGTTGCCCAGACTTCAGGAGACGGGATTTTAGAGATGGTGATTTCTCTTCTTCTTCTTTATTAGTGAGGTTTTCACTTTATTCCCACCAACTTCCTTGAAAACTACCACGGTAGTGAAATGTCAATATCTCATCGATTAAATATCTGTTGGACATACGGACATGCGCACTTGTATTGGATCTTCACTGAGTAGCAGCTGTCTTTGCGTTACGATTGACGACGATGCCGCGGGAGGCAAGGGTTGGGAGTCTACACAGACGAAAAAAGGGGTGGAAACCATGCGGCCGAAAGGCGGCGGGCATGCCTTTACAACGATGCCTCGCGGCACCTTGTTTGAACGGACGAAAGAGGTTTGGGATTGACCGAGAGAATGAAGTAGCTGCAGCAGTATTTGGAGGAGGAGGCTTTGTGACTCAATAAAAGACGTCTTGGCTTGCGCATTCGACACTGAGCGGTGAAGTGTGAAGTCTAGTGCGCAGTGCTGATCTGGTTCCATAAGACTAGGGTGGTGATGGCTTCATGTGCGGGAGGGGGGAGGAAGACACGCCAAGGGGGTTCGAGCGCCGGCGCAAACACGCCGCCTCGACACTTGCAGCGCCGAGAGGTGGATTGATCGGACCTCTGATGGAAGTGAAGACGGGTCCCTAATTTTTCGTCGCGAGAGAAAAAAAAAATAGAAAGTAAAAAAAAAAGAAGAGGCGTTGCCATTCTCCATCTCGCCCTTCCAACCCAAGCCCCCCGCGGTCGTGATCCAGCCCGCCACGCGACGGGGGAGAGGTCTCTGCAGAGTGAAGCCTCCCTCAAGGGTCATCTCCAGTGCTTAGGGCCGCAATAAATTTTTTACCGACGTCGCGAGTTGCCTGCGCGAGCGGGCAGCCACCGCGGCGTTCGGGCTGGGCGCCGACGGGGGGGATCTTACGGGGTTGAGTTGGAAGGAGAGGAGCGAGATAGGTGCGAGAGACTTCGCCGTTGGACCATTACAGCCGAGAATTTGGCGGCTTATTTTGCACTATAGTATAGGTCCCGAGGGTGTCAGTGCGCGGAGAAACTGTCGGCGCGGGGCGGGCCGCTGCTGAAGGTCCAGGTCCACGCCTCGCGATGCTTCACCGAGCAACATCCTCCCCGACTCCTGGCTCCCTCCCGGTGACGCTGACGCTGGCTGGCTGCCGGCCCCTTGATGGCGTGCGTTGCCTCAGTCCGCAGCGGCCCCAGCTTCGCAACGCGCACCCTACGGCTCCCCGCTTGAGCGGTCCGTGGCTGCTGCTGCTGCGACTGCTGCTGCTGCTTCATCTCCATCTCCCCCCAACGGCGACCGCAAGCAACACCACCACCACGCCGCCCAACGCCATGCTCACCACGGCCCCCCGCCTGCGCATCCGGCGGCCCTCGCCCACCGCCGCCGAGTTCACCGTCACTACCCTCCCGCCCGCCACGCTCCGCCTGCGCGTCCTCCGCCTGCTGCTCCTGCTGCTGCGCGTCGTCTTCTCCCTCGCGACGCTGCTCCTCCTGCACGCCCGCTGGGCCGCCTGCTCGCTCGCCGCCCCGCGGCCCGCGTCGCCGCCGCCCCGCCCCGACACGCCCCTGTCCGCCGCGGCGCTGTGGTTCGCGCTCGACGCCTTCGAGCGGTCGCCGGCGGGCGTGCTGCTCGCCCGCGCCGCCCTCGCCGTCCCGCTGGCCGCGCTGCTCCCCGCCGCCGCCGCCGTCTTCTACCTCGTCGGGCTGCGGGTCCACGCGTACGAGTCGCTGCTGGTGCTGCGCGGCCTGGGCGTCCAGACAACCGAGTCGCCCAGGACGTACTTTACGAGCGCCGCCACGCGCTTCATCCCGACCGAGAAGATCCAGGACATCTTCGTCAACGAGGCATTCCGCGGGCTCGAGGTGCGCTACTACCTCATCGTCGTCGTCGAGGGCGAGGACGACGTCGTCGTTGTGTTCCCGGGCCTGCTGCCGCGGCGCAAGATTGTCGAGACGGTCTGGAGGGGCGCGAGGGAATGCCTGTACGAGGGACGTGTGGAAGAGAAGGGACAGACGGTCTAGACAGGACCCTTGATGGATGCAGGCGTATGATACCCCCAAGTAGCTCGCAATACAAGGGCACTGGATTCTTTCACGAGCCAAGACTGCGCTGCGAGGGCACGGATGCGACGTGATCGGCTTGTCGTTTCAGCATTAGAGTCCGCCGAGACAGGTAACCTACTCGTCCTCCATGGCCTCGTCGTACTTTCTCCTGCCAATGCCCTTTTGCGTCCTCATGTCCTCGGCGTCCGCGTAGCCCTTGCGCTTCGCGTACTTGTCGTTCTGCTCCTCGGGCGACTGGAGCAGCTCCTTTTTCATCACGGGCACGTACTTGCCGCCCAAACGCCCGCTGTTGCCGCCCTCGTAAATCCTCGCACTGGGCTTGGCCTTTCCGCCGGCCTGCCGGCTGGCGCTTTGCAGGGACCCCTGCTGCGAGATCTGCTGCAGCAGCTGGTTGGCGAGCAGCTCGTCCATCTTCCTCTCTCGCCAGAGCTCCCACATGCCGTCCATGAGCCCGTACTGGCCAAACTTGTTAGGCGCGTACTCATCGCCCACCCATATCCACTCCAAGGCATCCTTGCGCTGGGGCACGTCCACGGGCGTTGACGACTCTTCGTCCCGCAGGTCGGGAAAGATGCAGTCCCAGAGCACGAGCGGCACCTCGTCCGCCATGGTGTAGCTGGGCCTGGCCGGGTTCTTGGTCACGTCGAGCAGCTCCGAGATGAGAGACGGGGCCTCGAGCCCCTGGCCGACAAGGAAGAGTAGGGCGACCATGTGCCGGATCTGGTGCCACAGGAAGGCCGAGCCCCGGACGTGGAAGTAGTAGACCTTGGGGTGCGGCCCGCCGTCGATGCCCGGCGCCGCGAAGTTGGCGTTCTGCAGGTACGGCAGCGCCGTGCTCACGTCCTTGACCTCGACGATGTCGGATTCGAAGATGCGCCTGTTGAAGTTGGTGATTTGCTTCGCCGGGTCGATCTTGCAGACGTTGCGGAAGTCGTGCTCGCCCTCGAAGCGTTTGGCCGCATCGCGCATCGCGTCAATGTCGAGCCACCCCGTCTTGACCTTGGGGCCGCCGCTCTTGGCCGGCGGCTCCAGGAACGCCGGCTCGGGAGCAAAGGCCGGCTGGGTGAAAAAGTACCTATACTGGCGCTCGCGGCACGAGAAGCGAGCTGAGAATCCAGGAGGCGGGGACGGGCACCACGCCAAGGCGCGGATGTCGTTGGGGAGGAGGCGATTCAGGATCCTTGGGTAGCACAGCTCGTCCTTGATGTCGTCAAACGGCTTCGAACGGTTGGCGTCCTCTTCCGTCTCCGGGTCCGTCATGACTGCGTCCTGCTCACCACCGTCGCTTCCATCCCGCTTCACCTGCGCGGTGGGCAAGGGTCGATTACTCCTCACTCTCAACCCTATGACCTGGCCAAAGGCGCTCACGCCGCGATCGGTCCTCCCGCATTTCGAGTACTCGCAGCAGTCGAACTGGACCACGTTCTCGTCTTCAGGGAATATGAGGCATGACTTGGTGAGGGCCTGCCACAACTCCTCCTCGATGGATGGCTGATTTCCCATGGCTTGGAACTCGAAGCCGCCGTAGTTCTTGCCCAAATACGCCAGCTTGATGGCAATGTATCGCGTCGAGTATCTCGAGGGGTCCATCTTGCGCTTAACTTTCGGCGCCTTCACCTTCGAGGGCGCCGCCGCACCAACCCCCGAGGTTGTCGTCCCGGATGGCTCATCCTGGGGTGCTGCCGGCTCAGCTGGCGCCGCCGGACGCGTTTTCAGCTCCGACTCCAGCTCCTTGACCCTCTGGATGAGACCCGTCTTGGTCCAGCTGCTGTAGTTGGTCTCGCCAGACATGTTGAGATGAGGGTTCACCCGCTGGGGCAGCTGCTGGCCCTCTGAGTGTCGTGAGGACGAGATTTGGCGGCAATTTTGGGCTCCCCTGGGTCTGCAGGCTCCGGGAACGACGCCGACAAGAACACCGCGCCCAAACCTGCCGCGGACAAGACGCATGTAAATTTGTGCAGGTTTTATTTTTGACGGCGCTTTCACCGACGATGCTGGAGACAGGCAAAAGCGGGTTTCTACAAGTGTGGCTGACGCAGCATTCGTGGCGTCGGTGCGCCACAGAGCGGCCCTTTACGCCATTGCTTCGATCATCATATCAGCACTCACTCTTCCATTCCCCTTCTCACCGATAAGTCTCATTTTGATGGCCAGGACAACATGGACCCGGAGGTTGTCAAAGTTCTCCTTGTAGGGGATGAGAAATGTGGAAAGACGACCTTTTTATCGTTGGTGAACCCCTATCTAGGTTGTCGAACCTCTGCCGAACTCGTGTGTTGACCGTCTGACTAGGAGGCTCAGGGCGGGCGAGCACATGAATCCAATTCCGCTCCTCCGCGACATTGACCAGCCGTACATGTTCAACATCAATCTCGGCCCCCAAAGCTTCCGATTCGAGTTCTACGACACCTCCGGCCCTGACAACTGGCGGCTCCTCGACCCCGACGTCATCGTCATCTGCTACGACATCAGCCAAAGGCTGAGTCTCATCAACATGAAGCGATATGTCAGTCTATCCTCTGTACATGCTCCGATAATGTCCTGTCTGATGCTGACCATGAGTATAGTGGATAGACGAGGTGAAGAGGACGTTTGAGCGGAGCGACAGCCTGCCAGTCGTGATCCTCGGGCTGAAGCGGGATCTGAGGTCGGAGACGGACCCCAACGGAATCATCCTTCCGCAGGAAGCGTACCAGGTGGCGCAGACGATGAGAGCAGACCGCTATGTCGAGTGTTCTGCAGTTACGGGAGAGCTGGTTGAGCTGGCCTTCGAGGACATCTGCAAGACGGCCATTGCGACCACGACGAATGCCGGAGGCCAAACCAAGGGCGGCTGCACGGTGCTCTGAGCTGTGGCGTCAGATATTGCCGTGTGAGCTCTGTTTCACCAGGTTTTGGGGCCAAGCGCCGGGGCTCAGCTGCTGGGAGAGACGTGGACGATGTTACGCAGCCGCTGCGTCGTTCATGTTCACGTCGGCTGCTTCCCCAGCACCGGCAGCGTCCCCTGCATCATCAGCCCCGGCAGCATCAGCCTCGAACTGGCCAAGGACTTCGGCCACGATGTTGACCATTTCTTCTTGCTGCTCGTCGCTGAAGCGATCAGCCATGTCCTCGACGACGGTGTTCAGAGCGGCGACAGAAGCAGGACGGAGGTTGATGATCATGATGACCTCGCCCTTGGACAGGTCGTAAGGACGCAGCCGCCCGAGGAGCTCAGAAATGCACTGCGGGCCGTAGGTAGCTGGCACCTGGCTCAAGGGGTTGGGAGCAGTCTTGAGGTACTGCAGCACCTGGACGCAATTCCTGGTCAGCTCGCGCCCCGTCGTGAGGCCGTGTTGAACGCTTCACCCACCTCCTTGACCACCATCTCCAGATTGGGGGGGCCGCGGCGCTTCGTGGGCTTGTACCGCTTGCGCTGGTCCACGAGGTGCTGGAAAACCTCGTAGTTGGACAAGACGGCCGACTGGGACTCGATGACCTTCATGGCTGGTAGCTGGCTGGGTTGGTGGTGGACGCTGACGTCGGTTCCAAGGGACGGGATTGGAGAAAAGCAGGTGAGGTGGCTGCACAGCAAAGGCAGGGCTAGATGAGGCTCTGCCGGCAGGCTGCAGGGTTGCGAGCTAGACTAGAGTTCCCTCTGGCGCACGGCGAAATGATGTCTCAGATGGTCCCGACCTGGTTGCTTCTCAATCCCTTGGCCATTCGCTTCTCGAAGCTGTGCTCGCTCTCCAATGGCTGCGAGGCGATTTTTTCCCAGCGCTGACAGCACGGCGCCAGGAGCCCCAGGCAGCCAATCAGCGTCGCTGGTGGTGGGTGGCGCCCATGCTGGGCCGCGAACCACAGGGGCCTTTGGAGAACGGTACGAGCACGGCTCCCTCAGTCCTGTACTGTACTTATGCTCGTCGTCAGCTTCCGCTAGCCGCCAGAAGCCGCGGCGGTGTGGCGGTCCGCGCCGCAGCACTGTGCTAGCACATGTACCGAGGGATTTGGAGGACCGAAGACACTGAACTCTGGGTGACGATGGCGACAGTGCTGATCCCAGCGCAGCGATGGCGGGCGGCGGCGCGGCCTCAGGTACCTCAGCCACTCACAGTAAGGATTACTGCGTTGCTGCACTGCTATCTTGGTTTGCGCCATTGGAGAGAAGTCTTACCCCACCACGTAATTTTCTCCCTCTGGATGGAGAACTCATACTGTCCTCGCAGTCAAGAGGTACCTGAGTCAGAGCGAAAAGTCTCGTCTAGGACGCCGAGGCCCAGCCCTTCTCCATCATCCTCTGCAACTCTTCACCCTCCAGCACAGCCCGTTGTCCACAGTATTGTCGCGATGCTGCTCTAACATAGTCTGCGTTCCCTTATGGTCGTCGCCGCCGCCGCCGTGTCCCCTCAGTCGCTCTCCGCTCCCGACTCTGCCGCCGCAATCGGCCAGCACCCGAATCCTCGGCTGTAGCCTCTGACGTCGGCTCCAGACTCCCCACTCGACGGGTCTAGGCGGGGACGAAAAAAACATCCCCAAGACCCAAGCAGCTGTCCCTCATTCGTAAGGCGGCTCGCGCACGAGACCAACCTGTTCGCACCTTGGGTGTTCCCGACCGCCTTGGACATCCATCCTTCGGTCGACCGAGAGCTGGTGGAAACGGCAACAGCCAGACAGACGACAGAGCGTTGGCCAGAGAGCGACACCACAACACCGAGCCATGGTCCGCAACATCGTGCTCCTCGGCGGCAATTCGCATCCGCAGTTGACGGAAAATGTTTCCAACTTCCTCTGCATCCCGGCCTGCGACCGCATCCTCACCAGGTTCTCGGGAGGCGAGTCCCGCTGCGAGATCAAGGACTCGGTCCGCGGCAAGGATGTCTACATCATCCAGTCCGGCTCCGGCAGCGTCAACACCAACCTCATCGACCTCTGCATCATGATCTCTGCCTGTAAGACGGGATCTGCGAAGCGCGTCACCGCCGTCGTCCCGCTCTTCCCCTACTCGCGACAGCCCGACTGGCCGTACAACAAAACCGGTGCCCCCCTGTCCAAGCCGTCCGATGGCCAGGCCAAGAAGGATTATACGTTCGAGAGCGTGCCGGCCACGCCTCGCCCTGGCGGCCCTCGAAGCAGCGGCCTCTCCAATGGCGTCTACAACCTCGCCGAGAAGCTGTCCAAGAGCTCCATCGCGGAAAACGGCGGGCCCACCGAGGGCAATGGCGCTGACAATGGCAGGGACCATCTGCCGAAGAGGTCGGACACAATGACCAGCCTGAGTTCCAATGGTCGCGGCCATCACGCCGAGGGCTCCGCCTCCTCCCAGCGCAGCTACACGACACACGACTACGAGAACCCAAGCGCCATCTCCGCCTTCCAGCCCAAGGCGGGCTACAAGCAGTGGGTTGCCCAGGCCGGAACCCTCGTCGCCGACCTCCTGACGTGCGCCGGCGCCGACCACATCATCACCATGGACCTGCACGACCCGCAATACCAGGGCTTCTTTGACATCCCCGTCGACAACCTCTACGGGCGGCCGCTCATCCAGAACTACATTCAGAAGCACATCCCCGACTATAAGGAGGCCGTGGTTGTTTCTCCCGATGCCGGCGGCGCCAAGCGAGCCACCCTCATTGCCGATAGCCTCAAGATGGACTTTGCCCTCATTCACAAGGTAGTACACTCTGACCGTCTGCTCGATTCCTGCTCACAAAGGCCTCAGGAGCGTCGCCCCATCAAGTTTACCGACCAGCGAAACGCCAGCATGATGCTCGTCGGCGACATTGCCAACCGTGTCTGCATCCTCGTTGACGATCTTGGCGATACCGCCAACACCATCACACGTGCGGCCAAGCTGCTGAAGCGTGAAGGCGCAACCAAGGTCTACGCCCTCCTCACTCACGGCGTCTTCAGCGGAGACGCCATCTCGCGACTCAACGCCTCCGCCATTGACAAGATCGTTGTCACCAACTCGGTTCCCCAGGACGAGCACGCCCGATTGTGCCCCAAGCTGGAGGTTTTGGACATTTCACCCATCTTTGCCGAGGCCATTCGCCGTGTCCATCACGGCGAGTCCATCAGCAGGCTATTCCAGCATGACTGAGGCGACGGGTTGAGTCTTCCAATTCAGCCTCCGATGAGCCACGCGTGCGGGTCCGGGCTGGATTCCAACGTTCCTCCTTGGACGCGGGCAGGGCTGTACTAGAGGCTCTTTACACGGTCCTTCTCCGCGCTGCCGCCCCTGCTTCTGCTTGAACATCTCGAGCGGTTGAAGCCTCCAAGGCCAGAGACCGCTGCAATTGCTTTCGAAATCTGGAACATTTTCCTGGAGTTTAATTGCGAAGCTTTTCCTTTGAAATATCTGATTGGCCTTGGGTTTGTTTCAAAACGTGCATTTGGGACCTAACTTCCTCCCCGTGAGCCCTCTGGGACACGACTGGAGAAGAAACGACAAAAAATGAGAGGAGCTGGCTGTCTTTTTTGGGGGGGAGCAGCAGGCTGATGAGCAGTCGGCGAGAGCCGGGTTTGCTGTTGCGGTTGCTTCCCTGTTTCTTTGCTACACACACTTCAGTTTCTCTCCGGGCTGGAGAATCGGGCTCGACGCCTTGAATCTATAGAAAGTAACATGGATCGTAGAACTTGGACACTTGATGGGCGCCCACGTGCTGACTTGTGTACCACTCAAAAGGGCGAATGATAGAGTCTGTCTGCTGTTGCGAGACATGTACGGCGCAAGGCTGACATTGACGCATCGAATGAGAACTGAAGAAAAGATGAAATGATATCATGTGTATTTTTCATGTGTATCCGTGACGAGCCGGTGTCTGTGTATCCTTATTTCCTGACTGTGAAATGCAAGCCAAGGTACCTAATGCATTGGAGTCGCGACTGTACGTACCTGTACCTGTGTTAGCATGTCTCGCCGTCCGCTTACATGCAGGCAGAAGCAAGGTAACATCGGCGCCTGGAGCCTAGTCGTACGAGTAGAGGCGCGGCCCCCGCAGCTCCATGTGACAACCCCAGACTTATTAGATAATCTCCGTTGCTGTCGCCAGGCTGCAACCGACCCTCCCTCGTCACGAACATGCTGTGGTCGATGCGACAGGCCACCGTTTGGGGTCAGCTTTAGCCTCGTCTCTCATCTCGTTTCGCTTTTTGCATAGCATCCTGGCTCTCCATGCGGTGAATCGACGGAGCCTGTTCCCAGGCGCTCTGTCGATTGCCCTCGCTCTTTGCTTCTGATCGCGCAGCTTGTGCCGTTTCAGCGTCGATGCTGTTAGCCCACATTTGAGTTTATACAGGTCCCTTGCTCCGTGCGGCATCGCCAAAATGCCCAAGCAGCATACTCTTTTTGGGAGACCCATCCCTCGTTTCGGCGCGCGACGGCTGACGCTGCTTCTCTCGTGCCTCTCGCTCCTGGCCGTTGCTTTCATCGCCCTTCTGACCTCGGCCGTTCCCTCGTCCCCGAGCCTATCCGCATACGACAGGAAGATATCTGTCCCGCGCATCGGCAAATCCCTGTCCAAGAGCATCCTCAACCCTTTTCGCCAACCGTCCCACCCGCCGCCGCGTCAGAGCAACGACGAATATGCCGGCTCTTCGTGGTGGGCAGATTGGAAATGGCTCTCGGTGCCCTTCTCCAGCTCCATCACATTGGACCAGGATCGCGCGTTGCTTCCCCCGCTCAAGAAGCGCCAGCCGATCTACTGCTACTACGATGCCACCGTCAAGAAGCCGGGCGATGAAAAGGACGCCGAAAGCGAGCTGCTGCTAACCTGGCGGCGCGCCTGGTGGGCTCAGGGTTTCCAGCCTGTCATTTTGAGTGCCTCGGAGGCCATGAGAAATCCCACCTACGACACGCTGCAGCGATTGGATGTAGATGCAGGGATCAAGGACGATCTCATGAGGTGGCTTGCATGGGAGACGATGGGCGGAGGCATCCTCGCGCACTACACTCTGCTTCCGACAGTCCCCAGGGAGGACGCATTGCTGACCTATCTTCGCCGTGGCGAGTATCCGCATCTGACTCGGTGGAAAAATTTGGACGATGCCCTCTTTGTCGGGCAAAAAGACGACATCCACGCGGCTATGCAGGCATTCACTGAGCCTTCCCAGCTGAAGCTGATCAAGAGTGGCATCTCGGGCGTGCCAGACGGCATCTTCAAGATCGACGACGCATCAACGCCACTGGCATCGTACAGCACAGCCGTCCTCGAGAAGAAATACTCCAAGGTTGCCGATGGTTTCAAACAAGGTCGCGCCGATGGCCTCCGCAGCCTCAACCGCCTCATCACTACCCATTTGCACGTCGCCTGGCAAAATCGGTTCCCCGACGGCATTGAAGTCCTCAAGCCTTTTCCTGAGCACACGACCACCATGATCAGCAGCGCCTTGAAGCTCGCCAAAGAGCTTGCGCTCTGCTCCGACAGCCTGATGCCAGCCACTTGTCCGCCAAACCTGCCCAAATGCACGCCTTGTGTAGCCAGGTCTCCGATTCCCGTTAACACGCCGGCACGATATCACAACTCGAGTCGCACCTTCACCATTGGCACGGTACCGCACCCTTGGACACTGGCAGTGATAGACAACATGCGCACCTCACTCAATCTCTCGTGGGTCCGACGCGAGTCTCCACGCGATCCTTGGCTCGCCACTGTCACCCGAGACCTCCTGGGGACGGGCGTTTCTGGCACTCGACGCGTAATGTCACTCAAGGAAGCGGTAGCTGGCGAGCACGCGACGGCACACTCCCTCTGGTTGGTCGCCGAGAAAGAGATGCCCACGGACATGAGCTGGTACTTCGGCTTCGCGATTCCCAAGCAGGGCCTCGATGACGGCAAGTCCCAGAGCCCCGTGCCTGCGGATCGGCTTCCTAAGCCCGACAAGAATCCTCCTGACCGCTCCAACGGGCCGGTGGCATCAGAGGAAGACGTGGCCAAAGAGCCGCCTCTGCTGGAGAGCGCAAAAGACGTCGTTGCGCTGACCAAGTCGACCGACGCGACAAAGCTGCGTGCCTCGCTGGAGGCGTGGAGCATGGCCGACACCGAGGCTTGGAAGTTTGTGCGGGCATTTCAATCTCGCCGCGCCATGGAGCGTGCCAGGTGGGAGAAGGGGGAGGCCAAGTACAGCAGTGGCTCGGGAACCGAGAAGGGCCGTGACGCCTGGAACAGGTGGCAGGACAGCAAAGAGGATGAGAAGCCATGAGGAAGGGTTTGACGACGGCATGTACACTCTAACGACCGCATGAGGCGTTGCTGACGTGTACGATTACATGAATGGTTCTGTCGCTCGAAGGCGTTGGGAGCACAGGCTACTGTTGGGAACGCGAATGCCTTTCTGCACTCTATGGTTAAATTTGTCACAATGGATACATTTTGTTGGATCCAGCAGGCCATGACCGCCTCCTGATGCCCATTTTCCAGAAACAAAGGTTGGGCCTTGAACGAGGTCATGTTGAATCCTCACCCACAAGAAAGTAAAGCTCCCTCCGTCCACCTGTCCTACGCATAAGAGCAGTTGAGATCCCTCGCACGAAAGCCCCAGTGTCCGCCTCCCTGCCCGCCTAGGCTTGAGCGGTATCTCCGCTCATCTCGCCGCTCAGCTCCCTCGAAGTCGGGCCGCGACGGTCCAAGGCTGCCGCCTTGCCCAAGGTGCCGTTGGTCGCGACACCATCGTGGCGGTGCGCCCCGTTGACATGGGCGGACTTGCCGGCGGCGCCCTCGACGTAGGTACGCAAGGCGAGGCGGGCGGCAGCGACCACCTTTTCAGCCTGGGCCAAGGCGTCGCTCAGGGCTCGGGCGGTCGGGTCGGCCGCGGCGGTGCTCTGCTCCTCGAGGAGCTCGCGGATGTGGCCGTTGAGCCAGATGCCCTCAAGCTGCTTGGGGCTCATGTTCTTGGCGCCGTCGATGGTGCCGCGGCAGGTCGTGGCGCCGCAGAGGCAGTCGAACGGCTGGGCCATGTCCCACTCCGTGGATGGGTAGAAGAACTACTCGTAGGCGTGGAGCGCGTAAGCAACTGGGAAAAGGGTTTCTGCCGAAGGGGTACCTTGGATGGGGGGCACTGACTGTGAGTTCATCTCCGGGCTTGAGACCCTTGGGCCCGACCAGGATGTTTGAGTTGCCCGTGTCAAAGATCTAGTGCGCAACGAAGCAGGTTAATGGCGAAGCTCCCACAAGCCGCGGCCACCATTCACCTCACACCCGGGACCGCGGGAAACAGGGGAGGGGAGCCGGCTCGCTCGGCCGGGAGGTTGGACTGACGAGAGAGGGATCGCACGAGTGGTTGATGTAGAGCAGGTCGCTGTTGAGGTTCAGGTGGCTGTTGCGGCCCGTCTGGACGGTGGCATAGGTGGGCTCGTCGGCGACGGTGCAGGGCGGGTAGTCGAGCTTGGCGTAGACGGCGAAGGGCGGCAGGGCGACGCGCGAGAGGCTCTTGGAGGTGAACTCGGCCTCGTTGACGATGACCTCCTGGATGTCAGGGTGCGAGGGCTGCTGCCAGTGGGGGACGAGGGGGGCCATGGCGGACGGGTTCGGTTCGGTTCGGTTCGGCTCGTTGGTTTGGGTGTCAGGTCGCTTGCGATTGGGTTGGCAGGGCGGGAGGCAGAAGCTGGTCGAGCTGAGGGAGCGGTTTCAGGTCGCGAAGCGGGCAAGTCAAGGTATGCAGGTAGGTGAGTTGGGCGGGAATGCTTGAGGCAGAGCTGAGGCTTCTTGTGTCGCTGACGGCGGCGGCGGCGGCGGGAGAAGCACAGCACATAACATGCCGCCCGGCATCCCGACTGCCGAGGACCAGCCCAGATCGGGGGTCCGCATTGCCTGATGCAGCTAAAGGCCCGTCGACCGTCTCCGCCGCTGAGCCGAAGACGCTCCACCGCCGTTTGCTTTGGCCTGTGACTGACGCCCGGGGGGGGTTTACGGCGGCGGGTCGCGCGCGCGCGCGTCATATCTACATGCTGCACAAGTAACGCGGGGTTGCAGGACGCACGCGCCAGTGTCCCAAGCATCCAAAATGCAACTGAGAGGATTGTTTTGGGTACCGGTCTGGCAACTGGCAGAGTTCCGTCGCATGTTGCTACGAGGGCTGTACGGTATAAGCCGGTGAGCTATATAAGGGAGAAACAAACCTCGCTGAGGCAAGCAAGATAACAGTGTACGTACGAGTGCGAGTACTCACGCGTCCGGTGGCCCGGGTCTCGACCGTCCACGGCGCAGCAGCAGCGTACTCCTCGTACTTTGGTCTGTCCACGATCCATGGAGTATCCGCACAGTGGATTGCCTTTCTGCGCTGGCCCAATGATTCGACAGGCCACAGCTTCGTCCCAGGCAAGCAGCAGCAATGGTCGCTCCGGTCCGGCCACCTCGGGTGGTACGATGCTCGTGCGTCCTCGTCCATCACAAGCTATCGTCGACGACAGAAGCGCTGCAGGCTGGTTGGCGCAGCGCCAGCGACACGGGCCGGTGTCCCTAGCTCCCGCGCGGCCCCAACCCGGAGAAGCGGGAGTTGCGCGATCAAAAGCAATTCTTTATACTCCGTACGTCCGTACTCCGTTCTCGTACGAGTAGATCTATTTAGAGCCATGTATGGACAGGGGCCCTCTGCGCGTGGAACCGAGGTGCCCCGGCCAAGACGCCCGAACATGAAACTAGGGTTCCGAGTCCCAACTTCGCTCAGGCACACTGCGTCTGCTTCTGATATCCATCGGTGACGGATCCTTCAAACGCTGCCGCACGTTCCCTCGAGGGCAAGGCCGTTACTTGAAACCCTGAACGGTCAACGTCGCCTTCAGGACCTCGACCTCTCCGGTGCCACATGCCGCATGCCGCGCGTAGGAGCCATGTTACGGGACCTCGTCTCTCTCTGCATCACGCGGCAGGGATGTCTGCGAGAGAGCAAGGTCGCCTCATCCGTCCCGAGATTGCAGTTCGATTCACGTGCAGCCGCTGCGATCATATGCACAGCGCAGGGCAGAGTCACCGACGAAGCAGGCGAGGCACGTCTCCGCCAAGACGGCTTGATCCGTCGAGGCCCTGATGGCTTGAGCGAGAGCCGGGCACGACCATTGCTTGGGCCACACGTCTGTGTGTCCGGGCTGTCTGAAGGTGCCGTGGTTGCCGTCTGTCCCTCTTCGCTGCCGCGCTCGAGCACCTGAAAATATCCTCGAGTTTCATGTCGCGCGCCATGGAGTGCTCGCTCTGGGACTCTGTGTGCAACACACCCATGACCCCCAGTCTGAGCGCGAGGCACGAGACTGCTCCAGACGCCTTCCCTGGAGCTCGGCCAAGGGATCGCGCTGCGCTGGACGGTCAAGCGAGTGGCAAGTGCCCTGCCAATAAATGTCCGTCGGCGTCCACCACTTTACAAGTCATATGAGAGCACTCGGTTGGCAACTATACAGCAGCAATATCTTGAGTGCTGCCGAGCTGAGACGATAACTGGACAAGCCTAACTGAGATCATCTGCCCCACACAATCACATTTCCAAGGCCGTAACCCTAAGAGAGTGTCCTCCCTGAGTCTTGGAGATGCAGACTGTCCAGCTCACCCGATCGGCTCGCGGGTGCGATGCCGCCGCGTCGGCTGCGCCGCGGCCCGATCCCGATCCTCCCGTCCCCGAGCCGGACAGCCCAAAGGACCGCTCGTGACCGGTGTCGTCTCTGGATGACTTTTGGTGGCATGACGCGCCACAAAATATTCAGTTGATTATTTCTTTGTCTTGGCCATGAGTTCTCGTGCGACGGCGCAGCCTCGAAGGCAGACATCAGTCTGGAACGCGACCTGCCGCACATAAGGCCCCGGACATGTTGGACATTGATGTCCTCCTTTTGCCACCATGGATTCGGAATGTGGTCGGTTGGGCCAAAGACTTGGCCATCACGGAATTGGGCGACTAAGGAGAAGGACCTGCCCGTGCTAGAACGGGGTGGAACAGAGGCTGTGAAAGCTGTCTACCAGCTTTAGGGATATATGCACAATCAATAAGCGTCTCCCGTTCTCGGGTTTGGCTTTTCTTTGGGTTGCGCCGTGTCTTCTTGGCGAAGATGATGCCCGCTGTCGATCTGTCAACCATTAAAGGGAAAGTGAAGAGGCACGCCCCATCAACTTGCGCCGGAGAGGGGACTCTCGTGAGCATATGCCATGTCTGCCCTTGCCGACGAAATCATTCTGCTTACCACTGGCTCATCTCTAGGCACGAAGCGTCCAGAGCGTGTTTCCAAAGGGCTGTGCTTGGGGCATCTCGTCATCTCATTCCCCCGGGCCACAAGGTGAGGACGGTGCTGGAGGCCAGGCGATCATCAAGAGCCATGCTTCCACATCCCGGCATCGCAACTGACCGAGTGGTCACAACGGGTTCATGTGAGGTCTGCACTGGAAAGGGATAGACTGCTCGGCGTCGGGACCGGGGGTTGGCGTACCTGGGCTTGCCCCTATTCCCCTACACCAACCACCTCAACCGCGACCGTGGGGCTTTGCGACTTCACGGCTTCGCAGACTCGATTAAGCAACGACCCAGTTGGCCATTCTCATGCCCCTTGTCGGTAGACGTGACGGGCGGCTCGAGGCTCCTTCCACGGGCGCGAAGTACCTCGACAGACAGCTGTTGGCTGGCGGACGGCAGCTGGCGAGCCCGACAAGGCCTCAACCGACGCTTCGGGACTGCCTTAGCAGGTAACTAATACAAACATCGCCCAGCGCGTTGGCTGCTCCCTCTTCCTTTCCTCCTCCGCCATCACCACCGGCACTCGTGCTTTCCCCCTTCTTTGATGCCCTCTAGCCGAGAGCTCTGCCTCCGTGACCGCTCTTGCTTGCCTCTGGGCACGCACTGTGCCTTCCTCTACGCCTGGCTTCGGTATAATATCGACGTCACGTCACGGGCTGCCGCTTCGCTGCACGTCGTGCGCTGGCAAGGCTTCCGCCGCTGCACAACGAACCATTCAGCCCCCCTTACTTCTTTGCCCACTGGCCGCCGGTGCCAGTCGCCCCCGTGCCTGCTTTGTCCGATTCGATATTTCTGCTGCTGACAACCAGTGCTTACACGAGCGTCTCCTCGATTCCACAGGTCTCCCTCTTCGCCCGCTTCGCGATTCTTTTGTCCCTTTCGTCTACGCTGCTCCCATCGTGGCTTTCGTCCGTCAAGAACCGCCAGAGTCGCCCTACCTCGCCTTCTTTGTCAACCGCGGTCTCCATCTCGGAATTGGAAGCCTGTGCAAGGCTTTGTATGCATACCAGTCGCTGATTGCTCTCTCCGGCAGTTCTTGGGTAAGTCGCTCTCGTTCTGCTTTTGCTTGACTCTTTTGCTCCGGTGCTCTTCGCTCTTTGCTCTTTGCTTGCTCTTTGCTCCCGTATGGACCCCTCGCATCTTTCATCACCCCATCTTTCTGCTTCCTCCCAGTCGTGGGTGGTCCAATTCTTTTCTTTGACTGCATCTCTCTCGTGGCACCGCATCCCTTTCTCCAGCGTCAGTCTGCTGTCATAGCGTCGGGCTGCTCCTAATAGCACACCGGGTCGCGTTTCGTCCAGCCAGTTCTAAAGCACAATACATATTCGCTCTGCTCAATCCAACGACGACAGCCACCCCGTCAACACCGACCCCAAGCGCTCGCGGAGCCTCTGCATCTTCGTTGGAACCCAGGCGCCCTGGTGGGAGCAGTTCGACATGGTCATGACCAAGTCGAAGCGGGCAAAGCGGATCCTTCGCAGTCTGTCTGCTGCGCAGTACGAGGATCACCTTTTGAGCTACTCGACCACTTCGCTCATCAGATATAATTTGCTGCACAACTACCATCGCTGTATCCAGGTCTCTGTGGACTTGAGGGAGCCTTTTGGTCGATTTCCCGCCTCTCTTCCTTTCGACGCGTTGCCCAGATTCCTTAGGTCGCAGGTGGAGGCGCAGAAGATAGCTGACGGGAGCAGACTCTGGTCACAGGTTGTTCCCATCCTGACTTTCATTCAAGCCAACCTTCGGAGATTTGGCAAGTCACCCGGCTTTCCCACCCTCTTTGTCTGGTTTTCCCAGGAAAACCATCGCTCATACTTGTTTTTCGCCTTCTTCGACGTCAAGATGGTCTCCAAAACCTACTCTGCCCGCGAGCTGCTTCGTATGAGGAGTTCCTTGGCTGGAAAGGAGCTTTACCATCGCCTGTACGAGACGGTCCGAAAGGACATTGCTCTCGGTACGCTGCACATAGCTCAGACCTTTCTCATTGTATGTGTTTGCGGAGGCTAACTGTGAAAATAGGTGGGATATTTCGCATGTCAACCGAACGCTCCCTTCCTTTCATCAAGGAGGAAGACGCCGACGTCTCAGGCAATTCTGAGATCGTTGCTGGCAAGACCACTGCGGCAGCCCGCCAGCTCGACGGCACAGAATCTGAGTGGAAATACCGCCGCCGATCTGACTCCGAGGAGAACGTCTCCCATCCCATCTGCGGCCCTGCCGGCATTCTGGCTCAGAAAGATAAGGGCTTCCAGAGGTTCTACAAAGCCGTTGTTTCGCCAACCCACGTCCGCGTCACTGCTGGTGGCCGCATCGTGCCCAACACTCGAGGCACCTCGCCGACCGCCAAGTGGGCTAAGGAGAAGGTCTCAGGCGACGGTGCAATGGCCACCCATCCGGCAAGCCGTGATCAGCCAGAGCAAGGCACTATCCCCGTGCCTCGCGCTCTTTTTGGAGGATTCCCGCACCTGGTGCCAGGTCTTGCCTCCGGAATGGCCTCGGGCATGCCGACCGGGCCGTCTCCATATCCTGTGATGCCCTGGCCCATTGGAATCAATGTGGGCGGTCCGTATGGCATGGTCCATCCGCACGTGGCTCAGCTGACCGGACCAGTCCCTAACGCTAAGACTTCATCGTCTTCTCTGAAGAGCGAAATGCAGAGCGAGACTGGTCACTCGGAAACCTCCAGCTCTGTCCGCATCTCGCCCCCTGAGCAGTTTGATCACAGCCGACCGTTTTTTTATAACGGCCAGTGGACTATGCCCCCCGGCACGGCTGTCTATCCCTTCGCCATGCCGTCAGTTGCTGGCTATCCAGTCCCCGTGGCTGGACACCCCATGATGCACCCCAGGTTTAGTTTGCAACCCATGATGCCCCTTCACTCCATGAGATCCGACCAATCGTTGCATTCTCACGCGTCTTCGTCTAGCGCCCCAGCTTTCACGTTTCCCATGAATCCTCCAGTTTCTTCCATTCTCAAAAGCGAAATCACAAAGAGACAATTGGAACACCTTCGAAGCCTTCTGAGGTACAACGAAGATCAGCTTCAGTACAACAAGCATCAGATTGACGAGAATCTGGCTGAGCAACAGGTCCACGTACTTCGCCACCAGATTCTCTTGTTTGAAAAGAAACTTGAGGCGGAGTTGGCGTTTGAACAGAGTCAGCATCCCCAGAATGAGAAGGTTGAAGAGTCGACTAGCTCGACGTCTTCCCGCGACGGGCCTAGATCAAAGACTTCAACCGCAAGCGAGACCAAGCCAGGCCACGACACCCCCAGCGCGTCATCCTCCCTGGATGAAACACCCCATGCACGAACGGTCAAAGGTCAGAAGAGCAAAGACCGACTTGCGTTGCAAGCTCCATCGGTTCCAGGCTCCACCAAGGCTGTACCCTTGAAGAGTGCTCTTAAGAAGCCTCGTTCTTTCGAACCCGCCAGAAAGTCAACCACGCTTCCAGTATCTGCAGCATTGGCCCCTCCATTTCAGCCCCGAAAAGAAACCTCACCCTCGACTTCAGTAATGGTAGCTGGGTATTCGGCTGCTTCGGGTACTACTGGGAAACCAATCCGCAAGTCCCTGTTGGAGGAGGGCCACGCGGCGAAGCCGTATCTCATTGGGGCTCTTCCGCCCGGTTGCAATCCCACTGCTGCGAGGGACACAGACTACGTATATGGTCGCGAGTTGACAGAAGATGAGCTTCGTGCGCGCCATATGTATTGGGGTAACGCCCCTCGAAAGCTGCAGAAAGGATTCCCCAAGTTCGACGGCAAGGACTTCTACCCACCTTCTCCTGCAAAGGAAGACTCGTCTGAGTCTGACACTCCATCGAGTCCAAGCATGCAGCGTCGACAAATTCCAAGCAGGAACAGCCAAGCCGACTACTGCTTGGCCAGCCCCAAAATGGAGAGCGATCCTTTCGGGTCAGTTGGCCGCGCTGTCCCGAGACCGGCTCGAGGGATCCTGACGCAGTCTGAGCATTTGCCGAGGGCCGCCCCATCGATAAGCTCATCTCCCGCTTCAATGAAGGTCAACATCGAGAGAGGTGCTGTGCAGGCAGAACGCAGTTACGAGGACTTCCGCCAGGCGTTGAGCAAAGCAGGGCCGTCCTCTTCCAATTGCTGCAAGGATAAGTCGTCCCCCGAGTCAGGCGATGAATCTAGCATTCTGTTCAAGGGCCGCAGGCCTACGCCAGCCAATAAGTCTGTGCCTCTGAATTCCAGTCCATGCATGAGACCGCCGCTAACACACTCTAGAACCAACAATCCCAATGAAATCTGGCAGAGCATGTTGAAGAAGGGCAAGTCGAGCGGCGCTGCTATCCCAGGCACTGTCTCGTCCATGACAGCACGAGGTGTGTTGCCCAACTACACCGGCCACGCGACGGCCTCTCTCACTCCAACCATTGCCAACACCACCATTTCTCCCAAGGGTAGCTCCAACAAGGCTGGGGAGCTTGACGGCGGCTCTGCAAGTTCTGATGGAGAGACAAAGCTGGAGAATCGTCCTCCGACGGGCACTAGCAAGAAAGGAGGCCCGCGCCGTGCCGGCTGAGAAAGCCGCCCCTCCCGATGTTTCGATGAGTCGGCTCCAGTCTCCTATGGTCACACATTGGGAACAGCCCAAAAGCTCTAGCGAGAGCATGCATTATTGCTGTCATACTTACGACTTGTATGAGTATCGCACGACGGTTTGCATGCAACTGTATGACTTTACGTTTACTTTGCTACGGCGTTTCGACGAGCTATCTGGACCCCATTGATGCGGCCAGGCTAATCATCTACCTTCGCCTCGGGACGGGATGGGTGTGAGACCGCCTCGAGGGGCTTGACGGATACCATCGTTAGAGTATGGCATGTGTTATGAGTAACGAGGCAACGGGTACGTGAGATGGCTAAGGACGCATTGTATCTTCCATAAAAAGTGAAGTATCTAGCAACGTCGCCCGTTTGCTTGCGACAGAGCGAGAAGCATACCATGGAAGGAAGGGCATTGGCAGTTCGGCATCCGCATCCTTGTTTGACCAGTCAATGTGTAAATATTTATTTCCGTATGGAGGGAAGGAGAGGCGAGGCGGCACTTCGTACTCGTAAGAGCCTTTACGGACTAATACAAAGTAAGATTCCAGAGCTCTTATCCATCGCCTTCCACGGAATGAAGGGACGTATTTGTGTGGGCTGTCTAGTCGTTCAATAGCGAGGCAAGCGACGCTCGGCGGCATGTACCTCACCATCAAATTTCCATCGTCAAGGAGCAAAAGACATCTCGGTGAAAATCTTCGGGCGAGGGCGGGAGGACTGTTGATAACTAAAAGGCGTCCCCCGCCAATTTACTCTTCGCCAGTCGTTTACCTCGAAAACCATGAACTAAGTGGTTGACGCGGAGATATGTTGGCGGAATGCTTGGAGACTCACCTGTTCCGGTGGTGGTTCTACTACGTGTTTACTGCACAGGAGGCGGTTCGAGGGCAACTTTGCGCCTCGAGCCAATACGGTGTACACAGAAAGAGTGTAGCAAGACTCTCAACAACAAGCCAGAGAGCAACATCACGAGTGTGTCGGGTGTCTCGGCAAGAGAACAGGATGACTTCGGGAAACGCCTCCCATGGAGCATTTCACAAGAGTGAAATGGCCATTGAGAACCATGAAAATTCTCAATTCATCTACCCTGCCGAAGGCCCGGTCCGCATACGCGCGGGTATCGCAAAAACGCCGGAGTATAAATGCCCATTCCCTTTGTGAAAATCGTTCCCTTGTTCGATGCCCTCATCGTGAAGTGTTTGTCGTCTCGTCTCCCGCCCGCCGTTTTACTGGCTCAATTTAAGCGGTGACCTTGTTCTTGGCGCGCAGCTCGCGGCCGACCTTGGAGCGGGCCAGGATGTCCTCGCGGTCCTTGTCGAGCTTGAGCTTGGTGATGACGACGTTGGAGGGGTGGAGGCCAAGGGGGACGCTCTGGCCGGAGGCCTTGTCGCGGGTGACACGCTCAACGTGGATGACGTATTTGAGACGGTAGACGGAGGTGACCTTGCCCTCACGGCCCTTGTTGGAGCCGCGGACAATGGTGACCTCGTCATCCTTGCGGATGGGGATGCTGCGGACCTGTGAAGCGGGCAAGTCAGCAAATCGAGATTGGCGAGACAAACGAGAGGCGCCGGTTAGCACCAAGAGGAGGGTCGACGAACGTTGTACTTCTCGCGCAGCTCCTTGCTCAGGGGAGCGCTCATGATGGTGCGGCGCTGGCTGGAGGGGGCCTTGAAGTGAGCCGCGCGGCTCTTGCGGCGCGACGAGGCGACGGCTGGGAGGGTGTTAGTTTTTGTCTTTGGCGTAATTGTTCTGGAGATGCGTAGAGCATTCCGAAGGGCTCTGGATACTCACTGTTGCTGACCTTGGCCATTGTGACGAGTGGTTGGCGACGAGGGGGGTGATTTCGGCGTTGGGTGATGAAGACGAATGCCCGGCTGTCTCACGAGAGAAATTTCGTCGGCCGCAAGTCGTTGTGGGCGAAATTTAGGCGAGAGCTGTGGGGTGCACGTGACTTGGATACCCTACCAAGCCTACGAAAGCCTACCGAAGCAGGGGCGGCAGTTTAATAGCAAGCTCGCTGACTCAGCATCGATGCTTCTAAAGTGGAGGGACCCCAAATTATTATGGAACCTGAGACTCGCAACAGATGATAAGCGTGGGCGTCCCAGAGGTTCAAGCGAAGTTTGGCATTGGGCGCACCAGCGTGAGGTATTCAGAGGTCTCTACTTTGCAGATACAAATTTCAAGGGTGCACGGCTTGACTTCAAGGTGGAAGCGGTAATAGCAGAAGCATTCGGCTCCACGGTCCAGATGCCACCCGACGTGGTCCAGGTCGCAAGCAAGCGCCGATGAAGGGGAGAATCAGCAAATAGCTCGTAGGCTGTCAACTATATAGTACAGGATTCTCTCTCTATCATTTTTCCCAGATGATTATCATACAATGGCTGAAGTGAAACAGATGAGAATGGCGAATGTTGTACAGAAAGAATGCGTCTGATGCTTCGTCTACAGCGCGCCAGGTGCTTTAAATCTACCATTGTTGTCGTATCTCGCTTCTGTTCATTCGTCAGTACCGAGGCGGATATAAATCAGGGCTGTGCTGGACATACTGAAAAAGGTGTAGTTGAGCGTTACTGTCTCCACGCCCTTCATGTTCAGGTCGTTCAATAGGTCCGGATCCAGGTAGAAGAAAACGGGCATGTCGACCGTCTCTCCAGCATTCAGGCGCTGTTCCTCGAAGCAAAAGCACTGGATCTTGCTGAAGTACGGCGCACACTGCGCGGGCGTCACGCTGTAGGTGGCCACGCCGATGATGTCCTTGTCGCCCTTGTTCTCCGCTTTGTAGAACGCGAGGGCCGTCTCGCCCGGCAGGACTCGCACCTCGCGCTGCTGAGGGACAAACTTCCACGGCAGCTCATCGGAGACCGAAGCGTTGAACGTGACGCGGATGCGGTTGGCCGACGTCACAGGGACGAGTCGGGTGGAGATGTCGTCGTCGGAGCTCCCGCCGTGAGCGCGTACGGGCTGGCCGCCCCAACCGGTGGTTTGGCAGATCTTTCACGGGTCAGTCGACTTCCGCAAGCGATGTTGACACGACTTCCTACCATCTTATACAACGGCACCGAGCCGTAGGACAGGGCTACCGTCCCGAGGATGGTGCTGAGGACGTAGTACCTGAAGGACGCATCAGCGCGACGATCTCGGCTCGAACGGGACAGCGGAAGCACACGCACGCCACGGTCATGTTCTTGCGTCTATAATGCGCGCGGATCTCGTCCATGGACAGCGCGTCGGCGGCCTGCTGTTGCGACTGCTGCCGGGCTCTCCGGGGTATTGAGCTCGAGACTGTTCTTGGGAAGCTGACGGGGATCTCGACCCGGCGCGGCTGGGGCCGTGCGCGCTGGCAGAAGAAGCATCCCCATTGCAATGAGCTTGCTCGCGCCGAGCTCCGCGCGAGTCGCGGTGCGCTGTTCATGGCTGGACGAATTGAGGCGGGATTGCGGTTGCAAGAGCGTAAGCTTTCGCAAGGGTCGTGCGATTTCTGGCTGGCATGACGTTCGGCTGGTGGTGGGGCCGAGCGCTTGAGAGCCGGTCCGAGATGCCAACTTTGGTACGAAATACCCATGCCTAGCAACATAGCAACTCTTGGCTCCGACCGCAACACATTTCTTATGAGAAGCCCGCTCTTTCCGTGGTATTCGAATCAAATTCCTACTTGGAAAGGACTTTCACACGGGTCAGAGCTCGGGCTGTCTGCAGGCACCTCGACCATAGAGGCATTCGCCGAACCAGCAAATCAACTGGAAGATGTGAAAGACTTTGCTTCTTGTTATGCATTTCACTACCAAATATACTGAAAAATTTGTCCCTCTATGTCATGATATGCATCGTATACACGGCGCAAGAAAAACGCTGCAAACTCTACCATGCCCACTCTGAGAAACGCCCTGCGCCAAAACATCCCTCACGCCTGCTTGCCTTCGACTCGCTTTGTCTTGACGCCGTTGAGTGTCGGCTTCACCTTGAACCTCCCCGTGCCGAGCAGTCTCTCCAAACCCTGGACAACAAAGACTTGGATGAACAAGATTATGAGTCGCAGCAGAAGATCCGCCAATCCCAACTTTGGCTTCTTGCCTCTGCTGTACGTGGAGTCTCGGAACTCAAACGGTAGCTTGGCACCCAAATGTTCTTGGGCAGCCTGCAACCCACTGCTGAAACCATCCTCGTGGAATCCGTACTTGGTCCACGCTCCCGCGTAGCTGATGCCGCGCTTGTTCTGGATGGTGCGCAGGAGTCTCTGGGCACGGATTGCAGCGGGCGTGTAGAGTGGGTGAGAGTAGTAGTATCGACCCTGAGTCTTTGCGGGTCGCGGACGATGAAGAGGATTCAAAGTCACCAGGACATCGCCAAATGGATCTCGCGGGATGTGCTGCAGAATGTTCATGTTGTACGTCAAGGAGACTTGGTCGATGTTCGCTCTCGGTTGCGATGACAGCGTAAGGTAATTCCAGCTCGACCAAGCCTTCCGTTTCCGAGGCATGTGCGTCAGATCGGAGTGCAAAACGACTTCATTCTGAGATGTTTGGAAGTTGGATAGGATCGATCGCTCCTGTGCTGTGGCCGAAGGCTCGATGATAGATAAAGCTTGATCTCCATGCGTGGCAAGTATAACATGGTCGTAGACATCTGTTTTGCCGTTCTCAAGGTGTAACAAAACCCGGCCTCTCTCGTCATTGGAAATGTGCCTTACAGGCGTGTTCATGAACAGATGGTTTGGAGGAAACCCTTTCATGACGGCGTCTATGTACGATTGAGAGCCATTCTTGAGTGTCAGCCATTGAGGGCGAGCAGCGACGGTTGACAGGAGGTGGTGGTTCCACCTAAGAGGAGTGTCAGTCTCTGGCATTGCCGTGCATTTGGCCTTGTACTTACAGGAAGCGCACCAGCGTCACCGCAGGGAACTGCAGAGCGCACTTGTCAGGGCTAGTGCTCCAGACGGCGGCGGTCATCGGTATAAGATAATCGTCGCGGAAAGCATCCGAGTATCCCTCACGGTCTAGGTACTGCCCGATTGTCTCCATATCCTCGGCAGAGCTCATCGTCGTCTCATTCCTTCCTGCAGGCTCTACATCTTCGTGCATGAGAAGGTCAAGAGCAAATTGGTTGAAGCGGACGACGTCGAACAGCATCCTCCACATTCTCGGAGAAAGCAGGTTCCGTTTCTGGCAGAAGACGGCACTCAGGTTGGTTCCAGCCCACTCAAAGAGCCCATGGTCTCGCGAGACGCCAAAGGTCATCTCCGTTGGCTCGGTCGGGACATTCACTTTGTTGAGGAAATTGATGAAGTTGGCTGGGACTAGGTCAGTCCATGACTGGGAAACGTCCTTGAATGAGTCTTACTCACGATAAGTCGCAGTATTCAAGACGATGAATCCCGTGTCGACGGCAGTTGAGTACTTGCCAGCCTTCCACTGAACAGTGTTGGTATGGCCGCCCAGCCGATCGGCCGCTTCGTACAGGTAGACATCATGGTAGGTCCTGTTTAATGCCCACAGGGCCGCGATACCAGTGCACCCGCTGCCAACGATGGCGACCTTTTTCCTGGAGAATAGGTCAATTCGTGGACTCATTGGCATGGCAAGCTGGGCGTGCAAGCGGCGTGGAAGTGGTGCTCAAGGCGCCACAGACTGAGCAGGACACTCATAACTCAGCCGAAGGAAGGGCATTGGGAGGGAGGGGAAGGCTTTCACGTGGGAAGAAGCAATCGAGACTCATTTATCGCAACAAGCAAGGTCCATGGGAGCAACCAATCTGCAAGGAAGAGGGGGGACGGACTGCGGCCGGCAGTGGGCGGGAAACCCGCCTCGGGTGTGATTCGATCGATGACGCTCCCCAATGGAACCTGCCGTACTCCGTATACTTACATATGCTGTGGCTCTGCCATGATGGACGACGAAGACGCAAGCAGGACTGCCGATACCCTCCCGGCTAACGTGACGCTGTCGACGCCTCTGCAGTGCCCTGTTCTCGATTGAAGCTGACGGCGAGGTTTGTCTCAGGCAGAGCACGCCCGTTTCATGGGGGGTCGTTGACCCTTCTTCCTCCGTGCCTGACGACGCTAATTCCACGGCGGGAGGCGCCACGTTGTGGCTCAGTGGGTTGGGCGTCCCAACAAACACGTCCCGGGAGCCATGAGGGACTACGAGTGCCATACTTTTACGGAGTGCCGATGCCGCGGGACGGAACTTCAGACAAGGCTGGGGCGCGGAAACGCCGAGGCCCAAGGCCCAGTCAGTCCGAGCCGAGTCGTCCATTCATTCAGAGACGCTCTCGTCTACAGGTTCAGACAGCATGATGGCATGTCGAGCACTCAACGGGATCGGCCAACGGTGGTACGAGTCGCCAATTCTTAAAAGCGCCGTGCAGGAGACCTGCGTTTATCTGCCGGACTGGTATCAACTATACGCCACTGACTAGGTCAGACGTCGAGCCAAATTTCTTCATCGTCCGGGGTATCAAAATTTCTTGAAGAGGAAAAGGAAGCAAGCCAAGTTTTTGCGATCAGGCAGCATATATTTCTGGCCCGAGCCCCGCACGGACCACCCAACGGCTCCATCACGTGAAACTGCTCTGTGGCTGGTGGGCTTCAGGACTCGCTGTGACATAATTAACCAGCTGACGACTCCACCTGTCAACGGCCTCCAGGCAGAAGACAAAGGCACTCGTGTTTGCTTCCATCGCGCCGCCGTTCTCGAGTACACATTGCGCGCCATCTCCTTCTCATTCACTGCTCTTCCGACTGCCCCGCGACCGTTCCTTGCGCCACAGCCGCTCCTTGCACCATGGCGAACCCCCTCGACACCGACGCCGGCTCGGAGCTGTTCGGCTCCTACGAGGCAGAGCTGAAGCTCGTCCAAGCCGACCTGTCACAGAAGCTGGATCAGATCCCAGAGCTTTCCGGCGAGCCTCGCAAGACTGCCATCAACCAGGCTGAACGCGCTCTCGAGGAAGCCGACGAGCTGGTACCCGATTCCCCCCTTCCCTTTCTTATCGTCATGCGATCGACCGCAGGACGCTGACTCTCCTTCGCTTCTGACAGCTCGGGCAAATGCGTCTCGAGAAACAAAACATCCCAACTTCTTCCCGTGCAAAAGTCAACCAGCGCTTGCGTAATTACGAAGCCGACGTCGATGCCAATAGGCGAAAGCTCACCTCACTGTCCTCGGATCGCTCAGCCCTGTTCGGGTCGCGGTACACGGATGAACCCGCTGGGGCTTCGGACATCCACCTGGAGCAACGACAACAGCTACTTTCTGGCACAGACCGCCTGGATCGCAGCACCCAGCGGTTGAAGGCAAGTCAGGCACTTGCCAACGAGACGGAGGCTATCGGAGCGGACACTCTCGCCAATCTTCACGGACAGCGCGAGACGATTCAACACACGCACACAACACTGTTAAACAGCGAGGGCTACGTGGACAGGAGCGTGAAGACACTGAGGGGGATGGCTCGTAGGTAATGTGAAACCGGATGCGAGTGAAGCTGCGGACCAAGGCTAACAGACCTTGGAAGAATGGCTACGAATCGGGTGATTACCATTGCCATCATCACAGTACTGGTACTTCTCATTATTGCAGTCATCATTAGCAAGTTCCGGTGAGGCATGCTTTCCGTGGTTCGGAGTTTCGGTCTTACACGAGGCGATGATTTCATGCGAGGTTTCGGGCTGGAATTCTTCACACGTTTGCTCCAGTTTGCTTGGGGGGGCTTTTGGGAGAGCGCGCTCGAGCATGTTTTAACGTAGAGACGATGACCATTTGGCATTGTATCATAGAGGCATGGAGTACTTTCGCACGCATATCGTTGCGTTACTGCAAAGCTCACTTGATGAGGATGCCCGTCGTTACTATGAGCCCCAGAGTTAGGGGCACCCACCAAATGTTATTCCGGGAATCGTTGAAGAAGTGCAGAAGTCGCGACGACGTCCCACTAGGTCGCATGCTGTAGTTGCAAGCCTGTCATGACACTAACATGTGTTCACCTGAGCGGGATCCTGGTTTCTTGGATGTCTACGGGACGACGCAAGACATGCGGGTTTGGGCCACCTCCAGCCGCTGCGACAGAATGTTTCAACTTGTGAGACTACTAAAGGAGAGCTGACCGCCGATGTTGTTTATTCCGTCGAGATTTAATGGGCAGCTGCTCGCGAGCAAGGCAGCGTATCCGTACAGGGTAGGCCGATGGCGGCGGGAGTTAGAATTGCCGACAAAGTTCCGGTGTACAGCCGGCACAGCCGACGATGGCTGGGAGGGCTCCGCAAACGAGCTTTCAACCTCTTTTCGTCCAAACCTCACAAATCCTTCCCTCACAAAATCCCATCTTCTCCATACCATCCCTCGACACCCGCCTCCACCGCACCTCACCAACTCCAACACAACCCCCCTCCTCCGCTCCTCCGGTTCATTTGAGCTGCGAGTGCATTTGTACCGCCAGAGAGCTTTCGCCACAGCTCGCTACGTGCTACACGTGGCATCTTGGCCCAGATGTCGGAATTTCTTGGGTATGTCCAGGTCGTGTACCCCAAAAGCCCCAGCCAAGGCTAACCTGCGATGCGACAGGTCTCGCATCTCCCTCATATCCAAGAGTGATATTCGGTAAGGCTTTGAAACATTCCCGCATGGAGTTCGACCTGCTGCTAACGCTCGAGGCAGCTATGTCGGCACACTGCATGAAATCAATTCGGACGAGTCCACAGTCTCCCTCGAAAATGTTCGCTCCTTCGGAACTGAAGGTCGCCGGGGCAGACCCGAGGAGGAGATCAGCCCGTCCGACCAAGTTTACGAGTACATCGTCTTCCGTGGCAGCGACGTGAAGGACCTGCGCATTGAGGAGCACCCGGGCATCAAGGAGAACAAGCCTCCACCCGCCATGCCTGATGATCCCGCCATCGTTGGGGTAAGTCAATTCACACAACCGTCGCTGCATGCACTACCTTTTCCCTTCACAATGATGAAATATTTCGGATGTAAAACATTGTCTTTGTCGGAATGCGCAAACATACAATGTCGAGATTTCCGTTGCCTTCCTTCTGATTGAGGAGATATTATCAAAACTTGATTTGAACGCGCTTGTCGAACATGTGCTGACGAACTCTACAAGGCTCGAGCGCGAGATGCTGCAGCGCCGCCAAACCAAAACTTGCCTCCCGGTGCTGGTGGTTTCCAACACCCTTACCCTCCAAACAACTTCTACGGTGGACCACCGCCTCCCGGCTCTTGGGGTCGAGGTGATGGTCCAGGGCCCATGCCGGGGCCTGGATTTGGCAACATGCCTTACCCCCCACCACCGGGTTGGTTTCCTCCCGGCCAAGGCTTCCCGCCAGGCGGCCCCGGACCATGGAACAACCATCCGTTCCCCCCGGGTCCGGGCGGCCCACCGGGCCCTGATGCTCAGAACCAACGCCAAGGGCCCCCGAAAGGGCCTGCTCAGGACTCCAAAGCAGGCCCAGTCGGACCCGCTGCTGATCGAGCTAAGGCTGCTCATACCTCGGCCCAACCTGTTCCTGTCACGGAGCCAAAATCTCTCGCGCAACCTACCCGCGCGTCGGCGCATGCGCCAAGTCTGCCGGTGGAGTCGAAGCCGTCCGCCGAGGAGGTCAAGGCTGCCGCCACGACGTTGAGCACTAACGGATCTGGCCCAGGGGCTGCTGATTCGTCCAAGTCAGCTTCAGCTGCTCCACGACATAACCGAGTGACACCTGTGGTGCCGCTCTCTGGCTCAGCTGCGAAGTCTTTCCAGCTCCCCAACGCTGGCAGAGCCGCCCAGCCGAGCGCCAAGCCCGCGGCGACCGCGGGTCCGAACAGCGTGGAAGATGCCACGAGTGCGGCCAGAGCTGCGGTCGCCGTTGCTATGGCGCAGCTTGGCACTACTGGTGGCACCGCCATGGACAACCTGACAAACAAGGTGAATGAGATGAGGGTGCACGCTGGCCACGCCGAAAGAGGGTCGGCGGCTCCTCGAGGAGGCCGTGGACGCGGAGGGCGACATGGACATGGACATGGACATGGACATGGACATGCACCGCACAAGGTCGAGGTGCCAGACTCGGACTTTGATTTCGCCCAGTCCAATGCCAAATTCAACCGGGAAGAGATTGCCAAAGAAGCAATTGCGGGTTCTCCCATGACGGAACACATCTCTGAACCGCCTGCCCACACACCGGAAGAAGAGGTGGCTTCCGATGGCAATCCCGCCATCGCTTACAACAAGTCGAGATCCTTCTTCGACAACATTTCCAGCGAAGCCAAGGACAGGGCTGACGCTGGGGGCCACAAGCCCGGCGGTCGAGAGTGGCGCGGCGAGGAACAGCGCAAGAACATGGAGACTTTTGGGCAAGGCAGTGTCGACGGTGGCTACCGCAATTACCGTGGACGTGGACGCGGTCGCGGTGGCCGAGGCCGAGGTTTCGGGCGAGGTGGCCGCGGCGGTAACCGCCAACCGCAGTACCAACAGGCTGCTGCTGACCAGTAAAGCTCGTCCGACGACTCACGACGTCGGTCACGCAAGTGCGTGGGTGTCGCAGAGGAGCTTTGGTTGCATGTCGGCAATGATTTCTTCGGATGAGGAGTCTGCAGGGTGATCGACGTGAGCACATGCCTAGTTGACAATTCCCGGACGATGTAACAACAATTTCCTTTCGGTTTTCGACTTGGCATCTGCATTGCGCATGCAGAGGGGATTGCCATTTTTCTCTTAAGCATGATTTCAGCGGAACATCGGAGCGGTGGCTTTGGCCGGTTATGGATCCCATTCACAGGCCCTAGGAGTTTGGATTACGATGCTAAGGGGCTGGCATTACGTGAATCATGAGCATTCGCATGGCAGGGCCCGTGCTGGTGTTGGCGCACACTTTGATGATTTGATGGAGGTCTCGTGAGCGCGAGAAGGGATATGAGACGGTTTGCTGCGAGGGCAACAGACCCATGGGCTACGGAACGCGGCGGAGGAATATTATTGTTGCTCGATGCCATATAGCGAGGGCGGCAAGATGGCTGGTTCACTGCTGGACTGCCGCCCTATAGGAAATATATAAAAAACGCGTCTTGCAACATGACTGCTTTACTTTTGGTGAAATGAAGACATCGATGGGTGTTGTGGACGAAGTGGTGTGACGGCGGAACCGAGTCCCGGTCGTCTCTACCTTACTCGGGCAAAGCACAACCCACTGTGCCCAAGGTACCTACCTACCTGACCTTATGTGCTCCGTACGGTACGGTAAGATATTACCTTTTGTACGTGGCTTGTGGGCAACTGGCTGCTGCCCAAGGTAGGGTCAACCTGAGGTGCTCCGTTTGGCAAGGCGCCTTGGGTACCTTAGAAGTTAGGTGCGTTGGCTTTGTCCACAGCCCCGCTAAACGTCATGCCGGCCGGCGTGACACAAAACGTCAGCCAGCAAGCATTAAGACCGCTTCCAAACCACACGATCCTCATTCACACTGCACTGCCCTTGCTTCGTTCCGTTCGCGATCACTTCAGGGGCAATTGAACACGTGAGCAAGGGCTTTCTTTGTGCCGTCACTTTCTGAACCAGACCTTCGCACATTCCCTGCTGCAGTTCTCAAAAGCACCGACAGCGGCGCAATGTCAAGCAGACAATTGCGGAAGCTGCAGCAGCAGCGAGAGCAGGAGAGGCCCAAAGACATTGCAGCTCAAGAATCAGACGGTAGCGAAGAGGTCGAGGCGCCCGTCTTGGACTCGAAACCTCGCCCCAACCTGTTTGCTGCCCTGGGTGGCGAAGACGAGGATGGTGACCAGGACGAGGACGGGGAAGACGACGCCCAGGACCAAGTAGAGCAGGATCTGGGCCAATTCACCCCAGCAACAAGCTCTACGAAAAGCAAGAAAAAGAAGAAGAAGAAGAAGAGGGCGGCAAAAACCTCGGCGGAGACCCCTGAAGCTGCTGCTGATCCTCAACCACCTGGCACCGATGAGGATGAAATTGATAGGGCCATCAAAGAACTGAATATCAAGTCGCAAGGTCCCAAAGCGACCTCGGTGGAAGATGCAGACGATGACTCTGTGGCGCGTATGAGCGAACTGCTGAGCATCAACACATATCATCTCAAAGCCGCCAATGAGATGAGAAGCCTCTTCGGCCGGGATGTGATTGAGTCAGCCAACGCCGAGGAACAACAACAGAACACCCGCAGGAGGCGAGGTCCCGTACAGCAACAGGTGGACCTTGAGACCTTCTTGCGAGAACCGCCTGGATCAGCGAAATTACCCGAAGTGTCGCTGCGGCGAAACATCTTCGTGCAGGGCCGTGACCATTGGCCGCGGCAGTCGGCCGGCGGCTTGACGATGGCGGAAATCCAAAAGGCCCCGAACGGCGCCTGGACGGAGTACGCATACGTACACGGCAAGGACTACGACAGCATGCAGGCGCTCTTCTTTGCTTGCGTGCAGATGGGAGACCCCATGCGCATGGTGCACCTGCTAAAGCAAGTCCGTGAGTATAGCCCAAAGCGGAAGTCCCCAGCGACTCAAGCGGTGGCACTTGTTAACAAGGTGCAACAGCGTATCATGTATCTACCCTGCTCCAGGTCAGCAGCGTAGCGAAGCAGGACCAGAACATGGCCTTGGCCGCGGAGCTGTGCGAACGGGCCCTGTTCGCGTTCGGAAGAGTAACGACATCGGCGTTCAGGCAAAACATTGAACGCGGCCGGGCCCGTTTGGATTTCCGCAGGCCGGAGAACCGTCAATTCTGGCTGGCAGGTTATCACTATCTCAAGAGCCTGATCCGAAAAGGGACGTATCGAACGGCCCTGGAATGGGCCAAGCTTCTCTACGCGCTGGAACCCAAGGATCCCTACGCAATGAGGCACTTCATCCACTTCCTCGCTATCAGGGCGCACGAATCGCGGTGGTTGATTGACTTCCTGGACGAGCTCGATAAGACCGGCGAGGACAGGGACTTTGCATATCTCCGACAGAGTCTGGTGCTGGCCAAGTTGCAACTTGGCGATCTCGAGGGGGCACGTAGGGATCTCGTGCACGGGATGCAGCAGGTGCCGTGGCTCTACTGCGCTCTCTTCCAAGAACTAAATCTCGATGCCCCGCCATCCGTCTGGGGTATCGGAGCGGATTCGGACGCGAGGTCGTTTTGGGTCAAGCTGTACATATACCAGACCAAGGACTTGTGGAACAACGCCCAAGCGACCGGCCTGCTGCAGGAGGTGGCAAAGGGGCTCAGCCGTGTCGACACGGCGGCTCTTCCAAGCGACGATCGTGCAGCTGACCTCGGAGCGACCAGGCTAGCTTACCTCGAGGGCCAGACAGCCTTGCTGTCGGTGGCGCCCAGGGCCCTTCTGGACAGCCAGCCCAATTACGAATTCGACCCCTTGCCGCCGCCAGAGGATGAGAACATATTTACCACAGAGGGTACGCAGCTGCCGTGGCGGGACGCACGGCAGCAAGACCAGGGTCAGGCCACGGCACTGCTGGCGCGCATGCAGGACCTACTGGCACAGCAGCAACGAGGGCGTGCACCACTGGGAGCAGCCATTGGCGGGGACGAGGACGAGGACGAAGAAGAAGATGATGAAATCAGGGCGCTCCGGGAGGCGGATGACGAGGAGCTCAGGCGGGACCTGGAGGCGCACATGAACACGGGCCGGGGTGGTGAGCCCGGGCTGCTGGCGACGCTCATGCAAATGCTGGGTGTCGGCCGGACGGGTGACAGGGGAGGAGTCGAAGAATCTGTCCGAGCGGGAGCGGATGATGCGGAGGGACCCCCAGGAGCCTGGCCTGCCGGGGAGTTTGGCGACGATGGTGAGGCGGACGCGACGGATGAGGCTCGTGGGCGGTGAAGAGGTGGTTGAAGCCCACGGCCACGGAAGCGGAACGGAGTGGGATCGCCGAAATTCTAGTGAAGGCGCATGGCGCATGGCGCATGGCGCGCGACTACGACCATTGCGGGCATCGAATCCTGCGGAACGATGCGCCCCTTCCGGCGTTGACGAGGTCCTTTTGGGATTTAGGGCGCCACGGGCCGGGAGAAAACATGGCAGTCGGACAAGAGACATGTGACGTTTTAAGGTGCCGAGTTGTTGGAGACGTCAAAATGTCGTGGCATCGACGGTGACACGGACTGACTGCATGAAGCTGTCTATGTGTGACTGTGTGTGACATGCGACTACCTTGGGGACCTCACTCACGCAGTGGCCTCACCCGGACCTGCAGCGTCTAGCCCGGGTGAGGGCAGGTAGATAGATACCTCGGGTAATACCGTACTAACCTGATAGGTAAGGTAAGGTAGGTTGACAGCGAGACAAGTTTCTTCACGAGTACAGACGATTTCCTGCGTGCTTGCTGCGAGAAGGTCTTGATGCCGCCCTGTGACATGTCAGTATCTCTACACCTGGCGCGCAGACGCACACGTTTCACTGGGCACGGACTATTGGAGACACAGGTCGTCTGGAAAAGAGATTCACTCTTCTGGTACGTTGTTGTATTGAGTGACGGAGAGATCGCCAGCTAGTGAGTCCCGGCTTCATCGCGGACGGCAGCTGGAGCCTCGCGACAGGGATGCTTGGTGAAACACGGCACCGCGAACACGGTCCATGCATGGGCGGCAGATGGGGCGATGCCCCCGGCCAGCCAGTCATGGCGGGCGCCCAAGTTCCGGCTTGGACGACGACGACGACGTGGGCCCATGTCGCCCAAGACCGCCGGGCCAGCCTCGTGAGGTGGCTGCTATGGGGCCGCTCTGGTTGGCTATACTCTTATGCAGACAAGATGCGTCTGGGGCAAGGATGGACAGGGCAGGACAGGACAGGGCATGCGTTGCGCAAGTCTGGCCGCCGACGACATGGGAGACGGGGGTGTGTCGGCTTGCTCCAATGCGTGCCAGCATGTATCCGTACAAGCACTCGCAGAGACGCAGAATGCGGGGAGGCACGAGGCAGTAATGCGGTCTGGGGATCCATGGATGCCGCTGCATGGCTGGATAGGGCTGTTTGGGCAGCCCGTCGCCGGCAGGGGGGCTGCCAGGCTGCATCAAATCTGTCTTTATGGGGAATAGCTGGGCTCCGATAGGGCCTGGAGAGGAAATCAGCATGCAAGGCTCGCTCGCACGGGCCCTGCGCCGCGGTGGTGGTGGTGGTCGTGTCAAAAGACGCTCACACCTCCACGGGCTCGACAGACTGCGATGCGATATCTCGATGGCTTCACTATGAGGTACGTAAAGGTCTGGCGGGTAATTGAGTGCGGGCCCGTGCGTGGACCCGCGCGTGGATCTCACGGGGCGGGATGGAGGGATGGGGCCGTGGGCGATGCGAAAAGGGAAGCCCGTCCATCCGGTTAAATGCACGAGGAGCGGCGCTACGAGTAATTGCTACCTACGGTACCTATGATGCGAGGGAAGAATGTCGTCGATATGGGGCAGAGGCATCTATTTTCTGCGTGTCCAATTGCAATACACGCTTCTTCCCGATAATGGTCGCAAGGGGAATGGCGGCTGCGGGCGTCAGGGGGCATCGCTCCGGGCCTTGATGAGCACGCATTCAGTCCCTTTCCCTTTCTTGTCCTTCTCTTGCAGCGGTGCCGAGAGGGTGGTGCAGGGGCTCGCCACTTCGAGTCAACATCGCTACGAGGGGGTTGCAGGACGAAGGGAAGCACGAAATAAGGCGGTGCGAAGCTACAGCTGTGGGCTCGGCGAAACCGCGGCAACGAGGATAACGTTGGGAGGACGGAAACTTTGTTCCCTTCCTTGGTGATTGCCACGTGGAAGCCTCGACTCTGCGGGAGACGGGGGCAGCGCCACAGGGACCTTCGATTATGGCAGCATCCGACCACTGCGCACGGGGACCTTGGCCCGAGAAGCTTTTTGCTCGACGTGGCGCGCTGCACGGGCCAGCTGGCATTCGGATCAAGCCGCTGGAAGCCAGTCCAAGGGAGCGGGGACGAGCGCCAGAAGGAAGCCAGCCAGCCAGCCACGGCACGCGTCGCTGTGCTGGTTCCTTCGGACGGACCGCGATGATGCTCTGGAGGCGTGCTCTGGACTTGTGCGAGTGATCACGAGGAGGCTTGAGCATCTGGCATCTCCATTGTACTCGGACGAAAACTCGTACTCGTACGTGAGCAGCTGCGGCTTTCTGTCGTCTGCTTCCCAGCGGTGGGCCACGCGTGCCGGGCCCACGCTGCTAGGCCCAGGATCGAAGGTCGAGGAGAAGCAAATCGTCGCCGTCTCATCACGTGGTGGCCGCGAGCGAGGCGGTGGGCAACCGATCTCTGCCGGTGGCAGTTGGGCAGTCCAGGGCGCCAGTGACATGGTGGCTTGATCTCCAGTGCCTGGGTCGCTCGGCTCTTGTCCACAATCGACCAGCTCCGCGCCTCGCCCCCCCACCGCCTGCGCCATCGCCAATTAGACCCGGACCGGCGACACGAGCCCGCGCGCCCAGGGGGGGCCATGCGAGCGAGCACGACGAGACGAGACGAGACGAGACGGGCGCTCGCTCGCTCGAGTCGAACGCTCCGTTCCGCGTCGAGCTGCGACGACACGTCGACTCGACAATGGGTCGCCTCCTCCATTGCCGCTCCAATCCCACTCCTCCTCCGATCGACCCTCCTCCGCGCCCGGCTCTTTTCCCGTGCCCAGCCAGCGAGCTCCACGCCTCCAAGTACGTACCCCCGGGGTCGCGCCGCCGCCGCCGCCGCCGCCGCCGTCTTCCTCGTCGTCCCGACGTCTTGCACATCACTCGCCTCGAGGCTCCAGCACCGCACGTGTAGCCCTTGCTGCTCCCTTCGCCCGCCGCCCCACCAGGCCGTCCTAGCCTGCGACGATCGAGAGCCAGATTCAACCTCCGTTTGCACACCCGGCTCATCCCACCCTGGCGGGCGTGGCTGTGGCCGAAACCTCAACCCCGGACACAACTCCGTCCAGCCTCCGTCGCCGCCTCTGCGCCTGGGCCTGCGCCGGCTGCGCCGCCGAGCTCAACGTCCAGACAGCATCTTCCCCGTCCGACCGCCTGTCTGACGCGCCCTCGTTCGCGCGCGGCTTGTCGCGGCGACAACCCGCCCCCCCTGACTCGATCCGACTCGGCTCCGATAAACACCTGAACGCCTCCAATACCCGTCGACGTCCATTTCATAGCCTTCTCCCCTCCTCCTCTTCCTCCAGGGCCGTCTGTGTGACAATGACCTGCGAACTGCCCACGCGCCCGCGACTCCCAGCTTGTTCCCACCGTCCCGGCTGTCTGGCCATTCCGCCGCCTCGACGTCGCGTGAGAAGCATCGACTGAATCCCGGCCGGCCAGCCCTCTCGCCATGCATGCCTTTCCGGTCTCGACGGACGGGGGGCCTGCTCCGGCCCCGTCCTCGGCCGCTGCCCACCGCGGGTCCTTCGACAAGTCGCCGCAGCCTCAGCACTCCCCGCCGCCGCCGCCGCCGCCGTCGGAGCACCAGAATCAGCAACACCAACACAGCCACCTCCAGGCGTCCTCGTCGCACGTGCTTGTGCCTCAGCAGCATCAACAGTCTCGTAGCGTCAAACGTCCCAGACCCGTCAAATCGTGCGCCGAGTGCCGCAAGCGCAAGCTCAGATGCGACCGCCTGCTGCCCTGCTCGCAATGCCAAAAGTCGAGTCGCATGTGCAGGTACTCTGCCGAGAACGACTCGACCAACCTTTCGGACACGTCCGACGTGGATCCCGCCGAGTCGACTCGCCCTCTCAAGCGCAACTACCCGCCAGGCTCCTCGGGCGGCGTAGGCGCGATGAACAGCGACGCCGCGCAGGTCTCAGTCAAGAGTGGAGAGTCTCCGAGCATGCCTCTGCTCGAGGAGCTCTCGTTGCGGATGGAGCGCCTGGAGAAGAGGGTTCGTGTGCGCAGCCCCGGGACCGACTTGAGCGCTGGAAGAATCATTCCTGCGTCTTCAGAGACCATCAGGGGCTTGACGGTGAAGCGCGGGGCGCAAGCAACAAGATATTTCGGGCAAAGCAGCCCCCGAGTTCTTATGAATCTTGTGAGGCTGGCTCAACATTTCTTTGGAGCACCCCAGAAGCAACCGCTGACACTCTTTTCCAGTTTGACGAAGCCAAAGCCTTCATGACCCAGCAGCAGCACACATACAGCAACCGGGAATTGTTTTCCAGCTTCAGGGCTCTGCATAGCGGCTTGCAGGACAACTTCCACAAGGCCACGAGCCCCATCACTGTCTTTGTGGAATCCATGATGCCTATTCAGAAGCGCATGAAGGACATCTTGCCCAAGAAGGCGCTGTGCGACCGCCTCGTCGCCTCTTATTTCGACACGTCCGAGACCATATACAGAATCCTCCACGTTCCGACCTTCTCCGAGCAGTACAACCTCTACTGGGAGGGCAAGCTGCAGTCAGAGTCGTTCCTCCCACAGTTACTGTCAGTTCTGGCCGTGGGCTCTCGGTTCGACACAAAATCCAAAGGCCTCGGACACGAGCGTGCCGAGGGCGTGCACATTTCGACGGCCTGTTCTCTCGTCCGGACATGGTTGGACGGCCTGAAGGGGAAGCAGCTTGTCGACTTCACGACCCTCCAGGTAGAGATGCTGCTGCTCCACGCACGCAGGATGATAACGCCACGAGCCCAGGACTCTTGGACCCAGCTCGGCTTCATTGTTCGCCTTGGCATGACCATGGGATTGCATCGGGACCCGGCCGAGTTCGAGCCTCGGATGCCCGTTTTCGTTGGAGAGCTCAGGAGGCGGCTTTGGTTCACCATCGTTGACATGGATCTTCACATGTCGCTGGCCTGCAACCTGCCCAGCTTGGTCCGGGACGGTGACTTCACCTGTCGGCCTCCGCGGAACCTGAACGACGCCGAGCTATACCAGGATATGCAGGAGCTGCCCCCAACGAAGCCAATCGACCAGATGACGGACAACCAGCTGCAGGTGTATGCCGCCATGACTCTGGGGGTACGAATGCGGGTGGCGTCCATAATCAGCCGCATTGACAGTTTGCACGACTACAGAGAGGTCTTGGAGGTTGGGGCGAAGCTGGAGCGCTTCTTGGACGACATCAACTACATCTTCCCCCGCCACGGGATCCTCAACGACGCTCAGAAGAGCAAGCAGTGGAGATGTCGTGTCATTCTCGACATGCATGTCCGACGGCCGCTACTAGCCCTGTACCGCCCCATAGCAATGGGCGTCCCGGACGTCCCGCCGCAAATCTCGCGAGCATATCTGAGGTCGTCAATGGTGATATTGAAATACCTGGACGAGCTCGACCCGCAGCTGTCGCACTTCCAGGACATTGCCGAAATGTACCATCAGATTCTGAAGCGAGACATCATCCAGGCGGCCCTGAGCGTGTGCTTCTACGTCCAGTCCGCTGTTAGGCCACACTTCGAGGGCTTGGTGCCGGACCAACAGGCGTTGCGCATGTCCCCGGACTCGTCAGACGAATATCCGTCGTACGCAGCCGAGAACCTAGTGCTCTGGTCGCCGGCGCGGCTCGTCAGCACGGTGCAGAAGACGCTAGACCTGCTCATCAGCAACATCAGCGGGAGCGACACCAAGGACATCATGTGCGTGGCCATAGTGCTGGAGACGGTCAAGTTCCCGGAGCCCAAGCCACAGGAGATTGCTCGGGAACTCTACAGGGTCCTGGACGCCTCTCTGAGCGCATGCAATCTGACGCTGGAGAAGCTCCGCATGCGCATGGACCAGTCTCGGTCCGATAGCTACATGCACGGCCGGGCGACGTATGAATATCCGGGAAGCGGAGCCATGGGCGTGTCGGGCCCGTTGAGTGACCTTGGCGGGTGGATCATGTGGGATGGTTGGGACTAGGGGCCTCGCTTAAAAAGCTGAGGCCTTTTGGCATTGGACTTCCCTTCTCCGCATGCATGCAACGAGGTGTTATGTTTTACAATTTACGAGTACGAGTAGTCCCTGCAAGGAGCCACCCCGGTTCATACGGCACTTGCATATGTCCTTTCGTGTTCTCAACGAGTGTGGGGTTTGTGCCCTTTGAGATGGATATATCCCGGCGAGACGTGTTTTGGACGTTCTGGATGGTTAACCTGGCGGCGCTGGACCGACTCGGGGGTGGGGTCTTGGGATAAAGCGGGTCGCGCATTGTGGCTTTCAGGGCCCTTTGTGCCAGACCCGCGAGCTTGCACTGAAAATACTCGATGGCAGTGGCCAATGCCGAGTCTATGAACATGAACTTATGATTGCGCTAGTCTCGGCCATTTGTATCGCTCTAATAATACATGATACATTCATGCCGGCGTCAATGCTAATGCCATGGAGGCCATGCCTATCAAGGATACTCCGTACAGAGCACGTGTCGTGTACATGTATTCACAGTTTCATACCCGGGACCTAATTCGTGATGACGGGTGACATGCCATCCCATTGACTCGACTCGGCCGCATCTACCAGCCACCTTGCCACACTTGCCCGCGTCACCGTGGGATTCCACCCAGCGCCGGATCCGTTATCGGGCAGCGCGCGCACGGGGCCCGCCTCGCCGTCGACCAGCCTCGGTGGCCGGGCCAGGACGAAGGGGAGCCCGCTGTTCCGCACGAGGGCGTCCATGCCCTCGTGGTCCTGCAGGGTGATGCGCATGGTGCTGTGGCGGAAGACGAGGCGAATCGGCCAGGTCATGCCCCCCCAGGACTCGCCGACGCCCATGCTCGAGTTGACGACGAGCTTGGGCGAGGATGCTGACGGCAAGGCGCGCGGTATGGCGGCGAGAAGGACGCGGGTGGTGGAGGCGAGCAGGTCCGGGGGCGAATCCGGGCTGAGCGGGGAGAAGGGGTTCTCGGATGTGCGCCGCTGGTTGAGCACGGTGATGACGACGGCCGGGGGTTCGGGGGTGACGAGAGCAGCCTCGACGTCGGCCTGGGAGGTGGGTGTTCCTGGAACACGTCAGCTACTTGGCTCTGCCGGTGCGTTCATGCCGAACACGAAAACGAGAGCGAGGTGAACCAACCTTTGCAAACGGTGAGCCGCGCGTGGGGCTTGAGCGAGGCTGGATTCCGGACAAGGGCGGTGACGGAGTGGCCTCTTTCCAGGGCGGCCTGGATGACGAGGGACCCATTTCGGCCGCTGCCACCGGAGACGAAGATGTGCATTTCGGGAGCGTATTTCTCTCTCGTGGTTTCAAGTGGGGAAGAGAGCAAAGGGGTAGCGTCGTTGTCGATGATGAGCACTGGTGGCGAGGTGGATGGAATGGTACGAGGGCGAGGCACGAGCCGCAGAGCAAACTTTGAAATTAATTCGACGGTGAGATGCCTGTTCAATGACGAGAAATCAATCCTGAACCTGCGCGCTCGCGATGCCTTTATATGCAGAACTTGTCCGGGCTGACAAATTGCACATTGCAAAGGTTCGGACTTGGAGTCGTCAGTTCATCCACTCGGCCGAGACGGCGGGATCCGGAGCCGGGACTCGGCCGGGTGGGCCACGGGTTGGGCGGTGGGGCTCAGCGCTCAGGGAATCCAAGCTCGCGGACGCTTGACAGGGGGACCGCTGCCGCGTAGTGGGCACGGCAATTGCATTGAGGGGCCGTGGCATTGCGTGTCTGCCGCGGAGATGGAGAGGGTGCCTTGCGAGAACCCGAGGAGACGAGATGCGCGGCGGCTGTGCGTCGAAGCGAAGCGGCGGGCCGGACGAAGGAGACGGGGTAGTTGGGCCGACTGTCCGGGGCGAGGTCAGAGCCAAGGGACCCCTACAACACAGACCCCTACAAGTACTCGTCTAATTAGCCGCAAAGCCAAAAGCGACACCGACACGAGTGCAGAGCCTGTGCCTCGGCACGTGACGCAGCGGCCGCCCCGCCTGTCAGCGAGCACCCGCGCGCCGCTCCGTCGGGGCATTTCCAGCGGGCGCCAGGCGCCTGTGACGGCGTCCACTGGGCGCAAGACCTCGGTATTTCTGGGGCGTCGTTCCCCGCATTCCCCGGGTAGCCGCCGCCAGAGGAATAAGATAAGGAACCCATCCAGGCTGCGATTCCCGCAGGGGAAGAGAGAGAGGGCTTTCTTGTCTCGGCTTTTGCTTCTGTTTCCTGTCGAGGGTTATTTTTGGTTCCTCCTTCATCGACGAGACTCGGATTGACCGGTTGCGCTCTTCCACGCCGCCACCAACGCCCCTCGACGATAGCTCGACTATCAGGACTCTAGGAGGCAAAGGAGACGACCGGCACGCCGCCAAACTGCAAAACAAGTCGGCGCAGCCGCCAACCATCACCATGCCGGCCGCGAAGCAAAAGGCGCCCGTGTACGTGCTCGGGGTGGGCATGACCAAGTTCATCAAGCCCCGCGGCAAGGTCGACTACACGGAGCTCGGCTTCGAGGCGGGCGTCAAGGCCATGCTCGACGCGCACGTCAACTACGACGACGTCGACCAGGGCGTGGCCTGCTACTGCTACGGCGACAGCACCTGCGGCCAGCGCGTCTTCTACCAGTTCGGCATGACCAAGATCCCCATCTACAACGTCAACAACAACTGCTCCACCGGCAGCACGGGGCTGGCCATGGCCCGCACCTTCATCGCCAGCGGCGCCGCCGACTGCGTCCTGGTCGTCGGCTTCGAGAAGATGATGCCCGGCAGCCTGCAGAGCTTCTTCAACGACCGCGAGAACCCCACCGGCACCACCGTCTCCATGATGGCCGACACGCGCGGCCTCGAGCCCGCCCCCGGCGCCGCCCAGATGTTCGGCAACGCCGGCCGCGAGTACATGGAGCGCTACGGCGCCACCCGCGACGACTTCGCCGAGATCGCCCGCGTCAACCACGCCCACTCGCCCCGGAACCCCTACTCGCAGTTCACCGACGTCTACACCCGCGACGAGATCCTCGCCGCCAAGACCATCTTCGACCCGCTGACCAAGCTGCAGTGCTGCCCGACCTCGGACGGCGGCGCCGCGGCCGTCCTCGTCTCCCAGGCCTTCCTCGACGCCCGCCCGCACCTCAAGGACCAGGCCGTGCTCGTCGCCGGGCAGTGCCTCGCCACCGACGCCCCGAGCCTCTTCTCGCGCAGCTCCATCGACCTCATGGGCTACGAGATGACGCAGCACGCCGCCCGCGTCGCCCTGGCCGAGGCCGGCATCGCCCCGCGCGACGTCCAGGTCGTCGAGCTGCACGACTGCTTCAGCGCCAACGAGATGGTCGCCATCGACGCCCTCGGCCTCTGCGACAAGGGCAAGGCGCACGAGCTGGTGCGTGCCGGCGACATCACCTACGGCGGCCGCTACGTCATCAACCCGAGCGGCGGGCTCATCTCCAAGGGCCACCCGCTGGGCGCCACGGGCATCGCCCAGTGCGCCGAGCTGGTCTGGCACCTGCGCGGCTGGGCCAACAACCGCGCCGCGCCCGGCACCACCCACTGCCTGCAGCACAACCTGGGGCTGGGCGGCGCTGTCGTCGTCACCGTCTACCGCCGCGCCGACGGCCGGCCCGCCCCGGAGGTGGACTCGGCCGAGGTGGGGCGCCGCACGGGGCTGGGCTACAACCCGGCCGTCGAGGCCAAGGGCTTCACCGCCGAGCAGGCCGCCTCGGTCCGCAGCCGCGGCGCCACGAGCGCCTGGGCGCTGCAGGACACGCTCGAGAAGGTCGAGGCGAGGTTTTGAGGGGAGGGTGTGTGTATGTACGATGCGTCACCGCCCGCGATGAGGGTGCGCGCGCCGGCTTCGGCATTACGGCTCTGTTGCCGTGGCCATTCTGTATATTTGCTTCATTTTTGAGTAGCGTGAAAAAAATATGAGAGTTGCTGTTCACTGGCAGAATGAAGCTCCTGCATTGGTGCGTTGATGGATGCTTGATCCTTGGTCTTACGAGGCCTCCCACCTGCTTAGTCGGCAGGCTGCTGTACCCATGAACGGCTGACATGACCAGCGTTCACTCACACACTCACTCACTCATCCACTCACCCACTCACCCACTCACCACGCGTCTCATGCTCGAGGCTTGAACTTCCCTGGAGGGCAATTGGTGGAGAGACCGAGTCTCCCCGTTCATTCGTTATCAATTTAACAGGTCTTGCCTTCAGGCATGACCGCAGGCGGCGCGCCGGCACCATGAGCGCTTGCACCACCTTCACCTGCTTCCCCCGGCTGCCCGCCGAGCTGCGCCGCCAGATATGGATGGAAGACCTGCCGCCGAAGGACAGGCCTGCCGTGTACCCCTACCACTGGCGGTGGCCTCTCAAGCACGGGGGCCCCGACGGTGACCGGGAGGCACCCTGCAGCGGCGCGGACCGCGAGCGGTACGTCGAGGTGTGCACCGTGCCAGAGCTCGTCTTCGTGAGCCGCGAGGCACGCGCCGCCGTCTTCGAGTGGGCTCACGCGTGCGGGTACACGATGCGCTTCCGCGAGGAGACGCAGGGCCACTGCGTCGTCCGGCCGTGGGAGCCGGAGCGCGACGTCCTGTACGTCGGGCTCTACCAGTGGGACGAGTTCTGCGACCACCCGTACGAGGCAGGGGCGCAGTGGGCGCTGGACATGGCCGCCTCGATCCGGCACCTCGCCTTGCCGGCCTTCGCAGCCTGGTACAAATACGAGGAGCTGGGGTCGCACCTGTTCCATTACATGCCCAACCTTCTGTCCCTGTCGGTGGTCTGGGGCCGGGTTATCGAGCTGCGGCCCCCGCGACGGCGGACGGAGCCGGAGCCGGAGCCGGAGCAGCACGAGCGCGGGCACTACGCCGAGGTGCAGCCGCGGTGGGAGCTGGAGGACATCACCGACCGCGACGAGCCGGTGACGCTGGGGGCGCTGGACCACACGGAGAGGTCCATGATCTACGAGGAGGGCAGCCTGGACGAGTGGATGAACGAGATCGACTATCAGCTGGCCCTGTTGGACAACGACGCGAAGAAGCTGGCGCTGGGGCTACGCGCAGTGAAGGCGGTGCAGAAGAGCGCTCGGTAGAAACAGGGGGATGGACGACGGGCGCCCTGAGCCGAGCCGAGTCTCGGTCGTGAACCGGGTTTCACGATGCGTGACGCAGTCGTGGTTGAGAGCACAGCCATTGGGCCGCAGGCGCCTGGCCAGGGAGCGCCGACGCCTCGGGGATTGAACCAAGTTTACGGAGTAATTCTATGTGATTTACGCCCATGACTTCCCCCCTGAATTAAGTAAACAAGGGGTTATTGGTATCTCTATCAACCTCTATCCGAATCCAAATCATGCACAGGACGTAAACATAAGGCTACCAACGAAGCAAACCGCCGCAATCGCTGTCTGCAGAGGACGGGCAACTCCAACGTCCTCTGTCGGCTGTGACAGCACCCGGGTCCTCGTCGGGCTCGGAGTTGCCGTGGCCAGACTCGCCGCCCGGCTAGAAATGCTGCTCGCTACAGTCTTGTCGATCTTGACTGCGCAGGGGTTGCCATCTCTCTTGGCATACTCCTCTATAACGGGACATGATGATGCCGTCGCATTCGGTGTAATGTCGACCACTTGCCCGAGGATCGGGCACTCGGGCACCTGCAGGATGTCGGGCGCCTTGCCCTTCCCGCGATCTTCTGCCTCTGTCGCATTGGGATTTGCCTCCCAGGGTGCCTCAACACTGAAGTGAATTTCAGAAGAAACAAAAAAGGTCGAATTCGGACACCGCCGGTAAAGACCATCCCAATTAATGTACCACTGCAGCGCATAGCTCTCCCCGCGATCCTTGCGGTCTATCCAACTCGAGACGTTGTTGTTGGCGACGAGGATGACGGGTCCGCTTGGGTCTTTCGGGATAGGGAACTCTCCTCCGCCTATTTTAAGGCCAGTCGGGACGTTGTTCTTGGTTATGGACGTAATGCTCCAGGAGAGGGTGTAGTTTCCGAGGACGCCAACATCGGTCAAGTTCTGCACGGCCAGGGCAATGGGGAAGACGGTCGACGGCAGGTATGTCTCATTGCGTGGAAAGATGACGTCGATCTCAAAATGCTTCGTCTTCAGTGCCACTGCCGCCGCGACCAGCGCGAAGGCGAAGAATCGCCCAAGAAAAGGCACCATCTTCGCCTAGGGACTTCGATGGTTGTTTGTTGGTCAGGTTTCCGTTATGTACTCCTACGAGACGAGTCAGACGTCGGGCGCCTGCTGATGCCTGCTAGCGTCGCGACAAACAGCTCGCCGAAATGAGCAGCGGCCTGGACCACGCGGGATTTCATCCAGACCGACACCCATGCCCGATCCCTGTCAGGCCTCATCGCGCTTGGGCCCATGCTTATTTGCAAGCATAATTCATTCAGCAGTTTCCCATGCCGGATTGGGAGCGCTCGAGTTCCGATTTGGAAGTCTGGTCCGGTTTACATGTACCGGGATATCTAGAACCAGCTCGGGGAATGGCCAAAGCTCCTCGTAGGATCCCCCTTCTTGTGCTGTTTTGGCTATGCTGGCGATTCGCACACACGAGGACCGCCCTTGCTCGCTGACAACAGGATGCACATCACTATCGGCCTCTTGCACGTGTAAGCTCGGCTGCACGATGAGGACTTTCAGCAGACGGAAGATCTGGCGGCTGGCTCGATTTCAGCCATCTAGATGCGATATATCTTTACTTTGTCAAAGCTTGCCTCCGTTTGGTATACCGGGACACCGTTCAGGCGTCTAGCAAAGGTCGCGTCGCGGAAGCTGGTCAACGGTTGGCTCATGGAATCAACATGGATGTCAAGTTGATCGCCGCTGGCTCGCACCATCATGTGGAGTACGGTCCCGGCTCGGGTGTTTGCTGGCACGCTCTTCATCTTCTTCCAGTTCCCGTCCGCGCGACCAAGAACGACGAAGCCAGTCCCGATGCCGGCATAGTAGCCGCTATATTTATCCGCGCCGCTGTCTGGATAGGGGGCCCGGAATACCAGGCCAGCATTCCCAGCGCCAGAGCTTGCGAGAGTAATGTCGGCTTCAAAAGTAAAATCGGCGAATCGAGTGTTAAGGAGTGCCTTGCCACCTGGTGAAGAGGCAGCAACAAGTGCCTTAGATCCTGCGCTATAACCTCCGTCGTAGACCGTCCAGCTATCCATATGGCCAGTGTTGAAGTCATCGGCGAAGACCATAGGAGATATTTTAATATTGTCGAAAGTCGCGCCCTCTGGTATACTCGTGCACCATCCATACCACTGAGGTAAGTCGTGTCTTTTACGCTAATCTTAGGACGGCTCATATGGTCAACATAGACAGCCAGCAAGTCCCCGGTAGCTTGCACCATCATATGGAGTGTCCGGTCAGGCTGAACATCTGCCTTCACGTTGCCGAGCTCCGTCCACCTATTATCAGCACGACCGAGTACGACAAAGCCGTCGATTCCGATACCAGCGTAATAACCGCTGTAGTTATCTGCGCCGCTCCCTGGATGAGAAGCACGGAAAACGAGACCGGCATTGGAGAAACGACCATCATTTTCCTTTGGGAGAGTGATTTCTGCTTCAAAGATAAAATCGACAAAACTGGTATTGAGCAGTGCTTTGTCTCCAGGTGAGCTGCTGGCAACAAGGGCCTTGGACCTTGCATTATAGGCGCCGTCACACACATTCCATCTGACCATGTTGCCCTTCTCGAAATCGTCGTAGAACGGAACGTCTTTGGGCAAAACTGTTGGGGCTGAGGTTCCGGACGAGGTCTGGGTCGTGCTACCCAGTCCCACACAGGCGTAGTAGCCCGGCAGTAGACCCGAGCAATCATCTTTGAAAGCCGTATTGTACGAGATCAGCTGAGATACCAGAAGGCCGTACTGTTTCGCGATATCTCGGCAGCTCGAGCCCTTTGTAACGAGAGTGAAGGTCGTGCATCCTTTCGCCGTGTCACTGTGAACAGGCGAGGGCGTGGCCACGGAAGGACTGTTAGTCGAAGTGCTGGACTTTGGGAGGGAGGACGGGCGACCTATGGAGCGCCGACGCCTCAGGAATTTAACCAAGTTTCGCGATACATGGTTCACGCCCGCGACGTTCCTCCTGAAGTAAGCGAATAGGGGGTTCTTGGTTATCTCTGTCAAACTGTACTCAAATCATGCACAAGACGTAAACACTAGGCTGCCAATGAAGCAAGCCGCCGCAATCGCTGTCCGCAGAGGACGGGCAACTCCAACGTCCTCTGTCGGCTGTGACAGCACCCGGGTCCTTGTCGGGCTCGGAGTTGCCGTGGCCAGACTCTCCGCCCGCGTGGCCACGGAAGGACCGCTAGTCGAAGTGCTGGACTTGGGAGGCGTCGGAGTATTGCCACTCGAGGTGGATGAAGTCGAGGTACAGTCCTTTTCGCAGACACCGACGCAGTATGACTGCTGCACATTGAACGGTGTACACGTCTCTGGGTCAAGTGATGGGTTCTGCTATACCATTAGTCCTCCGTGCATGCCTTCGCCTTCTTCCAGAAAGCCATAGCACCGGAAGAAAGAGGGGTCACAACTTACCCAAGCTAGATATTGCTCTCGAGTGATCCCCGCCACCGTCGGGATGGTTTTACACGGCCAGACTCCGTCGTTGTCAAGCCACCAATTGCAGTTCTTGGGGGTCCGAGGATCATACTTGTATGCGGGTACCGTCCCAGCACTGACACCGGCAGCCATGAAAGCCGTGGCGGCCACACAGGTAATACGCGCACGCATCTTTCTTTGGCTGGCTGGCGAGTGTAGAGCGGGCAAAAGCTAGTTGATAATCCGGGCTGGGCGAAAGCAACGATGAATTTTAGTCGTATTTCTTGCTTTTACGGAGGTAAGACTTCCTGCGGCCAGACAGTGTTGTTCATAGCTAAGAGAAACGCCGTCACTCAGTCGTTCAATTTGACTCGGCACATGCTTGATTGCGAAGACCCTTTGCAGACCTGTGGACCATCGGACGACTCCAAATTGGGAAAATTACCTACAGGGCAATCGGACAGTTGCATCGGACATTTTGCCTCTGTCGGGCGAGTGTGTTGGGTCAACGTTGGGTGCCAAGTCCGCAACACCGTAAACGTGCATGTCTAATTTCCCCGACTGCGCGTTATGACCCTCTCAAGTCCTCTGCCACGTGCCTCGGGCAGCAGGCCAATAACGTATGATGTCTCGCTTGGAGTGGTGGGCCGCCAGGAGCAATTGTTCCAATCCGGAAAGTCGTGCGGTAGTTAAAAAGGTTAAAAATTGTTTATCCATGGTTACCTGTTCTACATAGTCCAGACAGAAACAGCCCATTACAAGACGCAGGCAGGACGGCACGGCACGGCGGTGCACCATCACACTAGAGCATGCAGGAATCTTCAGCATGCAGGGACTATGTGCATGACAGGTCCATTTTACAACGGCCTGTGGGACGGTAAATTGCTTCGGCGTGCCTCGCCCAGCCGAGGATAGAGCGAGCCGCGTGAAACCTGGCCTGCCAGACACATGTAGTAGATAATCATATCACCAGCCTCTCGGTGACAAAGGACTTCCCTGACTCCTCGAACAGACCGTCTCATTCGACCTTTTCCCGGCTGGCATTGCTTTCTTTAGGCAGAGGAGCACAGGCCTCTCTGTTAGACTTCAGGAACGTCAACATCATGTTGATCAAGCCCGCCGTGGCAGCGGCCGCCCTCAGCTTGGCATGACGCTGATGCCCACTCCGTCTTCTATGCCTGTCTACATGATCCTCGCGCGGCGGCGAAGTTCAATCCCGTGTGCAGCCTATCTAGAAGAGGTCACAAGCAGCCGACGGTCTCACATTGCACTCAGAAGTCAATTTCATACAGTCCTCAGCCAAAAGCAAGCTTTCCAACTTCGCCGATGACACGTCTACCGCAATCAAGGAGCTACTGGCTAAATACCTCGACGTACCAAATTCGAACAACAACCAGACTATTTACTTTGCAAAGCGCGGTACATCGGCGTTTACGTCGGCCGTGATGTGCAGAAGCAAAGCCTTGCCGCCACTTTGATGCAGAAGCTGCAGGATTACATCGCCTCCGGGTCGGAGCTTTCCGAAACTGCCATTTTTCAGTTATGCGTGGACGGGCGCAACGCCGACTCTGCCGCCGGTGTGGTCGCGGTCGAACGTGATGGGCTCAACTTCATGTTCGCCGTACAGGGGTTTGTTCGGACCTGGGCAGAAGGTACATGCGCTACGGACGTGGATGGTTACATCAAGACCGAGACAGTGGACATCGCGTACGTTTCTACCGATGCCCTTCTCGGGAGCAACGGCACAGTTGCTAACGGTAACGGCACCCTTCACCCGCAGAGACGCTCCGGCTCGTTCTCAGTTTACCATTCTGACTCTAAGACCATGCAGCTGGACCTTAGGGGGGACTGCTCGGTGAAGCAGGTGTCTGTGGGAGACGTCTCCGCCGCGCTCGCCGCCAAGTGTGGGCTCTCTCCCGCCGACTTCACCAAGCTGCACCCCGAGTCCAATTTCTGCTCGACCCTTCAGCCTGGGCAGTGGGTCTGCTGCGCTTCTGGATCCTTGCCAGATATGCGGCCAAAGAAACTTGAGGATGGGTCTTGCTATCCATATGAAGTAGTCGGGGGGACACCTGCGCCAAGATCGCGGCAGCGCATAGTCTGAAGTGGCAAGATATTGAGAAGCTGAACCAGAACACATGGGGCTTTGCTGGATGCAATAGCTTGTGGCCGCATATGTTCATCTGCCTAAGTTCCGGCCTTCCGCCTACATAGATGGCGCTGAGAAGGGCGGGCATGATCATGGCTGGGTCCCTATTTCACGAAGCATGCCCCCGCAAGCAGGTCCTTTGCCGAGTCCGTATAAGAATGTGCGTAACGCACGTTCTATTTCCCCAAAGCTGAAGGTTCTAATATTTGGAGTAATCGTTGAATAGAGTAGTGTGTTGAAAACGGAAAGGCCTAACAAGAGCTTGGCGCAACGAACTTCGTTTCGGTCGAATAAGAAGGTTCGAAGTTTTCTCATTTGTCTAAGTCTTTCCTCTCTCATACTCTCCACCTTCTCTCGGCTTCCTCTTCTATAAAGCGGGGTTCTTCCTGATCCCGGGTTTTCAAGGTAGCTGGCGTTTCCACCTCTTCGCGCCTTCACGTACTATTTAAGAAGATTTCATTTTATTTCCGATTTCTTCTACTAGACTAGGAAACTAACCAGCAAAATCGGTAGATGAGACGACTAGATAGCAACAGACACCCTAGACTCAAAGGAGAGCGAATTGGTAGACTGGATCAGTGCATGTAGTCACTATAAGATAACGAAAGAACGCAACGGTTCATAGCTGGGGCCGTTTTCTCGACAAAGCTAGCTGGATGTCGTCAGTACAGGGCCAAGGGGAAAGGGGGTTTTCTGCCGTGGTGCCGTTTGTTTCACAAGGGCGGGCGGGCCGTTGAGCAGGTTTCAAAAGGGGCAATGTCGCAGCCAAGTTGCGTGCGCGCGCGACTTGTGCGGCGCGTGCGTCTTTTTGGCGGGGTTCTCGGCCACCACGACGCCTCTCACCCGCATTATTAATAGCTGTCTGGCTGCACCTTGTTGACCTCCAACATCTCGACCCGACCTCGACATTACGTTCCATTCTGCTTCCCCGTCTCCCTCTTCACTGCCGCATCTGTCGCGCCCTGCTCAAGCACCTTGTCTGCCAACGATAGCGTCACCAGCAAAACCACCCTCACTCCCCACATCACAATGGCTGATCTGCACACGTACGAGTTCAACGTCAGCATGAGCTGCGGTGGCTGCTCGGGCGCCATCGACCGCGTCCTCAAGAAGCTCGAAGGTTCGTGGCTCCTCCTCCCCTCATCCTCCGCGAGCGAGGAAAAGCGCAGCGCTGACACCGCAGCAACAGGCGTCGAGAGCTACGAGGTCTCCCTCGAGAAGCAACATGCCAAAGTCGTCACCGCCCTGCCCTACGAGACGGTCCTCGAGAAGATTGCCAAGACGGGCAAGACCATCAATTCGGCAACGGCCGACGGCGTCGAGAAGTCGGTCGTGGTGCCCGCCTCGGCGTAACGGGAGGCAACGAACGAGCTCGGTCGGCGGATGCATTGGCTTTCGGCTACGTGGGGCTATGCACGAGGACGAAATGCAGGGTGATTTGATTTTCGAGCGTACAAGCCTTCAATACACTGCAGTTACATTTGACGTCTGCTATCCGCGGTCTTGCTGGACTGGGTCTACCTCACCCGGCTTGGGTGCTCATTTCCGGGCGCAGTCATTGCTGAGCTTGTCACCAATGTTGGCTGCTGGTAGTGACCGAGTCAACGTGTTGATCATGCCGCCAGTTTCTCATGCCATCGTGTCGAACCCTGCACCCTGGCTGGCGCTAGGTAATAGACTACAGCGGTGACTCGGAGATGCGTCTCGCACGATAGGGGATCGCAGTGACATTGTCGTTACGGCCCTTCAAGCATTCGCCGAGACGCGTTGCTGCCCGCAACGGAGCGAAACCTGCTTGTCCAAAGTGAACGCAATGCTCCAGCGTGAACCTTCGTAGTTGCACATCTTGCAAAGTTGCCGCGCTGAGTCCTGGCGCATTCTCTCCGTCCATCCGGCCGAGATGGATCAAGTATCAGGCACGGAGACGGAGCTAGCTCTTTACAAAGCGGTCGTATAATGCCACCGGCGGCTGGTGTCACCACAACGCAAGGTATTCGCGTGCCTTAACCCAACGCAAAAAGTCGGGATTGGTGAGGTATAACAGCCAATATACAACACGAATCTCGACATCCAGAAAGTTGAATTTAACTTTAAACCTGATCTCCGCATTTGCGCTAGCAGCATACGGGAAAACTCTCGCAGCCAGATAATCATGCTTGGAAAATATGCTGAACATTATGAAGACGCTTTGGAGCATGTTAGGACACATGGCAATGAGGAATGTAACAAAGGTTTATAGCCAAGGAGAGGGGGGCTCAAGAATTCTCGTGGCATACAGACCAGGTAACTTCTATCCGGCACAGTGCTCGATGGTGGCGTTTGGTTATTTCCCGTCACAAGTTTGAGAGTCATAACATAAATGCTTCAGGCGCCGTGAGACAATACTCTTAGCAACCTTGTCGCGTGACCCATTGTCGCCCGTGGTGGATCTTTGTCAGGCTACTGGATCGTAGCTAAAGCTACGGAGTAAAATAGTTAGCACTAGGTTTGCGCGGGACTCGTGGTTGTGTATCGTGTCGTTTTAAGGTGTAGGAAAAGTGTGAAGCTCCATATCGGTCGGTCAATCAGTCTCTGAGAGTAAAGCTATAAAGGCCTGTCCTTTGGCTGCCTCGTCATGATTGATCCAAGTGCGAACTTCTCCTCATTACTTCTAATGCCTAAGTATTTTCCCAAGAGTCAGACAACTTGCAGCCACATATCGCATCCATCACAGACACACACACACGGGCGCAGGCACGTACGCACGCACAAGATGCGTACATCTATCGTCGCAACAGCCTTTGGCGTATGCCTGTGGCAGATCGGGTTTTGCACTCCTCTTGGGCATCGGCAGGCGGCGCAGGAGAATTGCATCTGCCCAGACAAACACGAACCCCTGTGTGGTTCCGATGGAGTCACATATTCAAACGAGTGCAGGCTCAGGTGTGCGGTCAGGCTTACACATGAACTTATAATTGTCAAGCACGAGGGGAAATGCACTCCGCCTTAGGGTTTCTCATGGATCTTGAACACGAAAGTATGTTAAGGATTTGACATACCTGTGGACTGAACTACAATGTTACACGCTTGAGTAATGAAACTGTGTCTTGCTATGTACGCCTGTTTACAAACTGAAGTGCATCAACTAGATTTTTGGATACTGCAAGCAATGCTGAGCATGGGGATCGTGATGCAACCCAAGCGGTACAAGGAAACCCGATTTACTAAAGTCACTGGGATCTCTTGGCTAATCCAAATGATCTCATATAATCCCGCTGGTATATACATGTAGGTACACACCAGTTTCTCCATAGCATATATACCTAGCAGCTGGCAACACCCAATTGAGGAAGAAGGCTACCATTTGGTTGCAAGCCCGCATCCATGACCCGAGATAGGTATGGTAGCCAGACTTTTAGATTTTTCTCTATCGAAAAGCTTGAGAGGCGCTTGATAAGGACGATCCAGGAGCATGCCCGGGAGCCAGCGACGCATGCATGTGCTCGCGCGCCGTACCGCTTTCGGGCCGGCTCATCGCTCGGCTTGTGCGACCCCGGAGCCAAATCCACTCCGCCGGTCGGGAACGGTGGGGCTTTCCGGTGTCTGGCAATCCCGCGATACGCCCGAGGCAGTAATGTGACGGCACCCTCTTCCTCCAACGTTATTTACCACCGACATTCACCACCGTCCCTCTCTGCAAGTCCTTGTCTCCCTATTCCTTACTGGCACAACACCTCGAGAGCAGAATATTGCTCAATGGAGTGATGGCGGCCATTGCCGAACGCTCGGGCGGACGGACCCTACGGCATGGGACGGGTGCGGAGGGCATGGCGTTTTCGTTGGCCCATGACGTGGTGTGACAATGCCAATGGCTCCCGGGCCAGCCGGTTGGGAGGCTTCCCCTCCCGGCCATAGGGTGACATCTTGCAATTGATAGCGAATTCGCTTTCGCAACGACTCGAACTTTCAGCATAAATTCGACGAGTCTCCTCAGCCGCTCGACATGGACAGTCTGTCCGTCACACATCTTTCGCTTTCGTCAAGCGTCCTCTGACTTCTTTACTATACTGGTCGGCATGACCTCATAGGATATATCCACTCCACATACTAACACCAATTGCCACTGGAAAGCCACCAAACAATGGCATCTCCTCAGATCCCCACGGAGCAATGGGCGCAAGTGGTGGAGAAGACGGGAGGCCGTAAGTTGTTCCCTTATTGGTCCCGTTCCGCGTAGTTGGCGAACCCTTCCGTCTACTCAGGTAGGACGGGCTAACGCGTCGGGTTGCAGCTGTCGTCTACAAGAAGATTCCCGTTCCCAAGCCAGGCCCCGATGAGGTACTTGTAAACATCAAGTACTCGGGCGTGTGCCACACCGATCTGCATGCCATGCTCGGCGACTGGCCCATCCCCACGAAACTGCCCCTGGTGGGCGGCCATGAAGGCGCTGGCGTCGTCGTGGCTCGTGGCGAGCTTGTCAAGGACATTGAAATTGGCGACCGCGCCGGCATCAAGTGGCTCAACGGCTCGTGCCTCAGCTGCAGCTTTTGCCAGCAGACAGACGAGCCTCTCTGCAGCAAGGCCCGGCTCTCTGGCTACACCGTCGACGGATCGTTCCAGCAGTACGCCATAGGCAAGGCGGCTCACGTCGCCCGCATCCCCAAGGAGTGCAGCCTCGAGGCCGTCGCGCCCATCCTGTGCGCCGGCATCACCGTCTACAAGGGCATCAAGGAGTCTGGCGCCAGGCCCGGGCAGACTGTTGCCGTTGTGGGGGCCGGCGGCGGCCTCGGCAGCTTGGCCATCCAGTACGCCAGGGCCATGGGCCTGGACGTCATTGCCATCGATGCCGGCGATGAGAAGAAGAAGATGTGCAAGGAGCTCGGCGCCAGCACGTACGTCGACTTCAAGACCTCTGAGGACCTCGTGGCCGAGGTCAAGGCTGCCACCCCGGAGGGCCTGGGCCCGCACGCCGTGCTCCTCGTCGCCGTCGCCGAGAAGCCCTTCCAGCAGGCGACCGAGTATGTGCGCTCCCGCGGCTCCGTCGTCTGCATGGGCTTGCCCGCCAGGGCAAAGGTCAGCGCGCCCGTCTTCGACACCGTCCTCCGCATGATCTCCATCAAGGGCAGCTACGTCGGCAACCGTACCGACACGGCCGAGGCGCTTGATTTCTTCGCCAGGGGCCTCATCCACGCGCCCTACAAAACCATCGGTCTGAGCAAGCTGCAGGACGTGTACAAGCTGATGGAGGAGGGCAAAATCACCGGTCGGTATGTCGTCGACACCAGCAAGTGAGGGAATGGTGAAGACTTCGATCGTCATGTTTGCTTCTCGTACTGGCCGTCTGGGATATAACTATATGTGTAGAGGAATAATGCAGTGGGCGATGTTTCGTGAGTTGCCCTTGGGCGACTCGGATATCTTGGCCGGATTCTCGTCTCACTTTGTTCCTAGGCCATCAATGTTATCATCGTACTATTTGCTGCGATGTATGTGGCAGGCAATACAAATTGATCAAATCTCATCATGTCTGCCCAGAATTTCTTGTCAAGTTCTTTACTCGTATTGCCTCGCTACCTATTCATCGCCTCTCTAGCTTTCTCCCAGCCCACAAACCATACGTCTAAGCTCCACGACCCACGAGTGCAAGCTCCGTCACCCGCTCCATGCTGTTCCAGTCATAAAGGCTCCAGAAATTCCGGTTCAACCCGTTCAGCATCGTGTTGAAGAAAGGTCGAGCGCTCTTTATGAGCCGCCAGGTCCACCCAACAGCGCAAATCTCCGAACTATGCTTGGGCCGTATTCTTGGTACTAAGATGGGTGTTAGTCATCATGGTCTCGTCAGTGTAGAGGATGCACTGGTTTCTTACCTCTGCCTTCGTGTGGCAGTACGAGCGGAACTCGGGAGTCTGACCGAGCAGACTGCCGCCGAACCAGGGGCCGTGTCGTTGCCTCTTGTGTGTGATGACCTGCACGTCCAGACCGCCGCTTCTTGCGCCGCCGCTGCGGACCTCACTCGCTCGAATCCTGGCATCTACCAGCTGCTTGATATCTCGTTGTAACCGCCTGCCAAAGTCCTTGTAGAGCGTGCTGCCGCCGGAGAGAACAATGTTCTTGTACAGGCCGCGACGGACATCGATTGGGGACTGCTGAATGACGCCGTCCACAACGGTGGGGAGGGGCGTCAGGAAGTCGGAGCTGTAGATCTCGGGATTGAAGAAGATCTCGGGGGCGAGGAATCGTTCGTAGCCCACGTCGACGCTGACTTGGCGGCCGCCAGGGTGGGTGACGACGTGCTTGGCGAAGCGCTCACGGTCGCGGTCGTACTTGCTAAACTCCTTGACAATGTCTGGGCAGACGTAGCAGTACTCCTCCTTGATCTCCTGCGCCGTCTTGAGGGAAGAATCCGGCTCGCCGCGGTCTCGCAGGAGGGACTGGACGAAGTAGGTGATGTCCCGGCCCGCGATGGGGATCGACTTGATCGAGGAGCCGATGACGTATCCCTCGGCGACGGGAATGACGTGGGTGACACCGTCACCAGAGTCGATGACAGTTCCCGTCAAAGACCGGTCCGTGACCTTGGACGACGTCCACGAGGCAGCCAGAGCCAGGACGGCCTGCACGGCAATGTACATGCCGGCGCAGTTGAAGGATTCGAAGAAAATCTCGGCGGTGTTTTCTCGGTTCTCGGGAGGATTCAAGGGCTATCCATGTAAGCATGAGTTGGATGCGTGGCCCGGGCTCGAGAGCGCTCACAGGTTCGGTCAGGAGGAAGTAATGATCCTCGGGCTCGACTCTGAGGTATTTGAAGATGGAGTTTGACCAGAATCTCTCCATGTGGTCCTGCACCGTTTTAGTCGAGTTAGTCTAGAGAGATGTTTGGGGAGCAATACCCAGTTCTCTATTTGTCCGTGGCGGATGGGGTAGTGCAGGCCGTATCCTATGTTTCATCAGCTCGCAGGCTCAGGGGGTCGCGAACGCGTCCACGAACCAGGTCCGGCAGCCGCGCTCAGGGCAGCATCGCCAATGTAGAAGTCCAGATCCTCGGTGCCTCTCTTGGAGCTCAGGTGGCTGCTGCTGGGACCAGCACCACCGGTGAGGAACGACGGCTTGTTTCCAACGGACGGGCGACCCGACCCGGATCCACCGCCGCCGCCTTGGGCGCTCTTGGTCGCGATGGCCGTCGGGAAGACGAAGGAAGGCGAATCATTTCCGGCGAAACCTGCAGTGACAGAGTCAATTGACGGCGCGAAGGCGAGCAACGAGTCGTGGTCGGCGTACCCAGCTTGGAGAAGCCCGTGCCGCTGGTTGCCTCGGGTCAGCCATGCTACGTGCGTGTGCCTCTGCGGGGCTGGGAGGGCGAGCTTACTTGTCCATGACAACGGCGGGAGTTTGGTTCGCCATGGCGGAGGGGGTTGCGGCTGACGTCGCGCGCGAGGAAGATGGGGGGACGAGCAGTCGGGGGGAGCGGCGAGGCAGAGGGTCGCTGGCGACGTCGAGGTCGAGGCAGAGGAGCAGGCAATGGATGCGGCGTGGTGGTGATGGGCTGGCCTCGTCGTCACCCTCAAGTGGGGTGGACAGCTGCGATACAACGATACGAGAGTGCCTGGAACGGAGCTGGCGGCCAGGAGCTGGGCTGGGCTGCCTACCTAAGGTACCTAGGGGGGAACGGGGAAGCAGTGGTGGGGGCTGCGTCAGCGCTGGCGCACAGCGTGGGTGTGCACTTATCGGGGCTTTGATGCCCCTGCCGACGTCATGTCCCAACCAAAAGTGGGAGCTCACCAATACCCTACACTCCATCCACCATAGCTACCAGCTGGTCGCAGGGGAAGGCATCGTGGCTCGCGTCGCCGGTATGTAGTTGTACCTAACTTAACTAAGGTACCTTAGATTGGAGACTCGCCACGCATAGCATGAGATCGCGCGGACGCATGGCCAGGTGCTTTGGCTAACGCTGCTGCGTACATGGCGGCTGGTCCACGTGGGAAAGACTCAGGACTCGGCGACACTCAAGCTCGCAGGCTTGCGAGGCATGATCCATTGACGGACCATCGATCCGGCACGGACCGCGCAAGAACTCCCTGTCCTCGGGAGAGACTGGCCCTCGCGGCACGCAGCATCGAGACTCTCTCGACGTCTATCCCGCGACGTGTGTTGGCTCCCAGTCGCAGCAGAGGCCTACAGATTCCGCCAGCAACTCAGGCGCCTGCCTTATGACTGCAGCGACATCGGGTGACTCGATTGCTCCCTCCCTCCTCCCGCCGCCTGTCCCGACAAGGCGGTGACATCGAAGGCCCGTGCTAGGGCTGAGTGGTGCGCGTTGAGGTCACAGTACGCCAGTTCTCTACGCATCCGAGTCCGCTGGACAACTCTCGCATCCCTAATATACCGCCCCTCCTCGACGACATTACTCCAGCATTTCTCGGTTACCATCCTTATTGACCATCGACCATCCGCCCTCATGACTTCCCGCCAACTATGAGCGATTGCGATTGCCGCCACCATGAGTCTGCCACCCCCGTGATGGCTGTGGACTACAACACCGACGGTGCTCTTGACCGTGTCTTCCGACTTGGGCAGAGGCAGAAGGCCGTCCCTGCGATTTTCATACACGCTGGGGCTGGCTTCCACAGCCACCAAAATGAGCATGTGCATCTCGAAGCCTGCGTTTCGTACGTCACCGTCGCCCATGAGGGCTGTACGCGCATCCGCTAACTCGCAGACTCAATAGGGCCGCCGAGATGGGCATGAGATTCTTGAAAGCCGGTGCTACCGCCACCGAAGCCGTGGAAGCTGCGCTGCGCATCCTCGAGGACAAGGAAATCACGAACGCCGGATACGGCTCCAACCTGTCCATCGATGGCACCGTCGAGTGCGACGCGACCATTGTCGACCATCTCGGCCGTAGTGGTGCTTGCGGAGCAGTCCCGAGTTTGTGCCCCTAGCTTTCTGGCGATTCCTGCGCCCGTGCTGACGCTGCGGTACAATAGACATACGAAATCCTATTTCTCTTGCCAAGCTCATTCTCGACACCAGCAACATGCCTCTGACCCTTCGCCGGGTGCCTCCAAATGCTCTCGTAGGAGGCGGTGCCCGGGCGTTTGCCGAAGAGCATGGCATGGTGACTTTTGCAAACGAATATCTCGTCTCGAGAAACTCTCGCGATCGCTTCTTCCGCTGGCAAGCGGATTTGATGCATGCCGAAGGGGCGGCCAAAGGTATTAGACTAGGGCCCCCTACCGTCTCTACACCGCTGGGATATGTTCCCTGCCAATACGACACTGCGGCACCCCCGGAGCCCCAGAAGCAATTCCCTAGGGAGCATACGGCTGCGATCTTGACTGGTACCTGGAATGAAGGACAGACCGACTCTCCTTGTGCCGGCACACCGCTACCGGAGTCTGCCACCATGACGGACGCTGCCTTGTTTCCAGCAGCTCCCCGTGCCCACGGCGGCCATTCGTCTGCTGCCGCAGCCCGCTCGTCGCTGCGGATGCCTCGGGCGCCTCTGACTCTTACAGCGTTGCCCGACGGCAAGACCAACGGCCTCTCGTCCGCGGGACACAAGAAACAAGAGCAGCATGCGGATACGACCTCGACTCGGAAGGATGGAGTGAATGAAGAGCGGCCATTGCCCGTTACACGACCCGCTGAAGAAGTAGGCAACGCACATCCCACGGATGGCACTGTCCCACGTGGTACCGGTAGCGACAGCATCGGCCCACGCGGACTTAAGCGACCGCTCAACGCAACGAGTACAGGAGGCGGAGGCCCCAACGGCCGAGCGGCTAAACGGGCCCACCCATCGGGCGTTAATAGGGACGATTGTGTTACCGACACTATTGGTGCCATCGCGATTGATGAAAAGGGCCAGATTGCTGCGGGATCTTCGTCCGGAGGCATCGGGATGAAGCATCATGGACGACTGGGGCCTGCCGCCCTTGTCGGGGTCGGCACTGCTGTTGTGCCTTATGCCGATGAGGATGTGGAGGGACGAACCGTGGCCGCCGTCACAAGCGGGACTGGGGAGCACATGGCGACCACGATGGCATCCCAGAGGTGCGCCGAGAGGATCTACCACGGGACTCGCCAAGGCTCGGGCGGCTGCAATGTCAACGACGACGACGAAGACGCCGTCATGGAGTCGTTCATTTCCAACGACTTCATGAACCACCCCGGCGTCAGGGGCTGCCACTCCGCAGGAGCCATCGGAGTCATGGTGGTCAAGAAGTGCCGCACCGGATACTACCTCTACTTTGCGCACAACACCGACTCGTTTGCGCTTGCGTCGATGGGAGGCCTGGACAAAGAGCCTCGCTGCACCATGTCTCGGCTCTCCGAGGGTGCTAAGATTGCCAAAGGGGGGCGCAGGATTCGACTTGGCTGAGTCTGGTGACGCTTTTCCATCGCGACCATGGCTATCGCACCCACATTCTTTACAGCTGCAAGGGTGTGAGTTTGTGGTCATCTTGCGTTTAGTTGTACAAGCGGCGTTACCCCTAAATAGTGAACTCTACCCACCTTTGGTCCCTAGTGGTCACTCGCCGGAGGGGGGGGGGGGGTTGGTTGCAGCGTGAAGGCTGGAGACGGGCAACGAAAGGGCGCGTTAGACGTCAACTCTTGCTTTGTAACCCTTGAAGTGGTATCATTATAATGTACATCATCAAAAAACGCATGTCCCCCCCAATTGTCACAGCGCCCTGCTCCACTGCGTGTTGCTCTACGCATTTGCAACCAGAACCCACCGTACGCGCTGAGTAACACGATGCGATCCCTAACGCCAGCCCTTTGCAAGGACACATGCTTTCGACAAAATCGAGACGAGTATAAGACGGCGTTAAGCCCGAGCTCAAGCTGGACACGTTGGCGTCGTCAGCTTCAGGGACGAGGGGTCCCTGTGGCGCTGCCCGTCTCCTCTCGCGCGCTGCCATTAACGACGCGCTTCTTCTTTTTCTTCTTTCGAGGTACAACAGCGGGCTTTGCACCGTAGTTGCCCAGCGCTAGCTTGGTTCCACACGTCAAGCACTCGGCATTCTCCGGAAGCTCGCAGAAGATGCTGAGGCAGATGGAGCAGACAAAGCCGGTATCCACTACGTTGCCGTGGCAGAAGCAGGCGGCGCGAAAGTCCACCTTGTCATGGGTGGGTGTGATGAGCGACTTGCGGGCTTCCGTGTCCGCAACGAGGCCGAACATTAGGTAGGTCAAGATGCCCTGTGGATTCGATGCCGCAATGAAGGTGCCATCCGTGTTGAAGCACGCTTGCTGGAGAAATGTCGGTTCACCGGCGAGGGCGAGAGTGTCGATGGCAACCTGGGCGTGGGCTGCGGCAAAGACGGCGTTCATGGTGGGGATGTATTGGGATGGCTCAGAGTCGGACACGGAAACGACGAGTATTCGTCCCTTCAAGGGTGGCGGCGCAGATGAAACTGGCTGGGCGCTGTCGGACAGACTCGTTGTCGCTGAACTGAGGGCCTGGGAGGCTTTGTTGATGTGGCACAACGCGAGCGTGAGGGCGCCGGACAGCTGCGTCGTCGTTTCAGCAAGGTCGGCATAGGTGGTCTCCCTCATGAGCTTCTGCACAGAGGACATGACCGTGGACTCGATCTGCGCGAACTGTGGGTATTTGTTGGCCGAAGATGGCGAGGCCTCAGCCGGCGGAACATCGTGCATTGCGACATCGCCAGAGGCATCCTTGGACGCCGTGCGCTCCGGCGGTGCAGGGTACAGCCAAACGGCACGATTCACATGGGCGGCGATGATGGCGACTTGGTTCACATTGCTGAAGGCGAGGTGGGCGTTGACAAAGACGAGGATGTTGGCGATGGCCTTGCCCAAGGAGAGCTTGTCGTCGAAGGCGGCCCACGCTCGCGGGTTGGTGTCGAGGACAATGGAGAGCAGCGACGGCGTCTCCTCGGCGGTGGTGACCTCGTAGTGCTCGGAGACGTCGACGGCGTCCATGGTGGACGGAATGGGGGACAGTGCCGACGGGGAGGCAGCTACGAGGTCGAGGCGAAGCAATGCGCTCGCGCTGTGGCGGACGAGGTTGTCGTGACTGCGATGGAAGACGTGCACGACGCAGCGAAAAGCAAGGTGAGCTGCGACGTCGTCGACTCGTTAGTGCCGATCGCGCTGTAGCACGCCCCGGGGGGACGCCAACACACGTGACAGCGCAGCATCTTTAGTGGAGGGGCGGCTCCAGCGGGGCCGCCTGTGCGACGCTTGTGACGCAGGCAAGGTGGGGGTGGCAGCCGGCGCGGCTTCCAGTGCTTCAGCGCAAAACAGGTGGAGTGGCAGCTCCTCCTCGTCGTCGGGGAAGCTGGTTCGCTCCCAAAGGCTGCTCCCCCAACCACCAACCTGCGCCTTGCCTCGCACCGGCAACTCGTACACGCAGCTTCGCGAATCTCGTCAGGTCAACCGTCACCATGGCGACCGTCGCGGAGACGCTGCAGAGTGCGGCCGCCCCGGCGTCGCTGCAGGACCAGACGCTGCTCGTCTTCGCGCGCCTGATGGAGGGCGGCCAGGAGGACGAGGAGACGTGCAGGGAGCTCGACGAGCTCACCAAGCTGCTCAACGACGACGCCCTGGCCCAGCACAAGGACCCCCAGCACCAGACCATCTGCAAGGTCATCGACGGGGACTGCGTCGACACCGTCCTCTGCTACCTCGACATGCGGCAGCCCGACATCGTCCGCGGCCACGCCACCCTCACCTCGTCGGCCTATCTCAAGGCCGCCGGCGACGACGGCTCCAAGAAGCTCTCCGCATTTTTCTATGACCGCGTCGGGAGAGGGACCTACGACGACTACATCGTCGCGTTTTGCGTTGCGGCCGCCACCTTTCCCATCGTGCCGGATCAGACGGCCAAGCTGTTCCTGAGTGAGGGCTTCCTCGGCACCCTGGGACCCCTTATGAGGCGGGAGTGGAAGAGCCGCAAGGTAGAAACAGCCTGCTTGGAGATGCTCAGTGCCGCTTGCGTGAACCCGACCTGCCGAGAGGCAGTCCAGAAGTATTGCGTGGAGTGGTTGGAGGAAGTGGTGGACCAGGATCCGACCGGCAACAATGGCAGCCCCAGCCGCGACCCCAAGGTCCAGGGCGAGACCGGCTCCATCTCCATGCGACGCCACTCGGAGCAGGTCCAGCACCTGGCTGCCGTCATTCTGGCCAAGCTGAGGGTATGTCGTCTCGCGTGCCGAAGGTCCCCGAATCGTTGCTTGCGGGACGCGATGTTAACAGTGACTGACCTAGAGTAAAGGCAGTTCCATCCAAGGCATCCGCAAATGACCCCAACAAGCCCAGGATTGAGCCCGCAGTCACCAGCATCGAGGACCTGTCATGCTTGTTCACTAAGATGATACTGCGGGATGAGGACCACGGCAGACAACACTCCATCGAAGGGCTCGCCTACGCATCTCTTCAGTCAAAGGTCAAGGAGACCGTAATAAGCAACCAACCGCTGCTCGAGAAGTTGGTCAAGACCCTTTCCGACGCCCCGCCAAGGTCACCGACGACATATGGCGCCCTGAGCATCTTTGTCAACTTGACGAGGTACCGACCGGCCCTGTCGGAGGAGGAGAAGAAGATGAGTCAGTTGAAGGCATACGCCGATGCGGCGGGAAAATTGGCTGGGCCAGACCCGTTGGACGACGACGAGCACGTAGCCAAGCGATGTCAAGCCGTCTTCGACGTTGGCCTCATCCCCGTCTTGGTCACCCACAGCAAGAATGGCTCTCCGGGGTCCATGACCCTCATTGTCTCTATAATACACTCCATAGCCATGACCAAGAGCCTTCGAGGACAGTTGGCTCAGCAGGGAGCCGTCAAGCTGCTGCTCGTCGCCTGGAACGTTATTCCGGACACGGACGAGGCTCACCGTCGCATGGCTGCGCAGGCTCTGGCCCGGGTACTGATTAGCACGAATCCTGCGTTGGTCTTTGGTGGCAATCGCTCAACGCCGGTAACTGCTGCGATACGGCCGCTTGTATCCATTGTGCCTCCCGACCCGGCGGGAGAAATGCGAGATTTGCTGCCGACGTTTGAGGCGCTCATGGCGCTCACCAATCTGGCATCTCTCGATGACGACGACACGCGCCCCGCGATTATTCGAACCGCCTGGTCGCACATCGAGGAGCAGCTCTTGTCGTCGAATCACCTCGTGTCCAAGGCCGCTGTTGAGCTGGTGTGCAACCTCATGCAGGCCCCCGAGGGCGTCGCTCTGTATGCCGACGGCAGCGCGCAGGCCAGGGGTCGACTCCACATCTTGCTCGCACTCGCGGACGCCCAAGACGAAGGGACGCGGAGCGCAGCGGGGGGTGCCCTGGCATCTCTGACCGGATACGAGCCCGTCGTCGTCGCAATCGTCCACCGGGAACGCGGTGTCAAGGTTGTGCTGGGACTGTGCGTTGATCCGGACGAGGGGCTGCGGCATCGCGGCGCGGTCACGGTGTACAACATGGTCCTGGCTGACGGGGAGACGGGGAAGCTGGCGCGGAGCAAGGTCAAGGAGGAGGGCGGCGTGGAGGTGTTGAAGGAGTGCTTGAAGCAGAGCCGGCGGCCGGAGGTGCTGCAGGTCACGGTGGAGGCTTTGAAAGCGCTGCTGGAAGAAAAATAGCGGCGGCACAATGCTGCAAAACATTGAGGTGGCACTGGTTGAGATTGAAAGCGAAACATGACATACACGACTTGCACGGCACGGACGGCTGGTACGTTTGGATGTTGGTCTTATGATGATGTGTATTAATGGTATCATGAATCTTCCCCCTGCCCCACCGCCTCGGTCTTACCGTCGGCCACGCTGTCGACCCTGTTCAAAATGGCGACGCCCTCGACATGCCCCGTCTGGGGGAAGAAATCGAAGCCGACTAGGCTCTCGATTTCGTACCTCGCGCCCTCGCCCTCGCCGCGCACCAGGACGCCCACGTCGCGGGCCTGCGTGTGGACGTTGCAGCTGACGTAGAGCACGCGACGGGGGCCGAAGCGGCGCAGCTGGGCGAGGAAGTCGGCGTCGCAGCCCTTGCGGGGCGGGTCGAGGACGACGACGGTCTCGTCGGCGGCGTAGGTGACGTTGCGGAAGAGCTGGCCGGCATCGGCGGCGATGAACTTGCAGCGGTCCTCACCGAGGCCGTTGAGGGCGGCGTTGCGGCGGGCCGAGGCGATGGAGTCGGCGGCGATGTCGATGCCCGTGGAATGCTGGAAGACGGATGCGAGGGTGATGGTGAAGAGGCCGGAGCCCGAGTAGGCGTCGATGAGGTACTTGACGGCGCCGGGGGAGGAGGAGGAGGTGGTGGGCGGCAGGATGTGGTCCTTGATGTAGTCGGTGAAGGTCGGGAGGATGGAGTTGTTGTTCTGGAAGAAGGAGCCGGCGGGGTTGGTGAAGGTGTGCTCGCCGATGTACTCGGTCGTCGTGGCCTTGGAGTCGGTCTCGCAAGACTTGACGTCGACGAAGCCGTCGCCCTCGGAGCGGGTGGTGTAGGGCGGGAGGTCGTCGCCGTCCTTGGGGGCCTCTTCCTGGCCGTCGTTGGGGTAGCGACGGGTGTTCTCGCGCAGCAGGATGGTGGCACCGCGCTCGTACTTTGCGTACTCGCGCTGCATGCGCTCGCGCTCGCGCGCCATGCCCAGGCGCACGGCCGAGGTGCCGATGGGGCAGTCCTCAATGTCGAGGACCCTGCGCTGGCCCTTGCGCATGAAGCCGATGTCCGGGCAGCTGGCGAAGGCGACCTTGGGGTGCTTCCCCCTCCTGCCGGGGCGGGAGCCGGGCGGGCCGTCGAAGTGCGGCGTCAGCTTGGTGCGGTAGCCGTACTGCAGGGGGCTGCCGATGGTGTCGGCGACGGGCGGGACGAGCTCGGCGGGCAGGTTGGCGAAGTTGGCGAAGGCCTTCTCGAGGACGCGGCGCTTGAGGCGCAGCTGCTCCGGGTAGTCGAGCATCTGGAACTGGCAGCCGCCGCACGAGGCGAAGTAGCGGCAGCGGACGCGGGCGTCGTCGCGCAGCGGCGAGGGCTTGGTCACGGAGACGAAGTCGGCGACCGAGTGCCGCTCGTGGCGCAGGTGGCGGAAGACCTTGACGCGGGCCGTGTCGCCGGGGACGGTGAAGGGCACCACGTAGACGTGGTTGGAGCCGGGGCGCACGGCGAGGCCGTCGCCGGTGGAGGAGAGTTCGAGGACCTCGACGTCGATCTCGGTGCCCTCCTCGGGCAGCGTCTCCTCAGCATCGGCGGTCGCGTCTTGCGCATCCGCGTCCGTCTCGGGGTCCGGCTTGCGCGACTCGAGCAGCGCGAGGATGTCGTATCGCAGAACCTCCTCGGACGAGCCCTCTGTGATGTTCTTCTCCCGCTTCGTCTTCTTCTGCTTCCAGGGGCGCTGGTTTCTGCTTGCGGGATTGGGCCGCTTGTGAGCTCCGTTCCTCTGCGCGGGCGCCGCCTGCTGGCTGTCGACGACGGCCGGGGCCGCAGCGGCGGCGGGTGCTTGCGCCGAAGCCATGGTTGCGAGAGGACGACGGAGGATCGAGACGGAAGACGAGAGGTTCAGTAGAGGGCGGGCGGAGAGCGTTCTCCAAAGCCGCATCTGCTAGCGGTTGCGGCGCCTCTCTACAAGCCTCAGGAGCCTTGACGAGAAAATAGAGGACTGAGGGAGATGGGTTTTCAAGTCTCCAATTTCACGTCGCCCGGTGTTCGAGTATGAGAGAGGTTGCTGAACTTTTGGCTGGAAAAAAAGATCAGCCAATGACGCTGCTTACCAGGGAACCGAAACACCTGTGCTGTGATTGGCGGGATGGACAGCGCGCAGGTGGCCTGGGGCTGCCTGCTGGCGGCGGGGTCAGCAGCCCGGCGCGGCCGTCACGAGCGCCGGCGCCGGGGGACCTTCGCTGCTACCCATGGCGCGCTAACTCGGGGGAGCCAGTCATGCGGATGAGTCGTCGTCGCTTGACCTCTCCGATCACCATGCCGACTTGATGCTAGGCCGAAGAGCGCGACTGGAGCGGCCGGGTCCGCAGGCCCACCGGACACAGCGAGATACTGTGGTTACTAATGGAGAGGCCGGCACCACTCCGTCCATCGTTGGCGGCAGAGGACCTGGAATGTTGTCTTCCTCCTCCATGGTGTGCGCGTCTTGGACTCGGTAGACGGAGTTTGGCGGACGGCTTGTCTTTTTTCTTGTGCTTGCTTGCAAGTTGGTGCCATCCTGCCGATTATCGGCCCTGCCGTCGTCCTAGTCCCTGGTTGATGTCACTGATAGACACGCCAATATGAGTGAGTTGAGAGCATGCCGGTGAGAGCTGCGCAGACGGTTGACTGATATCCCTTTCTCCAGAACCAGACTACTTCACGTCTCAACTCGTGAGGGTGCTCCTCGCCACATCCCTCCACCATGCGGCCACGACGGCCAGCGTCATCCCCGAGGTCGTCTTCCAGCCCGAGGCTCACGGCTCCCGCGGCGCCGTCGCGAGCGAGGCGGCCGAGTGCAGCGAGATAGGCCGTGACCTGCTCGCCCGAGGCGTACGTCCCCGTTCCCGCATCCCCTATGCCGTGCATCTCAAGTCTCACCGCTTCTCGTCCTGCAGGGCAACGCCGCCGACGCCCTGGTGGGCACCACCTTTTGCGTCGGCGTCGTCGGCATGTACCACTCGGGCATCGGCGGCGGCGGCTTCGCCATGGTCCGCGACGCCGACGGCGCCTACGAGGCCGTCGACTTTAGGGAGACGGCCCCGGCGGCGGCTCACGAGGACATGTACCGCGGCAACGTCAACGGCAGCGTCTACGGCGGCCTGGCCGTGGCCGTGCCGAGCGAGGTCCGGGGGCTGGAGTACATCCACAAGAAATACGGCGTGGGTGCTCATCTCATCGCTCGGTCCGCATGCCATGTCCCCTGAAGCTGACATCTACGCAGGTCCTGCCGTGGGACAAGGTCATGCGCGGTGCCATTCACGTTGCCCGTGATGGGTTCAGAGGTCTGTGCAAGGGAGCTTCGCCGCGTTGTTGTGAGCCCACGCTAACACAGTCCCAAGTCTCGAGCGACATGGTGCGATACATGCAACGAGCCGGGGGAAACTTCCTGGTCGAAGACCCCAGCTTTGCAGAGGACTTTGCGCCGAACGGTGAGCATTCGCCGTGACACTATGAGCCACAGAGCTGAACTGATGCGCTTCCAGGCACGCTCGTCGGTCTCGGGGACATCATGACTCGAAAGCGATATGCCAAGTGAGTGCTGCTTGGTCCTTCGGAAAGTTCTAGGCTTACCATCCATCTCCAGCACCCTGCAGAAGATTGCAGACGAGGGCGCCGACGCCTTCTACACGGGCGAGCTCGGTGAGTGCCTACCCCCCCTTCGCACACGTCGACTTGGCACACCCCCTGACTCACCCGCCGCAGCCGAGGCCATGATCAAGACGATCCAGCAGTCCAACGGCACCATGACGCTCGCCGACCTCGCCAGCTACCGCGTCATCTCGCGCCCCGTCAAGACGGCCCGCTACCGCGGCCTGGAGCTGCACACGGTCGGCGCGCCCGCCAGCGGCGCCGTGACGCTCAGCATCCTCAAGACCATGGAGCAGTTCGAGGACGATGACGATGCCGCCGGCGACGCCGGCCTCGCCGCGCACCGCTTCACCGAGGCCATGCGCTTCGGCTACGGCGCCCGCGTCGAGCTCGGCGACCCGGACTTCGTCGACGGCGTGCGCGCCTTCGAGGACCGCCTGCTGTCCGACGACGCCGCGCGGCGCACCCGCGCCAACATCTCCGACGAGCGCACGCAGCCGGTGCGCGCCTACGACCCGGACGCCCGCTACGCGCCCGGCGGCCACGGCACCTCGCACGTCGTCGCCGCCGACGCCGCCGGCATGGCCGCCTCCCTCACCACGACGGTCAACCTGCTCTTCGGCGCGCAGCTCATGGACCGCGCCTCGGGCGTCGTCCTCAACAACGAGATGAACGACTTCTCCATCCCGGGCGTCCCCAACGAGTTCGGCTTCCAGCCCGCCGAGGCCAACTACATCCGCCCGGGGAAGCGGCCCCTGAGCTCCGTCACGCCCGTCATCGCCGCGCACCCGCGGGGCGGCGGCCTCTACGCCACCGTCGGCGCGGCGGGCGGCTCGCGCATCATCTCCGCCACCACCCTCGCCCTGTGGCACCTCGTGGAGCACGGCATGGACATGCGCGGCGCCCTGCGCGAGCCGCGCATGCACGACCAGCTCATGCCCAATACCCTCCTCCTCGAGTACAAGTTCAACAACGACACGGCCGCGACGCTGATGCGCAAGGGGCACAACGTGACGTGGGTTGCCGAGGGGCTCAGTGCCGTGCAAGGGATCCGCGTGCTGGCCGACGGAGCGTTTGAGGCGGCGAGCGAGCCTCGCCAGGAGAACAGCGCAGGCTTGACACTGTAGATAGATGCCATGATGTACCATGATAGACTCTGACAGCGCTAAATTTGTATTCTGCGTCAGGCCTTGTTGTGCCGTCCGCTTAACATGCTCATGTCATGTTCTATGTACAGCGTCCGCTCGTGTCTCCAGGCAATGCTCCGTCAGCCAAAGCCAAAGACCAAAATACAAACGGGGTATCTCCAAGTCTATACCGCAGCTAACATGCGTCATGCGCTACCGTCTAAGAGCTACGAGTCGATCCATTTCTGCCAGCCACTTCTTAGCAAACTCCTCCTCGGTGAATCTCTTTGCCGATTTGCGGGCCCGTCTTCGGACCTGCAGCGGGTTGGCAAGTGAGAGCGCCTTTTCGTAGCCCGCCGCAAACTCGTCCGCGCTCGTCGCATGGTAGCCTTGAGACAAACAAATGTTAGCTCGCCGGTGCAGTGACTTCGCAGAGGACTTGTGAACGAACCCGTCGGTTCACCGTCGACGTCGATGACGATGTCCAGCTTGGGGCCTGCGCTATTGTGTACCACAGAAATAAGCCCTGCTGCCTGGTACTCGACAACGCCGATTCCGAAATGCTCATTCCACATGCCGTTAACGCCGACCGAGGCCCTCTGCAGCCACTCGAGAATCTCTGGCCACGACGCATCGAGGTGGAACTCAACGCGGTCCTTGATGCCCAGTTCGTTGACCTGTAGTCGGAGTTGGTACACCCTCTTCGAGTCCTGATCGTCGCGGACGCTTCCGATGAGCACCAGCCGAGCACTCCTCGCGGCCTCGGTCTTGGTTTTTAGAAACTCGGCAAAGGACTGCAGGATGAGCGGGTGGTTCTTCTCCGGCCGGAACTGCGCGATGTACACGATGACTGGCTCGCGCTTGGCCTCGCTCGCTTCCGACACTTCCACTTCCTGCTCGAGTTCTCGCACTGCCACGGGAGGGTAGACAACCGCGATTGGGTGTCTCCTGTCCCTTTCCACCCGGTACGGGCCCCAAAGGCTCTTGACGTGTGCTTGCGTCCAAGTCGAGTTTGTCATCACCACGTCGATGGACGATCCGACCCACGAATAGACCCGCGCAAATAGCTGCCAGTATGCCTTCTTGGCGATCCCTCGCGCCCCCTTGCCCTGGCCTGCGTTGACGCCTTGAGAGCCTACGGCCGATGAAGGGTCGAGGGAGTCGAGCATGTCTGTCGAGATGGTCGGGTAGTGCACGTAAGCTCCGGTCGGTATGTCACGGAACAAGAACTTGCAGAGGCCGAGGGCAAACGCGTAGCCCATGGTGTCGATGAAGATGTCGGGAACCAGCAACGAAAAGGCTTCCCAAGCCAGAACTAGGGAGCCGAGTGACTGGCCCAGCAGAGTAAATTGCGGCCATGTCGAGGCAAGAACCCAGTGCCTCTTCTCTAGAAATAGGAACGTGATTGTGGGCGGATGGAGGTGGATGTTGAAGCGGTTCTGCTCGGATGTGAGTCAATCGGGAAGGACGAGTTCGAGACCGGCCAGCACACACCTTGACTCGGTCGAGAATGAGTTCCTTGTTTGCGTCGTGGTCTCCGGTGTAGACAACACACCTGGCCTTGGGCCACCGGTTCTGCGTCGCGCGAATGGCAGCCCAGAGAACGCGCTCTCCGCCTCCACCAGCGTTGCTTCCAGACGTCAATGACAGGCCCTCAGCGTACGATGCGAGGCGAAGCGGGAACTTTACCAGAAGGGATGGAAGAATCCAACAATGCCATCCCATTCCTGCTGCCCCCTCTGATTGCCTGGGGTTCGACCGTCGACGCCTTGAATGCTGTGTCCATCGCCATCGCCGGCCTTGAGCTCGGCGTTCAGCTCCCGGAACTTCTTGTCTTCCTCGGCCGTGAGCACCAAGAGATGGGAGCGTCGTCCATCGGTCTTCCTGCGCAGTATCCAGCCCAGGGCAAAGCCGATCTCGCGGACGATCCTAGGCAGGACGAAGAGGACGAGGAAGGGAGTGAAGGCGAGGAGGGTCACCGCCGTGGTGAGGGTCCGCGGCTCGAGGCCGAAGGAGAAAGGCTTGCCGCCGGAGGGCGCGGTGCAGGTGTCGGCCATGGCGAGCAAATGGGTCAATCAACGCCTCGCATCTGGCGCCACAGACAGCCGGAGGTTGAGCATTGCGATATGGGACGGGGAAGGGAGAGGTGACAACGAAGCATGCGTATAAATAATGTGGGGGAGACGACACGGAAGCTGCAGGAGCTGCAGGGTGCTGAGCTGCGGCGCGTGGAGCTGCGGCGAAGGCGCTAGCCAAGGGGGCCTCGTGTTCCCAACGCAGCTGCAACCACCACCGTGTTCTCATCCCAGGCTCTCCGCTCCGCCGTCCCGTCACGTGTGGACGGCATCACACGTACGCAGCTGCAGGCTGCACACCACATGCCCGCGGACGGAGTGGGATTTGAAGCAAATTTGGGTCTAATATTTTACGGCCGAATGTGACACGCTGCTCTGAGCCTATCTATCGGTGGCTGGCAACGGAATCACGAGCTCTTCTACTACGAAGCCAAAGACTTTAGATAGAGAAAGTAGTAAATGCAGCGTTCTTCTGCCCTATCATGAAAGTCTTTGCCGATATCAGCCCTGATATACAACACCAATCTCGACATCCAGAATTTCTCCTACAAGGAAGGAACAATGCGGGATCACTATTTCTTGGGAAGACCGGGATGATCAAGATTGGAGGCACCATCTGCCCACAACTACCAACAGGACGAAGGCAGGCTATCGAGAGATGCATTTTATGGTCATTCCGATGGTATGCGGTGATAGAAACATGCAGAATGATATTTCGGTATCCTTCGTCGTTGTGCGTGCCATGGAACACAAATTAGCTTCCATAGTTGGGACACAGGGCTTTGAGAGAGTTGGTAGCGCGACTCTAAACTTGCCCGACGAGGACAGGTACTACCTGGAAGATTTGCGGATGTCGGCTTGGGAAAATGGGACCGCGGCGAGTATAGGCGGTGAAGTGGACGACATGCTGCTATTGTGATATAGACATCATACTCTGGCGAAGTCTACCTGGCGCGCGACGAGACAGCCTGCGTCGCGTGCCGCCGGGACTCCGGTACAGCCAGTAAGTAGGAGGATCTACATGGATGCGTGCCTGAGATGCTTCCCTCCGACATAACCCTCCGCAGTGTCCACAAACAGCTTCCGCCCCTTGACGTACGACACCAGGAACCGCCACAACTTCCAACCTCCAATCTGGCCCGTGGCAAACTTCTTGCCGATTGCGATGAACAGCATCGTCTTCTTTTCAGGCTGGTACTGTGCCACCGGCCCGGAGCCCGTCAGGGTTGCATCGAGGGCTGCGGCCACGTGGATGATTTGGGCGTCCGTCAGCGTGAGCTGCTTGGCCTCGGTGTTGCCAACATCGCCAATGGCCCAGATGCTTTCAGCGCCTACAGCGCGCAGACTGCCGTCTTGCTGGACGTTGCCCTCTGAGTCAAGCAGATTCTTGGGAACGAAAGAAGTGTTGACTCGGACGCCAAAGAGCGGGAGGTAGCAGTCTGCCTTGAGCTTTGAGCCGTCCGACAGAGTAAGCGTGTGCTGGCTACCGTCCTCCCTATCTTGGTGTTGCGTTACTCGAGCGTTGCGGACAATCTTCACGCCCAGCTTCTGCAAGTCACTGCTGACTGTTGCAACGAGAGACGGGCTGATGCTTTTCTGGCCCTCAAATGGCTGGCTCCCGCTGTCGACAATGGTGACTTCCTTGGCCGAGCCGTACTTCGCCGCCAGTTCTCCCGCGACTTCGATTCCTGTCGCTCCGGCTCCGGCAATCACGATGGTTTTGGCTTCTCCGACTTCCTTTTGTAGTGCATGCCAGGAGTCGAGGTTGAGTTGATGATCTCCGAGTGGCTTCAGCGGCAGGCCGCTGGAGATCCTGGATCCAGTGGCGATGACGAGCTGATGATATGTAAGGTTGCGGCGCGTTCCGTCGTTGGCAGCAATGTCCACGGTGTTGGAAGCCTGATCGATGCCCTCAGCAAAACCAAGCACCAGTTCGAAGCTATCTGCCGAATATTGACTGAAGCCCGGGGCAATCGGGAGAAAAAGAGCGCTGTCTGGAATCTCGCCGGGAATGATGCCGCGTGTGGCCGCGACGTTCCAGAAGAAGTGGCTGTTGGGCGTAACGAGGACGACTTTGAGGCTCGTCTTGGGAGCTGTGTACTTGAGAAGCTTGTGGGCTAGAGGCAATCCAGCCCATCCTGCCCCGAGAATTACGACCGTCTGGGTCATGTTGATGTGACTTGAAGCGTCCGTTTGAGCCCGATCCAACAATCGTAACGGAGCTATCTGCTGGGAACGCCCGTCTTATAGACTGGCGACCCAGGATAGCGGCCCGTAAATATTGCCAGTAATAACTTCGCTGATTAATTGTTGCATCTTTTCGCGCTCCGGAATGCTTATTTCCATGCCTTGGCGGAGGTGACGGCCTCGGTGCCGGTGCCCTGACCGTCGGGCTGCAGGGATCAGGGCCGAGCTCCGTGTCCGAGGGGCGACCCCACATCGGGCCAAGCCACCGGGAAGCATCGACTTCATCCTTCGGTAGCCCTTCTACTGTACGGAGCGAGACATCTCCTTTTCGCGCAAGCCTTTCCGCCGGCCGTTGTACGTCCGAGGCCTTGCTTGCGGGCCTTGCCCGAGATGGAGGCCACATCGTCACCATACACTGAACGCCAGTCCATGTTGCCGTTCCCCGAGTCGGAGCAGGACCTCAAGGTTTGGAGCTGTGTTACCTGTCGCCGGCGCAAGGTCAAATGCGACCGTCGGGACCCATGTGCAAACTGCATCAAGAACAATATCGAGTGCCACTTTCCAGTCACTGGCCGTCTGCCGCGCCGAAGCCGAAACCCCGCAGCATTGACATCGCCATCCCAGAGGCAGTCTGAGCTCTTGGGCCGCCTCAGGCGCCTCGAGGATCTGGTGACTGAGTTGTCAGGACAGCTTGAAGATGGGGCTCCAGCTCAAAGCAAGGCACCGCAACCAACCGATGTTCATGGTTCTGGGCTAGCAACGAACCTACTTCAGCCCACACGGACGAGGCCTCCAGCAGCTCCAGTTTCCTGTGACTCCCTCACCGATGGCGGCTCTGCCATGGCCGCGCAGAGCATCAGTGAGGTATACGAAGATTTTGGAAGGCTCGTCATCGGCCAGGGCCGAGGGCTCCGTGTTGACAAAGGTTTCTGGTCTATATTCTGCGACGAGGTATGAAGCACTGGAAGCCGTTAATGAAAACAATGCTGACCCGCCGACCAGGTCGAACACATATTTCAAGCCATCGAGGGCGCGTCAGATAGCTCCCAGGAAGATGAAGAAAGCGGCACCATTGACGAGGGCGCCGCCAATGGCCATTGCCATGGCTATCTTTTCGGTACTCCATGTGCGTTCGACGCCCATGCTAATGGCGACCTACACCCACTGCCATCTCAGGTTGCTTTTATATGGAATACATACAAGGAAAATGTCGACCCGTTCATCAAAGTTCTCCACACACCAACTGTTGACAATATCATGAGCCAGACCAAGGGCAAATTTGGAGCCCTGGCACCTGGTGTAGAGGCATTACTGTTCGCAATCAGCTTCGCGATGATCACTTCGCTGGAGGAAGAAGACGTTTACGAGAGCTTTAGGGTATCTAAAGCAGAGATGGTTAGCCGTTTTCGGCTCGGCACTGAACGAGCGCTTGGCCGCTCGCAAATCCTCACAACCAAAGACATTGTAGTGGTTCAGGCTTTGACCATATACGTGTCCATTCTTCCTCATCATGGTGCCCAACAAGAGGCATCCGCATTATCCGGCGCTCTGTTTCGAATAGCAGTTCGGCTTGGACTCCACAAAGAACCCCCTATTTCTACGCATTCGCCTCTTGACGTGGAAACACGTCGACGCCTTTGGTGGCAAATATGTTTCATCGAGTCACGCTCTCAAGCAACTGGTCTTCTCGGCTTATCTTTTACAGAGGATAGCTTCAACACGAACCCCCCTTCCAATATCCAGGATCAGAATATAAAGGCGGACTCCGTTTCTTTGAGACCTCAAGGCCCGAAGTCCACACAAATGACGCCGACCCTGGTCCGGTGCGAGCTTTGGCGCCTGAACCAAGCACTCCGTCGCAGCCAGGACAAGACGCTATCCGCATACATGAAGATCTTCCGTGAATCCAGCTCTCGAATTGAGGATATCTATCTCCACCATCTTTACATGGAGGATGCCTTCGAGTCATTTATCAAAACCATTGCAGCACTGTCCCTTGCCAAAATTGAACAAGCCATATATCGCCAGCACCTCCGGAATTACCGCGCACAGGACCCTCATGTGCGCGGCCTGTTCTTTGCCTCTTCTATTGCCGTGATAGAAGCCATACGCGACGTCAAAACCAATCCCACCTGGCAGGGGTGGAGATGGCAGTTGCAGGGCCACTTCCCATGGCATGCGGTTGGAGCTGTTTTCATCCAGCTGTGTCAGCTGCCGTGGACGCCTGCCTCCGAGAGAGCATGGTACTTGGCCAGAGAAATTTTCGATGAACTGCCTCCCAGTTCGAGGAAAGATGAACTATGGCAACGACTAGACGACCTGGCGAAGCAGGCAAGCATGTATCGAGATGCACAGGCCACGGGAGCATCCCTCCAAGCGACAAATTTCGAATGGCAACGAAACTCTTCGAGCGATACCGGCGAAATGCCTTTGCGATCATCAAATCTCACGTTGCATAACATGCCCGCTCCTGGCAGTGCGCCTGTCGCTGCAAGCTCCACCGCAAATACATCAGACCTTGAAGACGGTGGAGGCAGTCTGAGCGGCTCATGGGAGAAATTGAATACCTATATCATGTCAGACGTGAGAGATAATGTTCCATTATCCTCAATTATTAAAGAAGTCTTGGAAGAGAAGGGAGGCGCGGCTGAAGACGAGCTCTATGCCGTGGACCATGGACCTGTCGGGTGGCAGGACTGGGACGACATGAACGATTTCAACATATTTTGAGACGAGAGGTAATGCGAATAAATGTTGACGTTGACCGATCAAACATTCTTCGCACGGTCATTTCAACTCATAGAATCATGTTTCCTGGTGCCGTCAACTTCGACATACCTACCTACTCAATGTCACTCCCGTCCCAAGCGATCCCCTCGGATAGTCATGTGTGCCTGAATATGTAAATTCCCTGTCATGGCATTGCAAAACATAACGCCGCACTTTGCACGAACAGTCAGGGTCTACGATGTGAACTGCAGATAAGGTCAGAGAGTGATCTAGGAACAACGGATGCTTTGTATGTACCTTCCATCTGTAGCCACAGTCAATGCATTCGCAAAAGTTCGTCATCGGCTCATCAGCACTCCTGGTATATGCCTGGAAAACGCTAATGTTTTTCATCTTGCACAGGCGGCATTCGAGACTGTTACTCGTGCTTCCTAGCATGGGCAATAGCAAATTCTTCATGTTGTCCTTCTCGAGCTCTCTCTCTTTCTTGCGCTGGTCCTCACTCTCGAGGCCCTCGCTCTTGAGGTCCTCGCTCTTGAGGTCCTCGCTCTTGAGGTCCTCGCTCTTGAGGTCCTCGCTCTTGAGGTCCTCGCTCTTGAGGTCCTCGCTCTGGAGGTCCTCGCTCTTCTGGTCCTCGCTCTTGAGATTCTCGTCAGCCATGGCAGCAGACTTTTCGGGTGAGATGATGCTTGACATGACCAGCGGGCGGAGTTTCTTGTTGGATTTGTTGGGCACTATGAGAGGTATGAGAGATTCTGGAGAAAAAGGTGTTCTCACTACGGAGTAGGGTCCTCAATAAACGGAAGCGGAGCAAATTAATTCAAATGTATAGTGTATTCGTAGATATGTTAACGTTGAGTACGGCAGATGGCTGGGAAACACTTCTGCCTGGTGAGTTGTGGACGCCGCAGGTTGGTGGCGCAAGACCGACCCACTTCAAAGGATCAAAGGATGCGCCAAACCTGCAGTCTAACGACGCTGAACCTCATCGTCAACCGCCGCTCTCACATCCCGCCCTCACCTTTTCTCGCGCCGCGAGGCATGGCCCGCTATGCAGTCTCTTGCAAGGACGGCATGCGGCGTCGCGCCCCTCTCTAGAGTCACGCCGAAGCGAGCCTCCACAACAATCCTTCATCAAGGACGCCGCCAGTTCCATCTCAGCTCCCTGGGCGACGCCGTCATCTGGACCGCCGACGGCATCAGCTCCATCCACGCCGCCGGCCTGCCGTGGTACCTCTCGATCCCGCTGGTGGCTGTGGGCGTCAACTTCTCATTTAGGCTGCCCATCCAGTACTACACGCGCCGACTCGTGGTGCGGAGGAACGAGCTGAACCCGCTCGTCACGGCATGGGGCACGCGGCACGCAGCAACCGTGCCTCGAGGCCCTGGGAGTGACGAGGCGGCCGAGCGACTCTGGAGACTGCGCGTTGCCGGCCTCACTGAGAAGTCGCGGCGGCGCATCTACAAGACCTGGGGCGTTCAGCGGTGGAAGACCCTTGCGCCTTTCCTCAGCATGGTGCCCTTCGTCGTCGTCTCCGAGGCGCTGAGACGACTGTGTGGCGCGCCAATGGGCTGGATAAGCCACCAGCTGGGGCTGGCAAATGTCGAGCGAATCTCTTCGGCGCTGTCCGATTCTAGCGGCCTCGTCGACCAGTCGCTAGCCCAGGGCGGCTGTCTCTGGTTTGCTGACCTGACGGCCATGGACCCTTACTATGCCCTCCCGGTGCTGTGCTCGGCGCTATTGGCACGTACCTCATGGGGAAGGCTCTCCAAGGACCAGCTACGGGCGCTCCTCACGATTGATGGCTCCAAGACGCCGAAGACACCCATGGCGAGAGTGCAGACCGCCATCGGCAGGACTCTACTGCTGGTTCCTCTGTTTCCCCTTGTCTTCGCCGACCTTCCGAGCGCCATCTTCTTGTACTGGGCCACAACCTTTGGTCTCAACGACGTCAACGAGTCTATTATCCAAAGGCTCATCCCTAAGCGGACCTCGAAACTCAAAGCGGTGCAGAGGGCATCGACCGTCATGCCATATCTGCGTGGATCAAATGTACCAACAAAATGAAGGGAATGGACTAAACTGAACTGGAATAATGGCAGGCTTGCACCATTGCGGCCCTCATGCAATAGAATCCATGAGGTCATGTATAAATACAACTCCTGTGAACGCCATACAATATAGACGTGCGATGCGCAGCATAAATCAACCCAAAACAATGGCCAGAATAACAATGGTGAGAATGACGGCCATGATGAGCAGCAGGCAGCAGCTCTTGTTACGAGCTGCCTTCTGATACCGCGCCGCCTGCCGGGTCTCGATGTCGGCCCGCCGTGTGTTGTCGTGGGTATTCTCCACGTTGTCCGCGATGGTCCGGATGCCCACCTCTTGCTCGTCAACAATCTGCGCCACTTGCCGAAACAAGACGTTGAGGTCCCCGACGCCCTGCTCGATATTGCGAATCTCCTCCTCGCGCTCGATGATCAGGGCCTCTTGGAAGTCGACCTCGTCCTGCGGGGCCATGTGCGACAGCTCTTGTTGCTGCAACTGCTCCAAGCCCGCGCCAACCTGGCCGGGGGGGTGGCCGGTTTCAGAGTCATGGGCGGCGCGCGCTGCGGAAATGGATGCCTTTTCCTTGTCGAGGGCCTTGCGCTGCAGGTCTTGGAACTCCTGGAGCGCTGCTTGGAAGTCGCTCGACACCTTTGTCTGCTCGTACTTTTGCTGTTTCTATGCGGTCCTTGCGTTAGCATCCGTAGCTGCGCATGCGCCCTGTCGGGACGACGAACCGAGAGATCCTCCCAGGTCTGCAGCCGCTTGACGCCATCGCCAATCTCTCGGCACAGCTCGCGCGCCTTCTCCATGCTGTTGTGCACGCGCTCGCGCAGGCGCGGCGTGTCCTTCTTGGTGCCCAGGACGTTGATGTCGTTGGCGAGCTTGCGGTTGCCGCCCAGCAGCGACTGCAGCTTCGTCTTGAGCTCATACTGAAGGTCCTGGAAGCCGGGGTCGTCGGTGTAGCCGCCGCGACGGCCCGACTCGAGGCTCGAAAGCTGATCGTACGACATGACGGCTCGGAGGGGGCACGATCTAGTCGGCTGCGCTATGCAAAGCAAAGAGCAAAGGCGTTTCTGGGGGTGCCAGGCAGGATGAGGCGAGGCGGTTGGTGTTGGATGACGACGACGAAGGCTGGCTCGCTACCCTCAGTGCTGCCTCTGAGGCCCCTACGTAACGTCGGCAGCGGCCCTCCACCAGTGGAGCCACTAACGTACTCGTAGCTTGGCAACCTGGCTCAGCGCAATCACCACGTGACCGATACAGCCCGACCCCTGCAGCCCAGGCCCCCGGCCTGTTTCTGGTCGCGTAAACGCCGTTGCTGGCTGGTGATTTTTATTTACCAATCGGCGTCCAAGTCGCATCAGCACTCCCAGCTTCCCCCCAGACAATGCGCCGTGGCCATGGCGGGCACTCCAGCGCGAAGGGCTCCTTACAAGGACACTTTGCAACCTGCCTTGCATAGGCGCTTCTCCTCGACGGCTATTCTCCTGCTGGCCGTGTCGTACCTGGAGTCCTTGCTTCTCGCGAGCTGGAGCTCCTGTGAGCAGCCCGGTTCAAGCCTCGAGCCCGACGCCTGCTGACCTGAATGCCTTTAGATTTCTGGTCTTGGTTTCCCATCGGACCCGCAGGAATCCGAACAGCCATAATCTTCTCGTGCGGGCTTTCGATCCTCATTCTGCGCATAGCTCACTACCATGTTGGCTTGAAAACGACACAGTCTGGGCTGCAGACCCTCAGCTCCTCCCTACTCAACCTTCAAACCTACGAGACCGGCTTCTGGTACGGCGTATCGAGCCTGTTCTTCTGCCCGATATTTCTCTTCTCAATGTCGGACTCGTCGAACCTTCGATGGATCACATACTTTAGCGGCGACCGCGCGAGGCTCAACGAACGACCACTGTTCTTGGCGTGCTACATGGCAGTTTGCGCGCTGCTGCAGACTGTGGCGCACTACAGGCTTGACATCGACCGTCTTGACCTGAGTTTGCCGAAGCCGAAGGTGGGAGAAGGGAGCCAGAAACTGGCGGTGTTGCCGAAGTCGTTTCAGACTGTCTTGGTGAAGCTCCCAGCAGTCCTTGCGGGATGCATCAAGCAAGCGATATCGGCCCTGTTCCTGGCACTGGTGCTATACTTCGTCTTTCTGAGATCGTTTGCGTGGGGCTGGGCTTTGACATTTCTGCGCCCCTTCTATAACTTGCCGAGGACGAGCATGGTCCCGCCGTCGTGGCCATCCGACATCTACCTCCTCGCACGCTGCATTTACGCAGGGACCCTCATAAACTTTGTGTGGGCCGCTGGGAACACGGCCTTTTCCGTCTTCATGGTTAAGGAGCCGCTGAAGAACGGGAAGCCTCTGACGTCGGAATCAAAAGACCCCAACGGGAGCCTGCTGAACGGATTGAAGAGCAAGAAGCTGTCCATCAAGGCAAGTTATCGCCCTTGAGCAACCCTTTAGTCCTCAAAACTGACTCGGACGCAGTCTTTTGCCATGTGGGAGCTGGCGCTGATTGCGCAAGACTTTGAAACCCGCAGGCAGGCCATATATTGTGACATTGACCGAAAGGACGGTCCGATGTGGGCGCAGATCTACGCCATCTGCATGGAACTGCTAAAGGGAATTGAGACTCGGGTTGACGAGTATGGCAAGCCTGCTGTCGCAGCTGCTCCTGAGCCTGCAGTGGCCCCGAAGCAACGGGTATCCGCACCACTTCGACAGGACGAGATTTTCTCACACGAGAGCCACGCCGCAGGGTTCAAAGAAAGTGTCGAGAAGGCCTTCGATAACATTGCTCGAGCTCCTGGTGCTACGCCCGTATCGGAACTCAGCCCGCTGGCGAAGAAGACGTGGAAGAGTGCAAGGAACCAGGTGCTGAGCAAACAACAGCAGGAGGCGCTATCACCTGACAATATCAGGGGCGAGGTCAAACAATTGACAGCCGATGTGATGAAGACGGAGCTGGTCGGAGCGCTGTTTCGCCACGACTTCCGGATACGCTTTGCGGCGGCAGTTCTTGGCACGCCATACGCTGAGCCGGCGCTCTACGTGAACGCCACGCGAGCGCTCTGCCAGCTGTCGGTCTACAGCTTGGCTGAGGACCAGTTCGGCAATGTCCACCGGGACGTGGCGAGCATCGTCCGAACGTTGACGGCGGTGATACGTAAGGTTGAGGCCCTCAAGTTGCGGTTCCCAGGCCATTGGACGGACCCAAGCGGCGTCAGGGAGTCTCCGGAGGTTGACCAGATTTTGGATGCCTTGCGGACCGGGCTGGGCGATGTCATTGGCAAGTTTGAGCCTTACAGCAGCGATCTACGACTGTCGCTGGGCGATCTGAGGCTGGCTAAGGAGGCAGCCGTCAAGCCCGAGGAGCTTGCACCCGAGGCGGTGCCTACGACGAGGAAACCAAATGCCGTCGAGGAGAGGAAGCCAGAGCTACGGTCTAGGGTCCGGGGGAGAGAGCAGCAGAGGGTTGAGATGGAGCAGGTACGGTAGCTGCAGGCTGGTAGGGCGCAGCCGTAGACTGGATAGAGATGGACGCGGTGTACTACGATACCAATGAAATGCGGGACAAAATAAAGCCTAGGAGAATATGGCGATGCAAATTGATGTCGCTGTCGATTTTTGTGTCATGTACTCGGTCCGGCCCATGGTGAGTGACGTCGCGTACTCTCGACCTCGACAGAGCTAGCCGAGGCTCCACCCAAACAAGGGTCGCCGCCTCCCAGCTCGACTCGCCCCAAGTCCAACCGCAACCTGAGCAACCCACCACGACCACGCTTGTGGTGCTGTCAGCAGCCTCAGGTCCAGTTCCGACACGGGCGTCCTCCATGAACCATCGGCCAGTCTAGCCATGCGACCCCGATTATTCTTCGCAGCCGAGTTATCCAGGGGGCGAGCGCCACGCTGAGGCGCGACGTGACGACAATGCAGTACCGACGACTGTTCTTCCGCGTCGTCTACGGATCCAGCTACTTTGTCTTGTACCTCATCCTCGCCGGCCTGCTCCTGATCACGCCCGGCGACGTCATACAGCGGTCCATACAGAATGGGCAGAACCTCAATGTCCTGATCGTGACCATCTCCTATGTGGTCACCGTCGTCATTGTCTGCTTCATCTACGTCCTGCGCCTGTACATCAACAAGACGGCGCTGGCGGCGATCCCCAAGGCATGGGTGCCCGTCGAAAAGGGCGACGTTAAGGACGCCGTCTATAAGATGATCGGGGCAGGTCTGAGTCGCAGCGCGGCCATTGCGTACGAGGCGCGGCCGCGGGAACAACCGAGGGCAGATACCGGTGGCAGCGAGCAGGACACGGGACACGGCGAACCGCGCGCGCGGGTAGCCTTGAAGAAGACGAAAACGGCGGCTGAAGAGTTCGAGGTCACGCTGCCGCCGCATCACGCCGTCTGGGGCGAGATCGAGCACTGCGGGTGGGCGTCGCCTAACTCGCCTGACCTGCCCAACTTGCAGTACAGCACCGTTCTTTCGGAGCTGCCCAACCTCATCGAGGCAAAGGCTCTCACCATGGCACCGAGCGACCGCACCTCCCCACCGTCAGATCCGCCGCTGCTCGACCCGGAAGCCGCAGACTTGCTTCAGCGAATGCCCAAAATGGGTCTGCGGGAGTACGTCGACCACCTCGCAGACGTAGGCGTCGTCAACGCGGACAGCACGACGGCCGACTTCCTCGCCCAGTACGACCGCGCGCGGTTCTCGACGCGGCCGCTGTCCAACGCCCAGTTCCGGCAGCTCATGCACCTGTTCGCCGAGACGTTGCGGGCGATGCAGCCGCTCCATCTCGGAGCGCTGGGCGGCAAGTACGGCGACTGGGCGCCGTCGGAGAGCGACATCGACAACGACGCGCCGAGGGACACGAACCCGCCGTCTCCGCGCAGCAGCATCTCGCGCGCCGAAACGACCAGCACGCACGGGTCGGTGCGCCGGCCGGTGACGCGCAATCTGTCCCTTCACGAGTGGAGCTTCCGCACAGCGCCGAACACGCCGGGTAGCAGGCGGACGGGCGTCATCTCGCGCAAGTCCAGCAACAACAGCTTTGCGCAGACCAGGCGGCCCTATCCCGTCAGCCAGCCGTCGAGCTCTAGCCTGCGGTCGCAAGGATCCAGCGCCGACTCGGGCTCCGTCATCCGCCTGGCGACGCGGGAGGATCCAGACGAACTACCCTATGTGCTCAACCTGAGGACTTCGGCCAGCAGTTGAAAAAGGCACGGCGGCTTCTACCTGTTTGTGTATTGGAGTAACGGAGTGATGGCGCAGGCAGGACAAGAGATGGTACTGGGATGACTTGATGACGGATAGAACACGAGTTTAGGCATTAATGAGGAGTAGCTACATGGCATAGCCGTGTGAATCAGTGTACAATACTAGAAGTAGACACTAGGCGTCTACTTGGTAATAGCAATCGTAATTCTCGAGTGCTGGTTTAGATGAACGCAATCCGTCATCGACCCTGCTAACAACCCAATAGACAACACGAATCTCGACGTCCCCTCGTCTCGAGTGATGTCTCACACCAACAAGGTTGGGGAGGCTCGCTTCGATAGCTAGGCTCGTTGTCAGATCGTTCAGGGTCCAGCTTGATGGAATAAATGCTGCCGGCGGCTGCCCCCATCCGTCGGGGATCCAGGATGGCGCGTACGGCGCATTCTTGCATCTAGAACATTTCCAGTTCCATGTCGATTTCCGCCTCCCTCGAATATTCCGTCATGACTTCCTTCAGTAGTTTGATCCACCATAGCTGGCTCCGAGAGCCAAACAGAGCTTTCCTATACTCCCACCATTCCGGCCAATACCCGGCCATCTCCCAGTCCAGAATGCCAGTGACTCTGCCTGTCGATATGTCCACAAGGATGTTCTCCCACGACAGATCTGTGTGGGAGAAGCGTATATCGTATGTATCAGGAAGCTGGCTCCGATATTTAGCGACCCATTCGGGGTGTGGGCACTGCCGGACGGGGGCGACCAGGAAATCGTGGAATTGGGCGACGGAAGCGAAAGGCCCATAGGTGTGCATATTACTTAGTCGATGGTCATAAGCTGGGCCCCCGGAGGCCGACCCAATCAACCCAGCGCCGGAAGGGCGAAGATGATGGATCTGCTCTAGGTATGATCTAAGCTGCCGAATCGTTTCTGATTGTGCCTTGTCATCCATCTCGGGCCACGCGGTACCCAGCTGACGCCCTGGAAGTCGTTCCATGAGGATCCAGCATTTGTCTTCATTAGATTCATCATCTAAGTAGACTTCAAGAATAGCAGGCAGGGGAATGGAGGTCCGGCGCTGGACAAAGATCATCGCCTCCACTTCCCTGCGAAGTCGCGCAGAATCGCCCCATTTACGGACCGTATCAGGGCTTTTCAAGGGTGATTCGACTGGTGGCCTGGATCTCCATAGCGGCTAGAAAATGCAGCTCGCGTGAAAAGAGGGTATTTAGGACGGCGGGCTGAGCTTGATGGACATTTAGAGACTGCGGGTGACGTATAACAACCCAATAGACAACACGAATCTCGACATCCAGAAAGTTGTGTGAAGGCGGCAAGATGACAAGACCTTGCCTAGTGCGAACAAACAACTGATGACATGCCGACATACGCACACTTGCTGGCCGGCCAAGCAGTCGATTTCTTCACCTGTCGCTCTTTGGTTACTACTAAATATGACCGGCGTAGCTCAAAGCGAGAGTACTCGAGAGCTGCCGCGGGAGGGACCCGCCCCCACGTTTTCGCTAGCCTAGCAGGCGCTTTTAGTTTCCTCTGCCGCCCAACGCAAAAAAGTCGGGATTCGGTGCAGGAAACAGCTAATACACAACCCGAATCTTGACATCCAGAAAGTTAAGCCCAGCATCATCACCACCACCGACGTCTCTCGCCTGTTCAGCTTTCGCGCCCAGCCAGCACCCGCACGCCGAGCCACACGCAAAGACTGGACATGCAAGCTTGATACCCGAACGTCGGGGAGCGCAGGAGCACGCGCCACGGACACCGCAACCCAAGCCTCCATCCAGCTCAACACCTCAGCCATGCCGCCATCAGCACCGCCCGCGCCGTCGCCGCTGCCCGTCGCCGCCGAGCGCGCCGTCCTCTCGAACCGCATCTCCATGCTCTTCGCGAAGCAGGCCTCCCTGCGCGCGGGCCTCAACCGCCCCTCGAGCGCGCGGCCCCCCGCCGCCGCGCAGCGCCGCCGCGCCGCCCCCGACGACGAGGACGACGCCGTGACGGCCGGCGGGACCAACCCCAACGCCGGGCCGGGGTACGTGTCCTCCAAGAAGGAGCTGGCCGAGGGCGCCACGGACCGCATGCTCCGCGGCCGGCTGCTGGGCAAGCGCAAGGCCGACGGCGCCGCGAAGGCCAAGGCGGCCGAGAGCGAGAGCGATGAGGACGAGGGGCGGAGCGGCCTGGGCAAGAGGAAGCGGCCGCGGAGGGAGAGGCCCGTCGATGTTGACGTTGGTGTCGAGGAGGCAGCGCCGGAGGGAGATGGCGAGTCTGGTGGTCGCGACACCGAGGCAGAGGACGGCGGCAACGCCGAGGACGATCAAGGGCAGGACGCCGAGGCCGCGCGGATAACGACAGAGGCACAGCCGCAGGCAAATGGGCTGCAAGAAGGTGCGGCGAAGAAGCGGAAGAACAAGAAGAAAAAGAAGAATAACAAGGCAGGGGTTACGACAGGCCAAGAGTAGGGTCACGGATTCATGCACAAGATAACATGACATCTTTCCACGCCCACAATGACGTGGAATGATGCTTTTTGCATCTGAGTCGTGCTGCTCTACACGCCCATGTGAATCCTCTCCAATGCGTCCGGCCTCATTCTCGACGGCTTTTACCTGCCCTCAAAGCCGCCGTTTCTCAGCATATCCCGTGCCACAGCCTCGATCCGGCCCGACTCCTGCCCTCCTGAGCCGCCACCCCTCCTCTTTTTGGTTTCAAGAGTCCGAGTCCGTGATGATGTAAATATACAGTCGTCCCCCGCGAAGGGGGGTTCGAACGAGGACAGGTCAATAACAAGTTCCGCAAATAGAGTATCCAAATCAATGCAAAAAGACCAAGAAAAAAATGCCTTATCACAACGCCTATACATGGGTAGAAGGTCATATCTGAATGGATTTGGGTTACCGAGTAGGCGTGGCCGTCGCAAGCACGTGTTGCCACCCTCCATCCCACTCCCTTCCTTGAGAAACTCCCTTTAGCCCCAAGACTCTCCTGTATTTCCGGGCCGAGGTCAATAATGATGAAGTGAGCAAATCCGTTGAGCACTGCCCCTCGCAATTTCCATTACAAATTGGAATCGGTGAGCCCTCGCCGATCGAGCAGCCCATCAGGTCGGACGGTCTGCCCGGTCATGATATTTTCGTGAGTAAACGTGGATCAGACAAAGCGGTGATCGTCGAGAGCGGCCGTTACATCCGTTTTCGTTTCCTATCGTCGTCGCCTCGGGGATCCTCATCCTCGTCGGATCGCTCGGCAGTGTCGCTCGGGTTCAGAATGTGAGCCATGCTACCTCGCCTGGTTGGAGGGGCCGATGAGTCCTTGAGCCCGAGAGCCTTGGCATCGCGATTCGCGGCCGAGTTCCACGACCAGCTGCCGAACGTGTCGTTTCCGTTGCTCCCACCATTTGCCACGAGTGGCGGCGGTGGAGGCGTGGTGGGCCGGGACTGTGGATGCGTGTTTGAAGCGGTTTGCAATGAGTATGTCGACAGGGACTCGCGAATTCGCTGGTCTTCCGGCGCAGCGCGGCTAGGGGAAGGGGGCCAGGGGCCGGCGGGCTGGCTGGGCGTCGCAAAAGGTGGAGGCCCAGGCTGCCAACCCTGGGCGCGGATATCGGCCGCCGTGTGTCGTCGACCGAGGCTGCCAGGATGCGGCTCGATGACGTTGGAGAGAGGGTGAGGCCCTGGGGGCGGCGGAGGGGCGGCGTTTCGCAAGGGCGACGACTGCGTGGCGCTGGCGCCGCTGATGGATCCATACGGACGCCGAGCGCCGGCCGACAAGTTGGAAGGCACAGCCGGCCGGTACAGTGGCTGGCCTCGGGTCTGAGGAACCGTGAGACCACCTTGTCGCCTCGAATCGTCCTGGGGCATCATCCTTGGTGACACGGGGGCGTTGTCGGCAGTCCCAAAGTATGGTTGCCTGCCTGCAAACGGCGCCTCGTGGGACTCTTCGAAGGTCCGTATCACCTCGGCTTGTCTTTGCATTTCTCCCTGCAACGCAACCACTGGATCCGGTGTCAGTCTCCTGCGCGTTTCAACCAAAAACAAGGACGCAACGAACCATCGCGATGTACGGGGCTGTCGGCTGGGACAAGCGAGAGTACCGCCCCAGAGAGCTCTTGGTTGAAATGGAGCAGCCGGTTCACGGTTTCCATGGCTGCTTGGTTCTTCACATGCATGTAGTGAGCACTGTCCTCGCTGCGCTGCAGACGGGCGCTCATGTCGTAGAGGGAATGCTCCAGATTGGCCAGCCTTGCCTCAGTGGTCTCGGCGGGCAGTTGCGCCGGTTCGGCGGGCGTACCGGGCTGTGAAGAGACTGGCTTGCTGTAGTTGCTTTCACGGTGCACCAGAGCATGCCGGCTCGCGCGGCGCTTGATTTCTCGGAGACCCATGAGATCGCCGCGCTTAAAGTTGCCGTTGCCGTGCTTGAACTCCCACAGCGTCGTGTCTGGATTGCCCGTGTGGAAAACGTCTCGCTCTAGGATGGAAGCGTGAGATGGCTGGCTTTTCATGTAGGCGAGGAGACAACGTACCTTTGTGGAAGCCGTACATATTCAGCTGGCGCACGAATGAAGAGATGTTTGTGTGCTTGAAGTATTGACTGGGACTGCGTGTCAGGAAACCGAGCAGAGGCCAGGAATCTCACAAGGCCACGTACGAAAGGACTTTGGAAAAGTCGGCCGAGGGCGACATGACAAAACTCTCGGCATTGGAAGACCATGATATCAGATGCTGGATGCTAGAATCCTCAAGCATGCTTCGGGAGAGGAGGGTCAGCTCATGAATCCGGTAGTCCGTGTCATCAAGAGCATACTCACTTGTAGAGCTTGTGGATGAAGGCCGTCTGCACGATCTTGGGCTGGTGTACGGCGGCTGCCGCGGCGGGAGGAGGGGCGGGCATGCTGGAGGAGCTGGACGAGTGATGCTCGGGAGGCGACGAGTTGGTGGACCGCACAGGCGGCTTGCCGTTCGTCTCGTGCTCTTGAGCCGCGGCGGCCGTGCTGGCGGCGGGAGAGGAAACGTCCATGGCATCGACGGCGGGACCGGCAGCAGACATGTTGGCGGCGGGCGCGGCGACGGGGACGACGCGGGCACCCATTAGCTCCAAGGTCGACCGGTTCCGAGAGGACTCAGTGCTACAGGCGACTTGGGCTGTGGCGAGTGATGTCGGTGTCAGCGAGGCGAATCAGCGAGGGCGTAGGGGCCGGGCGGTTCTCGTGCGCGCCGCGGTCGGCTTCGCAGCCGAGCAGAGCGGAGTGGAGCGGCACAGCTCGACGACCCCGGCGATGCGACTCACCTCATGTCCACCGAGGAAGGGAGAGGTAATCCTGGCGGATCAAGGAGGCAACGCGGACGCTGCAAGCAAGGTGTGGCAAATGCAGCCGGCGACGCTGTTCGGGCGCGGGGGAGAGGCCGAACGCCAAGCACACGCTCACACGAGAGCAATATTAGCCTCGCATGTGGTTCGCCAACGGCTTCTAGAAGGGCGGCGGAGGGTCGGCCGAGTCGGGACAGCAGTGCGGCGGGCTGTGTTGGCGAGTCTGGCGGACTCGATGCGCCGGCAGCGTGGCTGCAGCAGACGCGGTCGCTGCGAAGCTTCAATGCGCGCGCGGGAGACAGGATGCAGATGTGCAGCGAGACAGGCGCGGGCGGCGGGCTTCGGCCAGGACAAGAGGACGGCGAGATGGGATGGGGATGGGGAAGCGATGCACGAGGGCTGCGAGAGTGGAGGGAGAGGATGGACGAAGCGAGGTCGTCGGATAAGGTGACAAGCAGCAGCGAGCAGCAGCGAGCAGCAGCTCCAGCGGGGACTTTAGACGCAGCTTTTAGGTAAGGCGCGCAGCGCAGGCGGGCGCGCACCGCCAGATAGGCTCAGGTAGGTCGTCTGCTGTACCTACCCAAGGTACCTTATTTCCCTGCGGACCTGTGTACGATTACGCGTACCTACAACCACAAATTGTGGCGCCTTTTACTTTTGGGGAATCGCCGCCCCCTGTGGGCGGACAGGTTTGGAGGGGTTCCGAGAGCCCGGACGGGCAGCTGCTGCGAGATGAACACACGAACCACCGCCGGACCACCCTTGACCCCCCACCGATTCGAGCTTCTGGATGGACGATAGGTACGGAGGGCCCCGTGCTGGCTGGCTGGGTGGAGGGCGCCGGGGAGGGGCTGCGAGGTTCTGGATCCCGTCATCCAACTCCAACCGCCGCTCCAAACAGCCCGCTGTCCGTTTTTGCTTTTGCCATGGAGAGGTGCAGCCTTCATCGCGACGCAGCGACGCAATCAGCAAGCCATCAGCGCGCATCCCGCGCGCGCACTGACGGCGATCCTAGTCTGGTCTGGCAGCCAGGGAACCCGAGAGCTCGAACCCCCCGGGGGACCGTGGTGGCGGGTCCGCAGCGCGCCCAGCCTGGCTAGGCTTGGGTGGAACTCCTGGAAGCCGGCCGACGAGGGCGTTCCACGAGCTCCCGTGGCGCTGCGTGGCGCCGGCGGGGAGGGGGAGCGCGCTGGGAGTGTCGACTGTCACAGCCTGCGAATGGTGGTCATCTTCGTCGAGATGCAGAGTGCGGCAACTCTGTACCACCTTCCATCGGAGAGGGCCTGATAAATGGACGCCCAGAATAGGAACCGGGCGCGAACGGAGCAGCAAACAAACGGCAAATCTCGCAGCAGCCTCCCTCCCACCTGCTGCGAAGGACTCGTACGTCGACTCATGCTCCGTCACACACGGCCACCATACCCTTAGCCCAGAACCGCGGGCGAGCCGTGGCGCCTCCGTCCACCCTGCGACGCGCAAACCTTGCCTATATCCGTAATGAATGCCCTCCCAAGGGCGCAATGCGACTCGCTCGGCCTCGTCCCATGGCCAGATGCCGCATCCGCCAGCGCCGTGGTGATACGCCGTCACGGGCACGGCCCTCGCGCCCTCGCACCACCCGCCCCCCTTCGCACGAGACGCACAACACTATGGAATGTCTCAAGTGCCTTTCCGGAAGTCTGGCGGACGACGCGGGTGGGTGACGGGGGGCAACCTACGTGACCGGGCTGCTTCTTCAGCTCGTCGACGCACCGCCGCTCGCACACGAACCGAGCAACCACCCTGGCCCGCAATACAGCGCCTCCGTCCCCAAGGCCGTCGCGTTTGGCAGTGTCGCATTGCATGCCCGCCCATACGGATACACGGTACTGGAAATCTCCCCCCAAGCCACCCCCGATCTGCATGACGGGCCGTCGACAGTAGCCTCGGGCGACGGACGGTGCGTCGATTATGCACTCGTGCCCGCCATCGCCTTCGAGCAAGCGCGCTTCCCGCCTGGGCGACCACGTCAGTTATCAAACCTGCCCGCCTCGGGGTCCCACCTGTCGTCGCCCGGATGGCGGCCGACAGCAACGCTCCACAGGCTTCGTGTCAAGCCACACAACAGGCTTCCCCAGCGTCCCTTGCCTGGCGCGCCAGACCCGGCCGCGGAACTCGGGAGGGGATCCCCAGCGTCAGCCGGCCGCTCAGGGCACTCCTTGTCCGGGCAATCGAGGGACTGGCACGATATGCCACCCGGACGCTGCGCAGCCGTATCTCGCCGACATGGACAATCGTAAAACCGAGAGCAGCGATGACCTCATCAAAGACGCGCCGTTTGGGGGGGCCACCCGGCAACTAGCTCCCGAGGCGGCGACCATCCGCTCCGCCGCCGATCACCCATCTCCAAGCCAATGATGCATTGTATCCGTAGTCCGTACGCCGTACGGAGCACGGAGCACGGAGCACTTACCACCAACGCTCTCGAAACCCGTTTCACGTGTACCCTGGAAGATAACGCCAGGCCGCTGGCCCTGCCGCTCTTCACGTGTATTGCCTCGGGCCATGACGCCATCGTTGATGCCCCATTTGAGCTTGCTCGGCTTTCGGGAGCGCAGGCAAAATGCCTGTGCTGGGTGCAACTTGGATCGCCGACGGACCGCCCCGGATTGCTCTGGGACCTCCAGATTGCCAGATTCTCGATTCTCCTATACGACGCGGCGCCGACGAAGCGGCATAATGATCGCTTTCGGGCTAACATTTCTATCCTTGGCGGCCCTAGGACATTTTGTAGGCGTACATCACCTTCGCGCATGACGGGCAAGCATGCACCTAGCAAGCAACTCATCTGATTCACATTGATGCCGGAATCCAATTCGTGATAAAACGCCAATATGCCACCACCTTAAGTCACAGCAGACCGGACACCATGCAAACGTGCCACCATGCCCGGTCCTCTGCACGAGTAAACACGTCACGCCTTCAGAAGTCGTCGTCGTCGTCCATCCCACCGACTCTTTTCTCGCCAACCTCCCGAATCTTCTCACCCAGCACCGCTCGTCCGTACCGTTCCGCCACCTTGCCCGCCGCCTCCATCATACGGCCGGTGCGGTCGCGCATCAGCTCCACCATCTCCAGCGCACGCATGCCGCGGTCCTCGCCCTCGCGGCACTCTACAGCCAGCAGCTGCAACAGTGTCTTGTCGATCTCGAGCTCGACCCGCGAGAGCAGCGAGCGCTGCGCGTGGCTGCCCGACGTTGCGTCAACGAGGTCTCGCAGCTGCGCGGCCTGCACGCCCTTGAGCATGAACTGCTGCTCAAGCTTCCTTGTCTCCGCATTGTCGTCCTCTTCGTCATTGTCGTCCTCGGACATGGGTTCGTCCTCTCCGTCGGAAGATTTGCCACTTTCCACGTCCCTATTCGCCTTGCTCTCCTTGCGAGCCTTCTCCTTGGGAGGGGACGCCAGCGGTATGGAAAAGTCAAACTCCGAGAGCAGTGGCCGGGGAAAGTACGGATACTGATCGCCTCCCTTGAGAATGATGCAGTGGAACTTGTTGTCCGCTACGGCAATGGGGAAGTATGTCTCCGTCTTTCGCCCGGAGGCGAGGCGAGGGAGGAGCTTGGTGTCCAGGATAGGCATCCACGAGGCGCGAGACGGCTGGCGCCAATGCAGAAGGGTAAGTAGAGTGCCTGTTGAGTCGTAGATGCATGGGTCCTGTTCACAGTTGTAAGCGTTTGGTTTGTGGTCTGAAGCTAAAAGCACATACCCCGTGATCCGAGAAGAAGACGCTTTTGAGAGATGCGCCCTCTGGCAGAGCGACTGTGTCCTCATTCTGGCAGATTTCGTCGCGCTTGACGTTCTCAATGGTGTACTGGAGGCGTGTCTTGCCATCTGCACCAACCGCGCCATTGCCAATCGTCAGGACGTAGTCCCTCCAGCTGGCACATGTCACCATCGGCGAGCTCTTGGGACGATACACGCGATACGGCATGCCAAACAACGTAAAGACGCGCACGTAGCCGACACTTGTCGTAACGGTGATGAAGGACTCGCTAAGGGACATGGCCGTCACAGCTTCGCCCTTGGGCAATTTCGTCCTCCAGTCAGAGCGCTGTGTCCAACTCTCGTGAGGGCGGTAGAAAATGGTTGCAGGGACGTCTTCTTTGGGAGGGCAGGAGAAGAGAGTACCGTGTTCGTTGAGGCACGCCTTGTCATAGAGGAAGGTGTCTGTGAAGTGGAAATCCCTTTGAAACTCGTGGTCGTAGAACTCAACCGTGACGGTGTGGTGGGAATCTTGGTCTACGGTCCAGACGAAGCCAATAAGATTGAGGCACAAGTACTTTCTGTTTCCCCGCCAAGGTGTAGAGCCGGGCTGGAAGGCCTCGTGATGCTGCGGTTTCATGAGGTTCTGTCGTTTGCTTGCGTGCTCTCCATAGTCGTCGCCCTCACGGCTTCTCTTATTCGCTCCACTGGTATAGCCAGCACCGTCATCGTCGACCACGAAGTCATCCTCATCATGGCCGTAATCACTGCCACCACCGAGGTAGGAGTCCAGGCTCCCTAAAGAGCCTCGCCGAGGACGAGAAGGGATATCGTGTGCCTTGTTCCCATTGACCCCAAGAGGCCTGCGGTTCGCCGAGATCTCAGACAACGGGTCGTGGATGAAGGGCACGGGTTGTCTGGCCAGCTTGAGCATCGGCGAGAACTGCTCGGATACGAAATCCGGGTATATATAGACCTCTCCGTCTGTCGTCGTAAAGGAGAAAAGGTTATTCGACGGGTGCCATGCCAGGTCGATAACGTTGAAGTAGTCGTATCGCTGGATGACGCTCTGGGTCTTGGTCTCCCAGACCAGCACTTTGCCGTCCTTGCTCGCAGAGGCCAGCAGGGCGCCATTAGGCGACCAAGCGATTGAGGTGATGCCGCCCAAGTGCCCGTTGGCAAAGCATCGCTGCTTTTCCCAGTCGTTCTTGGATACTATCTGGATGTCCTTGGTGGGCGTTGGCACTGCGAAAGCCCTGCCGTCCGGGTGCCAGACGGCCTTTGTCGACACACCGGCCTCGCCGTCGACCGCGCTGATGATGCCGTCCACCTTGCGTATCAGCTCGGGCTCTGCGGCCGTTAACGAGTAGACGTAGACAATGCCATCAGTGCAGGAAACCGACGCAAGCAGGTCGTTGGGATCGAAGCTGACGTGCCTCGCGGGCTTGTTGTGCTCGCGCAGATGCTTGATCTGGCTGATGTCCTTGGTGTTCACAATCTTGACGCCCAGCTCGTCGCTGGCCACGGCGCACCACGCGCCGTCCGAAGACAGGGCGACATCGCGGATCGGCAGCGACGTGCGCAGCAGGAAACGCTCGAAGCTGGCCGTGTCGAGCGAGTAGAGGCTGACGGTGCCGTCCTCGGAGCCGACGACAAAGAAGTCGGAGCCCGCGGCAATGGCCACGTTCTGCTCCTGGCAATCGTCGATGTTGGTCGGCTCGCCATCGGAACCCGTCTTGTACAGGCGGATGGTGTTGTTGGAGCCGACGGTGACGAGTCGCGAGCCGTCGGTCGTGTAGGCGCAGCGCGTGGTTCCCTGCGTGTGGGCTGGGCGTGGCCGCGGCCGAGTGGCGTTTGTCGAGTCCATGTCTACACCGACGGCGAGCCTTCGCACAGCGCGGGATGATCTGGAGTTCCGGGTGCAGTTGGTGATGCTCGGGCTGAACCGTGACGCGGGCGGACGGGACTGGTGCTGGGGAGACGCGTTGCGGCGCGTCGCCAATTAAACCAGGGCCAGCCGTCGCGAGGAGCGATAAGAGCACCCCGCCGTCGATAACGGAAGCTCGACAGCCGCCAACGGCTGCCCCGCTACGACTCCCAGCGCCGAGCGGGCTCCTTTTCGAGGCTGCCTGTCTGTCTGCCTGTCTGCCTGTATCCCACCTCGCCTCACGCTGCACAGACTCACAATTCACGGACAGCCTACGGCATAGACCTGAGGGCATTGTCTCCAGAATCTTTCGGGCACCTGCGAACGACCGCCGTCATGCAGGCCTCGCACAGAGACCACTTCTTCCAGACCGAGTGAGAGCAGTGCCGATCAAGGCTACCCCCTTACTGCAAAGACAGCTTCCCTAACGACGAAGCAGTGCGTCACAAGCTCAAAGTGAGAGAAAGGCAGCCAAGGCGGGCAATAAGATTGGCGACCCGTTGGAGATGAAATCCAAAATCCTCGCCGCCATCCCCGACCCTTCATCCCCTCTCTCGTCCATATTCATCGCCGAATCTGCTGGCTACGCACGGCGTGTAAACCTGCAGGTACGTGAGCGGCGTGCGAGACACGCATCTTGATATACTCCCTCCTGACAGTGAAGCAGACATCCGAAGCCAGTCCCGTATACCGCGGCCCCAAAGCGCCGGTGACCTGCCTGGCCCTAGGGGGCAACGGGCGCAAGACCATCTTCGCCGGCTGCTGGGACAAGGACATCTGGTCGTGGGACGTTGAATCTGCCAGCCCTGGGCGCAGATACAGCGGGCACTCTGACTTTGTCAAATCAATCGTCTGCACGCGCATCTCCGGCAGGGACATCCTCGTAAGCGGTGGCGCGGACAAGAAGATTCTCGTGTGGGAGATTGAGACGGGACGTCGATTACACACTCTGCAGGACCCCACGACAGCCATGATGGCCGTACAGCATCTCGCCATTGACCCTGTCCTGAGCACGGCGGATGCACTCGTTCTCGTCTCCGCGAGCAGCGACCCCCACATTCGGCGGTGGAAGATTACCCTCGACAGCTACGAGCGTCTACCCGACTCGCTTCATGATCGCCCTGACACAGAGCGACTCACCATAGAGGAGCACGAAACGAGCGTCTACAAGCTCGTATTCGACGTGGACGGCGACGAGGTCGACCTGTGGACGGCCAGCGCTGACGGCACGGCCAAGTGTCTCTCGCGGACGCGCAATTTCGTGGCCGACGATGTCTTCACCCACGGTGACTACGTTCGCGCCGTCCTCGTGACAGAGCAGTGGGTTCTGACGGCAGGGCGGGACGAGAACGTCAAGGTTTGGGATCGAGCGACCGGCAGGCTGTACTGCACCCTCGAGGGGCACTTCGAAGAAGTCACAGACCTGGTCATGCTACGCGATGCTCAGGGCTCACCGCAGAAGATTTGCAGCGTCAGCATTGATCGCACCATTCGCACATGGCCCATTGCAAAGTCTGGATTGGATGATGTGGTCAAGAAGATGGAGGAATCGCAGAAGCCAGTCTCACCAGAGACGGACGGGGCTGGTGGCGACATGTTGACGGCGGAAGAAGAGGCCGAGCTGGCAGAACTCATGGATGACTAGTCTCGACCAGGGGGGGCAGACGGGAGCCTGGATGTAGAAAGTCGAGCCTTGTCAATCTGCTGGGATGCCCCTTCGTATTGTCATCATCCTCGGCCTTGCGTTAGCACGACCGCGATGGGAGCTGCCGCATCATGCCCAAGGAATACGGAGTATTACAGGCAGGACTCCGCAGAAGACGGGGGGCTCGCAGGTTGGCTGGAGCGTCCAATAAAGCACGGGCGCGTTCCGTTTCGGTCCCAGCGCAAACATGAGTCGCACAGAAGCTCGGGCTGGGCCGCCTCGGTTCGGAACATGTCTCGGGTGTCTATCTGGCCTTACCGGCCATCTCTCGAAATATTACCGGCCACACCCAGACACCGCAAAAAGCAAACGCCTTGTTCAGGATTAGTGTCCCAACCCACATCTGTGAACACTTTCGGGGACGAGTACCGAATCTATAGGTCCCAGCATAGGAGTCAGTCAAAATTACGTATATCTGTTGTCCCGTATCGACCACACGAACCGAGCCCTAGAGATGAACAGATGATCGGACGTTTCGCTAGAAAGGCGATGCTTGATGCCTCGAGTTCCTCAAAACGAAGTGAGACGAGACGAAACGAAAGGATATGCCGCGCGCGGCTGCCGCAACTGTACGGCAGATCCAGAGTTGTCGCTATCATGGGAGCCAAAATGGTAGTCCCAGACTTTGGTGCCACCGTCGGATAGCATTATGCAGCACACGATGTGCGTCGCCGCCATGGGACGTGGATACGTTGCAGCTCACCGGACGCAGCCGTTTACTGAAACAAACAGCTCAATGGTTCTATGAACAGTTACAGGCTTTGTCCATGTCAGTTCAAGGCTGAGAATTGAGCGCCGCCGCATCGAGTCGTGTGCTGAACGGAGACACGGCCGGCTGCCCCCCTCTCGTGGGCCTCGACGAGGATGGTGGTTCCTGTTCCTTGCGGCAGATTAGGGATTCCCCAGGTCATAAACACCTGGGTCCGGGTACATATTTATGGATGGGCTCCTATTGCAAGGCTCTTCGCAGCTGATTTGTGGTGAGATTCGGCCCAGTCTGAAGCCGAACACCTCCCGATGTGCCAGATAGATGATCACAACATGATTCCGTTCGTGCCTCACCTACCTGTCAGATGCACGACATGCATGCCTGGCCGCCGTCGTACAAGGGGCTCTGCTCTTCTCGCACAGCGCCGAGGAGACGGTTCCTTGTAGCTCGTGGGTGCACGAAACATTTGACACGAGCGCGCAGCTCCAGCACCGGGATCAGGCCAGCTAGCTATGCACATCATGACGCCTGCAGACGGAGCTCCTGCAGCTAGCAGTTCTAGTTCAGAGTCCGTCGCTCCAGATGACGCCTTTGGCGGGCCATAACCACCTTTGGTGCCTGGCTCTTCCTTGCGAGTACTCGTCTTGCCCCCACGATGACGGTTCGGAGCAATGGACAGCAATATCGATCGCTTCCGGGATTCCATAATAGAAGAGATTTCCCCCATTGGAGCTTGAGCCAGGTCGCCCCGGAAGGGTGCAAGGGTGCTCGGGATCTCCATACCCGGCACTAGATCGTCTGGGCCCCCCGGAGTCGTGCGGCAAAGCTCCACAGCCATTGCGACCACTACCGAGCAGGCCGACGACGATTACGAGTAATGTCGACGTCTGCTCGCCAAGCGACGGGGGAATCTACAAGCCAGTTCGTCTGCGACTCTGCGCTTCACTGGGGCCTTTCTATGTTGGTACCGCCAACTTGTGCCGTAGAGACTCGAATCCGATCCATCAGATTGTGCCGAAACTCAATAGAATCGCCATCTCACCATATGCCGAATGCCTTCGTCGCGAGAGACCGTTCCCCTGGATGCTATGTGGGGGCGGCTTGCTGCACGTCAACAAGGCGGCGGTTAATTTAATATCTCCACGGCTGCACGAGCATCGCGGATGGACAACAATAGTCACCAATCGTCGCTTCACATGTGCCGTTCGTATGGGCGGCTGTCTTGGGGTAAATTTGCGACATTCTGAAAACAAGTCAAGGCTCCGTTCGGCTTTCGTCCTGAACATAGCGTCGAACTTGAAATTGGCCGGGTCAGTGGCTCGTCAACTCAATAATTGGCGCGTAACCAAGCGCAGATCATGCCAAGGGTCTGGGCCGCGTTGTGAGTGTGTTATACGCAACCTATCCTAAAATTGTCGAGCATGTTGCGTTAGAGCAGTCATTTGCTCACGGACGGAAGCAGATACCTCCAATCAAAACGTTGCGTACCTTATGCAGTGTAACGTACTCTTTGACGTCCATGGTTGTTTCAGGGCCAGAACAGAGAAATAAAGGAGCCAACAGCCACACATCCACGTTTCCCACGAGCTGAGGCAGAATGTAAGACATGGCCTGGTGACTGCCCGGCAAGTCCATTTCAGTTCAACAACCAAGCGAAGTGTTTGCACAAGCAATGTTTTCTCAACGCACGGGCGCTAAGACGGCGACGATCTGCGGGCCCGCATTGTTCCAGAATCGCCGTTTCGTTCGACGCGGCCACAGGCTCGGAGCCGAATATAAGGCTATCGCCGGTGACTTGCGGCCTGGGATGAGAAATGTACGAATCAGCCCGCCACCGTAGAGCAGCTGAGAATGTCCACGTCTCCAGGACGCTCGAGGAACGTTGATACAAGTCACCACGGAGTGCACAGTCGACGCCTCGTCATTTGATGTGCAGCGGAGCTCTTTGCCCATCTCCGAATGAGAATGCGGCCGAGGAAGCGTTTGATGAAGATGGCGGATCATGCACCGGGTTAAGCCGTGAATGGGAAGTGATCGCCGGCGCTTCAATGCGGCGGGATCCGAGGTTGGCAGCCTCTGTCGCGCTTCCACACAAGACAAGCATCCGGGCCAGGATTGCATCCTATGCTCGCAAGGTCGTCAGTGTAATTTGGCGTACTACAAGAACATAGATGAAGGATATTCCAGCTTGTTCAAGTGGCTAACGGCTTTTTTGGCGCACTCGTCCTGATGGTCGTGACCGGCGGCAAGAGACAGCGCAGCTTGTGAGAGCCGTTATCAACCGTAGCTCTCCAGCGTGATGGTGTCAGGCTTGCATTGGGCATCTGAAGTGGTGGTGTTGTAAGACAAATAAATGTAGGTGTCGGTGACGTGCTTGATTGGTCCTCAAGAAGCGACAAGGTTCCATGTTAGAAACTCGCCCAAAAGGATGTCATGGCCAAAAAGAGGCGAGCAGGTCGCACCAATCAACAGGCCCAGAATATGTGCTGTATGCCAGGTTTGGTGAGTGACGGAAAGTCTGTCACCGTAAGCTGAGATTTCGTCCTTTCACAGGGTCTCGAGCCCAGGGGAAACGTGTTTGACAGCTCGTTCATCACAGTTGAGCATGCACATGCGTAACTAGCGCAGCCACTGAAGCCGTCGTAGGAGTGTCGATGATGTCTGCTCATACGTCGAACTTGCCTGCGGGGCGTGGCACAAGCATGGGCAAAATCCAATTCAGACTGAGCAGGGGCCCGGAGCAGCACAGTTTCCCGTATGGAGTATGGGTCGACAGTAGATATTCGCATCACCCGTAGAGGCCAGGAAATGAAGCTGGCGCCGGCAACGGTAAGACAAGGCAAGGTTCTAGCTCTCATACAACCATTGCAAGACAGGGGAGGCCATCGCCTGCTAATGAGTGGATGCAGACGGAATGCAGCTGGCCGGCGCCTTCGTGGTCACCGCCAGGCGTCTTGCGCGTCGCAACTCCAAGCCCGCTGCAGCACCGTCCGGCAATTTTGCCTGCTCGCGTGTACCGCTGACCACCCCAGCATCCCAGGATGGTCGAGGTCTGCTGGATGCTCCGCAAGCCGCTGGGGTATCCTTGGGCTACGAGTTGTTCCAAGGTCGGCTGTCTGGAGCCCTTGTCCTCGTCCCGGTGAAGCTTCTAGTTTGTGGGCTGTACGAGTAGGCTGGCTGGGGACATGCTCCACGACACCTCCGTATTGGAAACATGATGTTTTTCCCGATCTGCTTGCCGCGTTGGGTTCGGCAGTCCAGACCTTGCCTGAAAGACATCCATGGCTGCCGCTGACCTGTGCGCCTTTGGATGCGGTCAGCGCCGTGGCGTTTCATGCGTCCCGGCGACTGACCAGAGACTTGCGCAGTTCGGAATACTCGCTGATTGCGGCCCAAAGCAAGGTGCTCCGCATCGTCGACTCGAGTGTCACCTGCTGGCTTGACCATTGTGCAAAGGCCAGAGAGGCAGTCAGGGACCTCGTGGCACGGCGCCGGCAACCGCTGCAAGTGACTACCCGCTTGTTCGCGGCCCCACGGGGAGGTCATTTCCAGTCAGTACCGATAATGCCCGCCCGATTCCTCCATAATTATGGGCCATTCGGTTCCTGGGGAGGGCGATTCAGGGCTGCTCTATCTGGTCACGTCTGGGGACCCTTGTAATCGGCTGTGGATCTTGACTGCAGGTGGCCTCGAGCACGTCGACTTTGTTTGCACACTGGCGTACTTGTACGTACCCGACTTATGCAATCCAAGCTGCGACTGTGAGAGCGAGTCTTTCCTGGGGTACTGCAGTTGTTTTTTATGTTTCCAGACGCAGGGACGGAGATATATTGTGCCTGACGGTAGACAATTGCCATCACAAATTCTCAGCCTTCACGCAACCTTCCGCACCTGCCTCGACCGACCAGCCTGGACTGGACCTACCTTTTCACATGTTTTTCTTCTGTCACCCCAACACCGCCTTCGCTTCTCTTCCTCCTTTTTCGGCATTTTACTAAGGTATTCATCTTCACTTGGCACAAGTTTGCTGTTCATGCCGAGGTATTCCGCTCGTCGGCATTACTTCCGAGTTCTCACAGGCCACCCCTGGTTCTGGCGCTCTTACACCGGCGCTTTCGCATCCATCTCGTGTCTGTGAATCACCTCGAGTCTGGATTCAGTCATGACATAGTCCGACGTTAGAAAAGCGGCAACTGCTTCGTCACATTCGTTTACTCCAGAACATCTGTCGTTCTATCACCCGCTCGCTCGTTGGTTGGCGGATACGTACGCAGCTCTTGGAACGTGCGTTAACGAGCAAGCTCCGCTGCGCCAACTCATCGCCAACACTTTGCCCGTAGCAAAGGCTGGCACCTATTTCGTACCATACTTCAGACTCGACAAAAGTACAATGGCACCCGAGACGACAGAGTTGCTTGGCAGCATTGTTGCTTTTGAGGGGCGCCCAGATACCATATCCACGCAACTTCGTCTTCTCCCCGCCTCTGCGCAAGTTCTCATCCTTCCCAGCGTACGATGCTACATCTCCGACGACAACTTGGAGCAGGCTTTTGACGCACGACTATACGTTCGGCAGGTTCACGATGCACTCGTGGCCCGCAATGACGCGGCGCGAGCCTTCTTGCAGGGCTCGACGCCATGCAACAAGCGCCTGGTCTTCATGAACGGTGGCACTCCAAGCGCACAGGCACTTTGCATCAAGGCCATCATGAAGTACGAAACTCACGGAAGCAAAGCTGAAGCCGGCGCGATATTTGACGACCTTATCAAGGACGGATTGGCAGGACTGGAAAGTCCTGTAGGTGCACACCAGAACAGAAATACATTCGGATACACAAAAAGCGACGAAGTCTGTTTCGAGGATCCCATAACAAGGGCTATGCGGGCGGCCGACGCTCTTGACCGCCAGACAGCCAACCTGCAGCCATCCAACGACCTCGATCTGACCATCACTCGCCCACGCAGTTTGTCTCTGCCGATGTATGGTTACTCTGATGAGTTCGGCGATGCTGCACCCTTCTTTGTGTTCGGTGTCACAGCCGCCGATGACACAGACGATCCCGTCGAAGAATCAGCGGAGAGCCCAATGGCCCCCTTGACTCCTATGACGCCAAGTCTTGCCATCATGAAGTTCCACGAGAAGCCTCAGAAACCAACGTGTCTTCACCCAAGGACTTCCGTGTCAACCGTCTATTCATCGAGTTGCGTCGGCGAGCCCTACGAGCCAGACGTTTCCCAACGCCGTGTCAAGGCAGAGGCTGCAGCTCCCGTTGCCGATGACATCAGCGTCCGCACGCTCGATCATGTCGTGTATGGCGAGGCATCGCTCCTTGCATTGAGGCGTCCAGGCAGTAAGAGCTCGGTGCCTAGGGTCAAGTCGCTGGACCGGGTATATCCAGCGAGCCCCAAGTTTCGAGATCTCTGCATTCCATCGAGCTCTTGGCTTGCAGAACCAGAGAGCCCAAGGATGCAACGTCCACTCTCCTTGGTGAGTCATATAGGCGAAAAAGATGGTCCTATGACTCGCTTGAGTAGCGTCGGACATGCTAGGACGGTAGTTGTGAGATCGAGGCCCCCAGCCGTCAAAGTTGCTCCCGTGCCGCAAGAGAGAAAGACCAAGAACAAGTCTCTCACAGTTGAAACTACCTACGTGGACCGAGGAACAGATGCGCGCCCAGACTCGAACGAGAAGGCTCCGTTCCAGCCCGTTTTCTCTTGCACCGAGGACCTGCTGGTCTACTTCAAGGAAAGAACTCCGGATGGAGTGCTCGAATCTGCAGTCAATGCATTTAAAGATGGCCGCTACCCACCTCTTTCCCACTCCCCGACGGCTTCTGAGCCCGACATGCCCGATGGGTCGTTTCCTGGAACCCCAGAGTCGAGAGCCTCAGAGGGTGCAAGGAACACCACAACCCCAGCTGAAGAAGAGGTCACTGTTGTTCCCATGTCGGCAAATGTGGATGATTACGATCCATTCACCTACATGCAGCCGACGTTGCAGCCTCCAAAGGCATTGCCGGTGGCCTTGAAGGTGACCATTGTGCGACCACCAACACCCGCGCGCACGCCGCCACCCTCAATCAACATGGTTGAACATGAGCACAAATTTCATGAGTTCACAATCGCGCCAAATCAAACGGCTGTGGTGGTGCAGAACTCTCTCCGGTCTATTCTCGGGGAGTACTTTCCGCCGGAAACGCAGGGCTATCACCAGTTTCAGTTCTCTCTGCTCCCCGAACTGGAGGGCTTGTGGAAACCGATATTCTGCACGAGGCCCAATGGCCCGCCGAATGGGGAGAACAAGTTGAATCAAGTTCTGGCCATCGGATCACAGAAAGGTATCAAGAAGGAATATTCGTCTGCAATCATGGGGCACCTCGAGAGGCTTGGAAGCGAATCTAGTGGCCTCGGACGCGCAGATAGACTCGACTTCCGGTAAGTGCTTTGAAAAGGCGGAGGTATCCTGCATACCCTTGCAATGAGCGATACTTACAATGATACTAGCTATCTCCTCGCCAACGCAATGCAAGCGTTTACGGCGCAACCTCTTGCCAACCAAACATCCGACAATCCGTTCACCAACTCTTATCTGCTCGCAACTCTCATCGTTCCGCACTTGGAGACATACTTGGCTCTCCACTCCGAGATTCGATATCTCTTGTTACAATATCCACCGGAGCACCTCCCAACGGTTCTGGCCTTGCAAAAGCTTCTCGGGATGGACCTCCTGAAGGTTGCGCAAATAGTTGACTCTGACAGCAATGAGCATCTACCTTTTACCCACATTCGAGGCGCATCAATCGGCAGCAAGTCGGAAGCAAGCCAGGCCAGACGGCGGGCTACTTCTCCAACATCATGCTCTGACATCCCAGTCTCGAAAGCAAATTATCTCCTGACCTCCACAGCCTCGGATAAGGACGTTTCCAAATTTGTATCCACGGTGTGGAATATTCAACCCGAAGCCTCAGACTTTGAGTTTCGCGACTCGACAATTTCTCAGGACGCGAATAGAAAGGCACAGCGGCCAGCGCTCCCTCTGAGAGGCGACAGCCTTTCTCCTTTCCCTCGAATTAGCCCACCCAGCCTATTATCCCCGAAAACGAAGGCCTCGCTGCCTCCGCTGCCTCCTACCCCTGACTCGCCCACATCCATGAGGCGGCCGCCTTCCAGGACCGAGACACTTAAGACGGTGAGATCGGGCAGGACCAGGTGGAGCCGTAGTAAGCCACGGACCAATGGTCAGACGCCCTCGGACGCAATATCTATGATGACTTTCGACCCGAATGACGACAGCGACTATGATATGGAGGAACGTAGGCTGATGCCTTTATTTATGAAGAAGCCAAGGACACGCAAGCCTAACAGCCGCAAGGCTTTCAAGTTTCTCGGCTTGGCTTAACTCAGTCGAAGGCCACCGGCCGGAGCATAGTTGATGTCGAGGCCTTCACTCGCTCTTCGTGGAATTGTGTTTCGAAGAGGCACCAGCGGTGGGAGGATGACTTATGACCAAGCAATCTGCGGTTCCTGAAGGACTGAAGGACTCGTTTACATTTTTTTTTTGTTGATGTGCTTTGCTCCACACACTAATCTCCAACAATGTGGGCGGATGTATATATGACGAGCTTCTTGAACCAAGAGAGCAAAGGCTGTATCAAAGTGGTAGGCGTCTGGGCAAGGCGACAGAATTTGATGTTAGCCGTGCGGTTTGCATCTCCCGTTTCATCGTGATTGGCGCTTTGACAGCCAATATGAGCCCCGGCATACGAGTACATCGCCGATTGTCGTTTGACTGCGGACAAAAATCTTCGATGATAGCTTGGCTCTGTAAGATGTCCTCGACCTGGTGAGAAGACCGACCCCGCGATCATCGCCCAACGAGTCCAGACATGATATAGGTAAGGTCTCACGAGAAAAGCGGACGGTCGACATGTCCACTCGGTCACGCAGAGGCTGGAACCACGTTCGCAGAGAAGAGTAGCCGCAAAGAATGCAATAGCAGATCATCTGTATTAAGACCCAGCCTCACACCCACAGCAAACAGCGCGGCCTTTATCGACTCAAATCACCGCAAGACGCAGACGCAACAGAAAATAGCGAAGAAATATAAGGAGAAGACATATTGCTGCAACGTCCACGTCTCTGACCGATCTCCTCGTGCCCAATTTCCCGCTGCAGAGGGTCGCGTGCACGCCCTTTGGAGAGCCAGCTCTGGTGGATCCTGCGCCTGTCTCCTTCGTAGTGTATCGTGCCATCCCCGCATCCCTCTTCCCAGTTGGCGTTGCCCTGCCCATCCGATTCGGGTCGTTAAATGCATGGTGGGGTAGTGTTAGCCTGTGACGGGGAAGCAAAATCCAAGTGGAACATGATTCAGTCTATGCGCAGAAAGGAAGAGAGCCCAGAAGTGGGAAAGGAATAAGTCATGATGTGCCTGCCCACCATTTCCACGGCGCATATCCTCCGCCCGTACTGCATCACCGCCGACCACTCGATCAATCAAGCGCACCGCAGCTTAGCAGCAGGTAGTGTTGGAGGAGGAGCCGACGCCTTGGCCTTGGCCGACTTGGACGCTGGGCTTGGTGTTGTTGGCTGTCGTGGTGCCCATGCGCTCCTTGATCTGGCGAGCCATGGTCAAGAAGGCTTGCTCGACGTTGCTAGCGTTCTTGGCAGAGGTCTCGAGGAAGGGGATGCCCAGGCTGTCGGCAAATTCCTAGATTCGCAGTCAGCTTCCGCCTAAAGCCACCTCGAAATGTGGCGACCCAAGGCTACAGGCACGCATTCTGCACGGAACTGCAAAAGCCTCGGGCTGCCGAAGAAGGGCAAGGCGACTCACCTTGGCAACGGTGTACTCGACGACTTTCTTGTCCGACATGTCGCTCTTGTTTCCGACGAGCAGCTTGTTGACGCCCTCGGTGGCATATCGGTCGATCTCTTGAAGCCACTGCTTCACGTTGTTGAAGGAGTCCATGTCGGTGACATCGTAAACGACGCAGATGCCGTGAGCACCGCGGTAGTAGGACGAGGTGATGGTTCGGAACCGCTCCTGACCGGCAGTATCCCACTACATCAGAACAGCGTTAGCGATCGACAGCATCGAAACATGGACAGGTCGGGATGCGACGTACGATCTGCAGCTTGACCGTCTTGCCATCAAGCTCTATCGTTCGGATTTTCTGCGGAGTACTTAGCAACCAAGCGCGACACCATAGGCTGGGTAAGGTTTTTCATACGAAGTCGACGCCGATCGTGGAGATGTAGGACTCGGTGTAGGTGTCATCGGCAAATCGAAGCAGCAAGCAAGACTTGCCCACACCGGAGTCACCGATGAGGAGCAGCTTGAAGAGGTAGTCGTATCTGTAGTCGGCTCGTCAGTATTTATGCAAGCGTCTTCGCATACGAGCGATCGCTACAGAGCTTCTCGCCGGCGCAGTGGCATGGGGTTGGATCGCGGGTCAAAACTCTGCGGGAACATTGTCAGCATCGGGGCCTTCAGGAGGCTATCGCAAACAGATCAGGAGGCCGCGTACCACTCAGGGTTCATATTGGCGACGACACGAGGCGATACTAGAAAAACGCTGCGTTCTGTGCGGAGGACAGGCCGGCGATGGGTGCTGGAGCGACGATGAGGCGAGGTGTCGTGATGATGGTGGGAGAGTCTAAGGAACGTTGGCAGGCTGCGAGGTGTGAGGTCCCGAGTACGTCAGGGAACTGGAGGCAGGCCAGTTGGAGGCGGCGGTGGGAGCCAGCGCGACAGCTGATCGAGTCACGTGCGAGCACTGCCCAGCCAAGGTAGCCTAGGAGCCGTCCGCCTACGACGATACACAATGGCGAGGCGCGTGGCTCGACAAGGCGGCTGCCAGAGCGACATGATCACGGCGCCGGTCATCAGATCGCCTGCACGGGCGCCTGCGTCCATTTAAAGCCGCTTACTTGGCGCGAGTGCGTGATGCATCGGTTCGCTCACTCATTACCGGCGACAGCCAACGAAGTACCCGAGACGGCCGTATCAACCCACCGTCCAAACATGTGACAATACGGACATATCCAGCCTCGCCTTGGTCTGGGAATATTCGTCGCGTCGTTCCAGGCAAATCATAACCGTGCATTTACGGCCTGCAGCCGTGAACATCGTCGCATGCGCCACCCACAGCAATCACAGGCACGACTGCGGCGATGGCTCGCTGTGCGACGGCGCCTACGGAGTACAGAAAGTGACATGCGGGTGCGCTATCTCGCCAAGTGCTCTTACTCGTAGGAGCCGGCTGCTGGAGCGCGCAGTACCTTATTAGTTCGGCCCCGCTGTGGCTATATTATTTTTAGCGGCCTGACCCGCCCCAGAAAAAAGGCGTTGCGTCAGGCATCCCAGTGCAACTTCGAGCCCAGGTTCATCCATATCGTCGTCGCACTCCAGCATCAGGTCTTGGCCGCTCCCAGTCCCAGGCGCATCTCGACCCATGCGGCGCCCTCATTTGCCGGGCTGACACCAATGGCTGCGCCGCTGCGCAATGCTCCAAAGAGCCTCGGCAGCTCTTGCGCCTTCTCGAAGCCTCAGCGACTGCTGGTGACCTGCAGCTCCGCGAAGGCCAAGGTCAAGGCTGTAACTCTCCCGGCAACGGAGCACATACCGTCAGCTGTATCAGGAGCGGCGCTGCATCAACCACGGCCGATACAGGAAGACCTTTCAACGCCATGCTTCCATACTACCGGAGTGCGTTTGGTGGGAGGCAATGGGGCGCAAAACCCAGATCCGAATAAAGCCAAGCTAGGCAAGAGTGAGCCATCCCTGACACATCTTGCGCCCCATCTTTGGTCAGCTATTTGAATGCTAACACAAGACGTAGCTTTGAGGATACTTCAGGAACGTCTGCCAACGCTTCTACAGTCTCCCCTGCCCCAGGAGATACTCTCGCCAAGCATCACCCTCCAGCTATTCCCGACGACACACCCTCACCTCCCAGCCGTCTCCGGCCGCGTTGCGTACAACGCGGCACTTTGGACCTCACCGATTGCGTGGAACCGGGTGCCCATAATAGGCAACGTCAGGTTGGAGATCCTCGCCGAGCGCATGACCACTGAGCCCATGACGTTCCTACCTCGGAGGGCCGGCGCGATACCGGAACAGCTGGTCGTCCGGTGGTGCGAGAAGCGTAGATCGGCCGACGACCAGCCTGAGCCGGGAGGCATTGCGAGAGCGCTGTGGCGCGGACGGGGCGTCGACCCCAACAAGGCCTTTACCGGGCTTTTCATATTCGACTTTGACAAGGAAGGGAGGATTTTGACGCACACCATCGAGCAGGCGCAGGAAGCCGGCAACTCTGAGAGAGGCGTCGGCGCCAAATTTGTCGGCTTGACGGACTGGCTCCTCGGAGGCATGAGAGACCCTGGTGATACCCCGCTCCCGATGTTTGAGAATCTCAAAAACGACGTTACGAATGAGGTGGGAAGACGTGGCCAGCGGATCATCTTTTGACGCGGCGGGCGAGCGCAATTTGAGTTGCGAGGCGTTTCGGCACTTTGCTTTCTTCACGTCCGACTGCGAAGGAGGCGTTGTACAATATTGAGCTTTGGAGACTCCCCACCAGGCGTTTTGTGGCTGCATATCTCCCCCATTGATACGACGAATAATCAAGTGTTACTTTATGACATGCCGTCTGCACGAGACGAATTCATGGGGACAAAGTGTTGCAAATCGAGGATCATGACTGAAGAATTCTCAAGTTTCAAGTGGTCTGTTCTCGTAGATGCTGACGCTAGCGTTCCGAGAATGTGCCAAAGAGCGTCATCGAACCCCCGTCTCATTTTCAGCACAGATACATGCATATAATTGTAGAGATGTTATGACCCGACGTTGATGGCCAACCTCCGTCTGCTGCTGATTGCGAGCGCCACGATGGACAGCTGCATCAAACCCTCTCAGGTTCCGACCGGTGAGCATTTCACAATATTCTGCCCCCGGACCGTCTCAGCAACTTGAGTTGCCACAACCGCTTTCGCGGTTTGCCATAAATCGCACTTCCCAGTCCCCGCCTCAGAAGCCAATGTCCCCGAGGTTTTCGCCCTCGAATCCGATCTTCGTGAGCTTCTTCAGGCGCGACTTCTCCTTGGCTTTCTCGGCGACTTTTTGCTCCTCGGCGAGCTTCTTGACGACCTCGAGCTCGGCGGGCTCGTAGCCCGGAGGCGGATCGTCGTCCTTGTCCAGGTCAATCTCGCCTAGCAGCAGCACATTTTCTCCTCTGACGAGAAAGATACCGTGCGCAATGTCCGCGTAGAGCCCATGCGGGACGTCAGAGCCGGCGCTGTTCGGCTTGGGGGCGAATATCCGTTCCGTCGTGGATTGGAGGACCAAATTAGCTGTCAAAGGGGGTCAGACAGTCGATCGCGGAGCAAATGCCATTCCCCCGCCGCTTCGTCAAGGACGTACCGAACTGGTCCCAGCTGCGTAGAACGCCGATCAGCTTCCTCCCGTCTCGCAGCACAACCATGAGCTTCTCTATTGCGAATTGTCAGCGACAGAGGCTCGCGACACTCATCCTGCGCACCGGTGCCGGCGTCATACTATCGGTGAGGTCCAGGAGTTGGGCTGCCGTCGTGAACATCTGCGGCGGCAATTGTGTAGGCTGTTGCGGAGGGCCCCGAGACTGAGGAGCAGGGGCCGCCGGCCCGCCCTGCGGAGGGGTATCGGAGATGGTGAGGTTTTCCATGCCTTATATCATGAAGCATGTACCGTGTCAAGGAGTGGCTGGGAATGTGGCCGTGCACATAGGTTCCACGTATCGGATCCTCATGCGCTCAATTATATGGCCATGATCGAGGGCGAGGTCGTCGCGCGATCGGGAAATGGGAAGCAGGAGGTCGTGATGCAGAGACGTCGTCGGAGTCGCGACGCCCAGCGCCGGGTCCAGATCTGGCGAGCTTGGCTATCGATAGTCGCAGTCACGTGATTGGGCCTCCTTGCTTGGCATCCAAGGGCCACCTTCTTTAGACCTGCTGCTCAGCGCGGGGCATCGAAGGCACGCGAGCTCAGTCGAGGGAGGGGCAGCGACCATTTTTTGCCGCTTGCGACAAGCAGCAGTGGAGAAGCACCCTCAACATAAGTTACGAATAGAACCTCCACGTCCTGACCGAGGGTGCGATTCCGAAAGTCCCGTCAAGCTCGGATTCAGGTAACAAGCATTGCCTTTGTAGACCATATCTTTGCGAACTACGATTAATAGATCTACCTTGGTTACGTAGATGCACGCAATCCTACGTTGAAGCAGACATGCCGCTGCCTGCACCCCAGCCCGGATGACCGCAGGGTACAGATGCCATGGAGGTCTTCGCCGGGCGCGCAACGGCCCCTTGCTCCGATTCATCGAGTTGTCGTCTTCAGTAGGATACGTTCTCACAGTCACGTCTTTGAGCGTGGATGGCAGGACCTGCCTCGTCTATCAATGCTTGCTACCGAAGGTCTGTGTGCTTCTCGGCAGCCAGCCCTCCCTTTTGTCCAGCGGACCAGAACAGGCCAAGAATGCCTTGCCTTGTTCCCTGGAGCCGCCATCCATGACGCTATGCCGTGGTGCCATCCAACAATCGTCGTCTTTTGCCTTGGTGTTTGCAAACACTAAAAATTCTATCATGCCTCCAGCCCGCAACGCCTTGGTTTCGATGCATTGATATGTCTCTTCCTCTCCTGTAAATGATGCGCAAAAAGGGGCGAGAGCAAATGATGAAAGCAGCTCGCCAAAATACTATCCTCATGTAGGGTGACCTTCTACTTCTCTTATTTTGAAGTGGCCTCAGACGGCGCAGCGCGGGGGGAGAAGCCCAGACCTTTGGTGGTCAGCCTCACATGCTCCCTAGGTGGCACAAAGAGGCACCGTTGGTGCTATGGAATGCCTGGTACAGCGTTCATGTGCTGCTAGTTGTGTAGCGGAGCCTTGGCGCTCCCACCGGTGGTCGCGTGAGGCTATGACTGGTTGATGGTGGAGCGCTGCAGAGCTTCTTGGAGCTCCGGCCTCGTGGCCAGTTCCTCGATGGCTTGCGCGTAGGTAAACCACTGGCGGTCTCGCTTGTGTCTCTCGGGCCAGTCGTCCATCTCGGTCAGGACGGTTGCCTGGAAGAAGGAATAGCGGGAGCGGTCCTTGGAAGACTTCGGGGGTCGCTTCTCGTCGATGGTTCCCAGGTCATAATCGATGCTGATGGTGATACCGGCTTCCTCCCACGCTTCGCGCGTCGCGGCCTCCTGGCACGACTCGTCCGTCTCCCATCCTCCCTTGGGTAGGACCCATCCCTTGCGGCGAGTGGACTGTATCAAGAGGACGTAATTTTGGTCTGGGCTAAGCGGGACGACTCCCGCAACGAGCCGCTCCCCTTTGGAGCTGTATCCTGCACGCAAGAGAAGAGAAGACGTCAGTGAGGCCCGCACTTCAGCAAACCGTGCAAGAAGACCTCCAAGTGGCAGGTTTCGCAACTCGAAGGGTGCGTGCAGGTCACGAACGCAGACGCTGCGAGGAAACTCACGCTGCTTGTTTCTGCCAGTGCGGGACTGCATCGACCGAGCACCTGAGCCTCCAGAGCCAGTGCCGGACATAGTAAGACTCGCGGAGATGGCTCTTGGAGTCGACGGGAGTCTCGGTGGTCGCTGCGGCGGCGGGTGGCGGGAGCCTGCGGCTGCAAATCTCACCAGGGATGGGCGCTGCACTGGCACTGCGGCGGCGTAGCGGGCGTTTCCCTAGCAAGGGCTCTGCGGCGTTGCGGCGGGGCAGATCAAATGGTACTGAGATGCATCATCGTGGTGTCTGGTCCGTCGAGGGTATGTGCAAAAAAAAGGAGAATTATTGCTGCGTCTGGACGAAGCAGAGGCAGAGCGACGGAGCAGGTCCCAGGCTGCCCCCGGAGCGCCGGAGACAAAAAGCCAATGGATGGGGTGGTGGGATGGAGGCGCTGGGAGCGACAGCAGCAAGCAGCAGCGGCGGCTGGTTTATGAGGACGAGACGGTTCCAGGCCCCAACAGCGAGACGGCAGAAGGAAGGCCTAGCGGGCTTGCGGCGTAGGCGAGCGCGCTTGCGGTGGACGCAGGAGGCAGGCCTGGGCAGCGTCCTAATCAGGTTTGGTGGGCTCGATGGCAGGCCCTTTTAAACGTGGAGATCGGGGCAAACTCTGTTCGCTCGACTCGACCGACTTGCCTGGTCGCGGTAAGGTGTGCGTGCATGCACAGGCGTAGGGAGCACGGTGGTGGCTCGTGGTGGCCCCTGGTGAACGAAAGCGGGCGTCCCAGCACAACGCTCCAGTGTCGAGAGAAAAAAAGCCGACGAGACTGATTGAGGCGAGCAGGGATCCGTCACGCCGGGTCCCGCACCAACCGCACAACTCGATGGACGCCGGTGGCTTTGGACAGGACGACGAGGGTGGAGGTCGCTTTTTAGCAGCGTCTAGAAGCACATCGAATGGAGTAGGCCTCGCCGCGGAGAGCGAGAGAAGGGATCACTGGATGGACGATGCCGCTACGGCACACACTGAGCACGCGGGTTGCGGTTCTCGGGACTGGCCTCGTCGAGTGCCGCCGCAAGTCTCGTGCCATTGCAACAGCTGGGAGGGGATGGAGGAGCCACTTTGTTTTATACCTTCTGCTAACGGTGGAGGGCGGGAAAGCTTGGTCTGTCCCCTGTCCTGGCGCCGCCATGTCGTGCGAGACACGGACGGGCGGACGGCACGGACATGCAGAGCAGCGAGGCCAAGAGTCAGAGAGCTGATGAGGCGGATGCGAGGCCCGTGTAAGATCAGCCCAGCCGGGCCCAGGCCGCATCACTGATGACGCGCAGAGCATGCGCTGGCCAAGGCAGAGGTGTTGAGTCTCTGCAACCGGCGGCGTCGAGTGCATGCGCACGCTATTTAGGGTACCACTCGCGTCCCTCTTGTCACCCTGCGACAGGCGATGGAGCCAGGACCACGGCCAGCCAGCGTTTACGCTGGTCAGCTCAGGTACACAAGGCATACGAGTATTGTACAAGGCAAGGCAGAACACGGCATGAAATCTCAGAACGACGGACAAAAGAGAAGCAGTTGATGCACCTGCAGCCGGCCACCAATCCCCCACGCCCAAGGTACGTGGGCTGGGTTGCAGCAGGGCGCCGTTTGGGGTAAGCCTCACGTCAAGCCGCCGGCGTGGGTATCCAAATTTCGCGGTTGGTTCCAACGCTCCGGCACCGCCCAGCCGCCGGTGTGTCGCTGCAGCGCGCCTCATGCAATCCCCAAGACTTTGCTGACAGACGGACGAGAGCTGGGACGGCACATGCAGCAAATAGAGCCCACGCGGTAGCGCGAGACGAGCTCTGGCGTGGCTGTATAGATTCGCAGCAATCCTGTATCTCAAAGCTTTCACAGCCGGACCCCTGGTTCTAGGTAGCGTGAGGTACCCCATCCAATGTTAGGTTACCTCCTACCTTAGCATCCAGCGTGTTTGTAGCATTACTCGTCCTCGTTAACAGTGTGAAGGTGGCAGCCTCGCAGGATCGCAGCTGCCTACTAGGTAGGTGGTGGATAGGGCCTGCAACAGGCGTCTCTGCCACCTCTCACCAGCCCCTCAGGCATTTATCATCGACCGGCCCTGCAAGAGGGTGTCCAGCAGATCTGCATCTGGCGTGGTCGGCGGTTTGGCATGCAAGGTAATAGAGGCAGGCAGGGCCGGGCAGCCTGCATGGCCCTAGACAAGTCGGGCTAAACACCATCAATCTTGTAAGTGAAGCGAGCATCCCGCCGCAGGCAGATCCAGCCACACCGGCCACGACGGGGAGCGGCGACGACTTCCGACTCGTCCAGAGGGCCCATTCCCAGCATGGGTCATCATTCATGTGAAGGTTGGCCAGTCAATTGTACGCCGGCTGCCTGCTCACCTTGGCCTGCTGACGATGGGAGAGCAGCGAGAGTGAGTCGAGTGGTGCTGGATGCGCCGGGGCCTGGGGCTGGACCTGGATCCCGCGGTGCGGCCGGCATCCGTCACCCGCCAGTGACTCCTCTCCCAGCTCCCCCTTCATCTCATGCATGCATTGAGGCCTGATGGGCCAGAGACACGCGTGCTGTGCGTTGAGCTGTCGAGGAATAAACCCCGAGCAGTCAGATGAGTAAGGTAGTCGGCCAGACGATGGTGGCAATCATGCATCGAGAGCCCCAGCCGCAGGCCCCTCCAAATGGACCCCTCAACCCCTCACCTCTGCACCAGCTCCAGCTCCAGCTCTAGGCCTCTGCCCCGCCTCCAGTGACCTCCACCACAGCGGCGGCTTGCACTCAGTACAAGTACTGAGATAAGAGACGTCGACCTCATCGCTCAAGACCTCAACTCAGCAGCTACCTTACTCGGCATGTCTTTGCACCAGCTCTCCAACCCTGCCGCCTCTTGAGCGTCCCCAGCGCCAAGATTGTGAGGTCACCGACGCCTCGCTGGTGGCCGCACCGTCAAAGGTCCGCCATCGGATCGGCTAACCCTCCCTGTCCCTGTTCACGCGATCATCTCCGCATCGTGTGAGAGCTTACCAACCCGCCATCGTCGACTTCTCGCCACCACACCACCTGCCGCTACCTGTTGTATCGATCCGGCATCTGGCACGGCTTGATCCATCTGCTGAGACGACACCGCAGTGCTGCCGGGTCGGCCCTGTGCGCATCGGCTTGCCCCATCAGGAAGAAGTCCTCGGCACAAGACCAACACATATTGATTGCCAGCGGGTTCGGTACCCCTCTGGACAACGCTCAACTGCACGCCCGACTGGCTTGCGGCGTTGTAAAGATCCATGATGGAACCGAGTGGCCCGCAGGCCCCTGCAGACGCCTCATCCGACTACGAGTTTCTCTCTCCAATCGGTGAGTAACGGCCATGTTCCCGTCGCTATGTTTTCAAACCACGCTCCCCACGTGCTTCTTCCTGTGGATCCCTTTGGCTGCTCTTGCAAGCATACACGGGAGAGGCGTCGGCTCGACGTCGTGGAACCCGGTTCTGACTCCCAAGTCACACAACTCCTACCGTTGGCTCGCTCTCCTGATGAAGCCATCGTGTTCCGCCGCTCCTATCCCCTTTTGGCCTCTAGACCCTACACTTGTTTGAATTTGCTCGCAGTCATTGGGGCCGGGCTCCTCCGTCGTCTTGTGCGCTGGCTGTTCCGGACCCTGAAATACATCGTCACGATGCTCGGGCACTACCGGTGAAGGCTTGCCGCTGTGGGCCATGTTCAGCTGCATGAAGCTCTAAATTTGGAACTGTCTCCGACGTCTCGGCGCACTGGGTAGCGGACGTTAGATGTGTCCTTGCCAGGCTTTCGACATATCCTCGCCGAAACCCCGATGTCACTTTGACAGTCCAAGATCCGTCATTGCGCTAACATTAGTTGCAACAGGATATGCCAACTCTTCCAGGTGCGGCTATTGTGGCAACCGTGATCCAAAGCAATCCAAACGTGAGTGCTTCTTCATCCTTGTCCTTCATTATTGCCACGGCGATCTGCCTTCAACATCGACATATCTTGCCATAGCGATTCGCATCTAATTCCCTACGACGACCAGCTCCCAACATGGAGCCAACAAGAAGTCGCGCTTTTACCATCAGTTGGTTTCGCCAGGCCAGCAGGCCATCTCGTTTGCAGCGCGTCTCACGTACTACCTATTGATGGCAGGCTGACACCCGATCAACTTCAGGTTTTTCATATTATGTAACTGCAACGTCTCTGAGCCCCAGGTTCTACCAAACACTGCTTGATCGGTCTTGGAGGCGCTCTGGAAAGCTGCTATATCGCCCAAATCAGCGACAAGCCTGCTGCCCTCACTACACCATCCGCCTGGACGCTACCAGGTACCAGCCTTCCAGAGATCAGCGTCAAACCGTAAATCGCTTCAACAAATATGTACTTGGCGAGTCGTACATCAAGGAAGCAGCTCGCCTGTATCCGAGATCGCGGAAAGAGGCAAAGAAACGGGACAACGAGTTTTGCTTGACTGAGCGAGTCCACGAGGCAGAGGCGGCCAACCTTAAAACCCCGCCAGAGCCGGCCCATAGACTCGTCATTACCTTGGAGGAAGACGTCTTCACGGAAGAAAAGTACCGTGTGTACGACAACTACCAGAAGGTGGTCCATCACGAGGCCCCGGAGGATAGAACTCGCCGCTCTTTCAAACGCTTCCTGTGCAGTTCGCCTCTGAGGCGCCAGACTGTGTCCACACCCGACGGACGCAAACGCCGCCTCGGGTCATACCACCAGTGCTACCGTATTGACGGCGAACTGGTTGCCATTGGCGTGCTCGACTTGCTGCCCGAGTGCGTCAGCTCCGTATACTTTCTCTACCATGAGAGCATACACAAGTTCACACCAGGAAAGCTCGGTGCCGTCCACGAGATTGCTCTAGCCTTGGAAGAAGGCTATCGTTGGTGGTATCCGGGATTCTACATTCACAACTGTCCCAAGATGAGATACAAGATCGACTACACTCCACAGTATATTCTCGACCCTCAGGCGCTGAGCTGGGACCCGTTGGACAAGGAAGCGTTGGGCATTCTTGACAAGAAAAAGTTTCTCAGTCTTTCTTTGGAACGAAAAGCTGTTGATGAAGGCCGCAGTCGAAGCTTCGAGCCCACGTCAGAGCCGAAAAACGCCAAGTCCGTCGATACTACAGAAGAAGCCGGTGACGGTGACAATGGCGATAGCGATGACGACGAGGCAAGTGTTTCGCTATTCCAGTCCGACATGCCTGGCATTCCGTCTATCGCAGACATGGAGAAAGTTGACCTGGATCACATTGCCCTCAAAATCTTTCCCACTGGACCGCTGTTCGAGACGTCAGACTTGGTTAGCTGGGAATCAAAGAAGATCACGGATTGGCCGTCTATCAGAGCCTCAGTCGCAGAATTAGTTGCAGCGCTGGGGCCAGATCTTGCGGACTCAATCTGCCTAGACTCTTCATCTAGGCATTGAGAGCAATTTGATCCGGGATGTACTCGTACAGGGCGTGTCAGTTTCATTAGCAATGCTCACATGGGATGCAAAGGTCGTACGGACAATTGAATGGCAGTCTGACGGTACCTCTATCATGGGAAATAGAATTGGCGTGATGCTGTGAGCTCCTGAGCACCAGATTGAGCAGAATTCAGACATGGCCAATATTCATTCCTCTTGACATGCTAAGATGCTTAGAAGTAGGGCTGCTGTGGTGCAGGGAGCCAGGCAAGCCAGGGGAGCTGAGCTTGCTACAGTACCCCACCTCGCAGGGGTCCCCCGCAATCGCTCACCTAGGTCTAGGTGAGAAGCTCAATTCCCGTCCAAAAAACTTTCGTCAGTCAACAGCGTCGCGATTGACATCATTTCCGTACTGCGCAAAGCCTTTGTTTGCACGCGGCGGTCATGGCGACCCAACAGACTCTCTTCTCCCCCGCCGAACTCGCCTACCTACACAGCTCGCTCTCCCTGCGACCGCCCATCCGCCCTGATGGCCGATCGCCGACGCAGTTTCGGCCGCTGACGGCAGAGACGGGGATCCTGCCGGGCACCAACGGCAGCGCACGGGTGTGCTTCTCTGACGGCACCGAGGCCATCGTGGGCGTCAAGGCAGAGATTGAGAAGACGGTCGATGCACTGGCGAGCGAGGATCTCGAGGGCGGGCGCGAACCGCAGCGGGGCAGCGGCGATGCAGACGACGAAAAATCAAAGGCGAGGGGGGACTGGCTGGAGATGACGGTGGAGATACCCGGGCAGCGCGACGACGACGCTTCGACGATTTTCCTGGCGGAGATGCTGCGGGAGGCTCTGCTCGCCGACGGCGAATTCTCGAAGAAGCTATGGATCAACAGACGCTTCCACTGGAGGCTATATCTCGACGTAGGTTCACGGACCCGTTGGCTGCGTTACGCATTTGCTAAATCGCCCTCACAGGTTCTCTTGATATCACCGCCGCTGTCATACCCGTTGCCACTCCTCTCCCTCACCACCCACCTCGCACTGCTCGCCACCAGGCTGCCTCGGTTAAAATCAGAGGGCGACGAGGACCCCATGTTCGACGACGACTGGGAGGCTTCGACGTTCTTGTACCCACGGGAAGGCGTCTCGACGGGGTCGCGGCCGCCAATCACGCTGCTGGTGGTGGCGGTCGGGGACAACATCATCTTCGACCCGGCCAAGGAGGAGCTCGCGGTCGCCGAGTCAGCGCTGGCCGTGTCCGTGTCGGAGGTCAGGAGGCAGAAGAAACAGGGGGCAATGGATGTTGACTCGGGCCGCGAGCTGCGACTGCTGTCCATGCGAACCGTCGACCCGCCGTCGAGGCTAACGCCGCCCGGCGTGCCCAACTCGGCCAACGTGGCGACAATCGGCGGGCCTGAGCAGACGCAGCAGCAGAAGTTGGATGGGCAGCCCGAGGAAGGCGTGTGGAAGGCGCCTCTCGGGGGCACAAAGTTTGGCGTCTTGGATGAAATCATACAGGCGGTCATGGCACCGGGGAGCGTGGCGCACGACGTCTTGGATGGTCTCGAGGGCGTTGAACTTGCATAGAGTCATGAATTGCCAGAACATGCTCAGGGTGCTGAGGCATCTTCACACGCGATGCAACCGGCGGCGAGGGGCGCAACGCACGGCTTGCCTGTCTTTGTACATAGATTCCCCTACAAGATACCAAACCACTTCTTCCTTGGCTTTTCCTCTCCCTCGGCCTTGGGTGGCACATCACGCCCCAAAGCAAGCGCCTCCAGCTCCTCCTCCGACTTTTCCTCGTCCTTGCCAAAGACTATGGAGACGGGGTCCTTGACCTCGATGCCGTGCATCTTCATGTAGTACTTGCGCTTGGCGACGTCGTCGAGGTTACGGGTGCGGTGCTCGCCGGCCTTGATAGCCTTGTCCTTTTCGTGCATGAGGATGACGTTCTTCCAGGCGGCGAAGAAGTAGGTGGGATGCTGCCACAGGTCCGAAATTGGGGGCGCGAGGTCCTTGAAGGGCGAGTTATAGGCGTAGTTCATGAAGAAGGTGTAAATGCCCATGGCGAGCAGCGTGCCCTGGTGCGGAGACTTGGTTAGAAACCACTCTTTGAACTTTGTCCACGGCGTTTCATGAAGAGATTTACCATTGTGATGAAGGTGTGCAGGAGCCGGCTGTGCCAGAACCAGTGCGACCACGAGCCCTCGGGAGCCATCATGCCCGGGTAATCTCTCTTGTTCTGGGCGGCAACCTCGGACGCGGTCAGCTCGGGCCCGTAGTGCCTGGGCATCGAGTTGCGCTTGAGCCTCGAGCCGTGCGACGGCGGGTTGAACTTGGCCGGCTTCTCGAGCACGATGGGCTTCTGCGGCTTGTCGGCCGACGAGGCGTAGCGGATGCGGATGTTCTGCGAGAGCGGGATGCGGACGCCGCGCCAGAGCGGGCCCTGCAGCGGGAGCAGGAAGCGCGGGATCACCGTCCTCGACGCCATGGTTGCGGACGAAGAATGCGCGAGATGTGATGCTCTGCCTTGCGGCAATGATGAGCTTGGGGCTTGGGCGGCGCTCGCGATGGCTTCCTTTCTTCTTTGTTGAGCGGCTGGCTCGTGCCTCAAATTGTTTGCCGAGCTTTCCCCGAGCCCTGCAGGCAACAAATGGCAACAAATGGCAACGGCCGGCGTGGCCTGAGGCTCCACACCCGGTTATCCGGGTTTGCCCGGAGCATATGATGTGGCTGATCGCGACACTGCGTAATTGCGGCGCGCTGATTGGCGGGTAGCCCAGCCACAGGTGGCTTTCGGCCCATGTGCCCAGGTTGCGCTGCAGCCGGGGGCCTGCGCTAGTTTCTCATGCTGTCATAAACTTCTCGGGTGCGCCTCACGATTTTTTTCCTTGATTCTCCTTCCCTCCCTATCCTCCCTATACCAAACCCCCACGATCCACGGACCGTCGACGCTCTCCGGTCTTCCTGACAACCTTATCTCTTACGACTTTAACGTCTCTCTACTTCACAACTAATCACAATGGCTGGCGGTAAGTCACCTACTCCTGACGCTCCCTTCCCTCGGATGAGCCGAGGTCGGTTGGTTGGACGAACCGAGAACGTCGTCGCCCATTGAGCTCGCGCCCGGCTATTTCTGAACAACGACGGGGGTTAAGACATCAGGGAGCGGCGGCGCGCGGTTCTGCTGTCGGCGGCGCATTCCCTAACGATGCGATCGCAATGAGCCATTTTACTCAGGCAAAGCGTCGCGGTCGTGCCCCTGATCGCAGCCGCCCGTTCAACGTCGTCGCTCTTCAGCCCAGGTTGTCTCTCAGCTACGCCTCCGCTTGCTCTTGGCCAACCGTCCTCGCTTCCTCATTTGTTCACTAGCTACCGAGAGAGACAACATTTGCTGACCAGCACCGCAGGCGACGAGAAGAAGGGTGCCAACCTGTTCAAGACGCGCTGCGCGCAGTGCCACACCGTCGAGGCTGGCGCCGGCAACAAGATCGGCCCTGCCCTGCACGGCCTGTTCGGCCGCAAGACGGGTTCCGTCGAGGGCTACGCCTACACCGACGCCAACAAGCAGAAGGGCATCGAGTGGAACGAGAAGACCCTGTTCGACTACCTCGAGAACCCCAAGAAGTACATCCCCGGCACCAAGATGGCGTTCGGTGGCCTGAAGAAGGAGAAGGACAGGAACGACCTGATTGCGTAAGTTGACACCACTGTCCGGCGAGCACCTCGCCACCGGGCCGCACGCGCACGATTAATTTCCCTGGCTGACATCCGATGCAGTTACCTCAAGTCCTCTACCAAATAAGCGGCATCCTGCGGTGTGTAATTATACGTCCACAATTTCTTTGATAGACGGGGACGCGACGATTGTACTATAGACGAACCCTTAGAATAGTCTGAGGCACCTACGACGTGCTTGTACTCATTCAAACTCCTCTTTGACGCCATTTGCCGTTCTTTTGTCAAGCCTTGTTGACACAGATGCCCATGCATGCCTTGCCTATGACGAAGTGAGATACGGTGGCAGCGTGGACGGATGTTTGCGGATCCTAACGCTAGGAGGATGACTGGCGCGGCCTGCTCAAAGCCGCCGTTGGCTCACGGAGATCTCCAGCGGCTGGAGTCTTGTTCATAAAGTTCCCCAGTTGCATCGGTTGGCAGATTCTATTAGCACGTGCCTTCTAGCCATAAATGCAGTAGCTCTAAGTTGGAACAATGCCGTCGGAGACGTTACTCGTACGGCTGTTCATGCAATGCAACGCCGGGATATCAAGAATCTACGCCAGTAACCCAAGTCCGACACCACGCCGCAGCGGCCCTCTAAGCACCCCGCAGCCTGTAGGAAGCAGCATCCCTCACGCTCGCGCGCGTGTTCTCCAGCGCAAACTCCCAGTCGGCCGCGGTGATTACGCGCGCCTCACCAGGGTCCGCCAAGCACCTGTCGAGAGCTCTCTGAGCCGCCTTCGTGTGCAGGCCGCTGAGGTCGGCTCCGCTGAAGTTGGAGCAGCGGGAGTCGAGGGCGACGGCCTCGAGATTCTCCAGCACATCTTCGGGGGCCTTCTCGTGGTTCGAGCGGTAAATAGTGCGCAGGATGTCCACGCGCTCGCGGGGCGTGGGGAGGTCCACGAGGAGCTGGACGCTGAGGCGGCCGGGCCGAAGCATGGCCTCGTCAATCATCTCCGGCCGGTTCGTGGTTCCGATAACGTATATGCCCGTCCGGTCCTGGGCGCCGTCGAGCTCCGTGAGGAGGGCGTTGACGACTCTGGCTCCAGACTCTGTGGATGAGTTGCTGCGCGGGGGCGCAATGGAGTCGATCTCGTCGAAGAAGAGGATGCACGGCGTGGAGGAGCGCGCTCTCTGGAACAGCTCCCGAACTGCTCGCTCAGACTCTCCCACGTACTTGTTCAACAGCTCGGGTCCGTTTATCAATATGAAGCTTGCCTGGGCTTCGTTGGCGACGGCCTGCGCCACCAGCGTCTTGCCGCACCCGGGAGGTCCCCACAGAAGGACGCCGGCCGGCCGTGTCAGGCCGAACTCGCGATAGAGGTCCGGGTTCTTGATGGGGCCGACGATGGACGACTGCAGCTGTTTCCGAGCCTCGTCCAACGCGCCGACCTGCTTCCATGTGACGCTGGGTATCACGGTAAAGCCCTCCTTCCTCAGCGAGGGCGTAAAACCTTTCAGCGCTTCCTTGAAGTCGTCCATGGTAATCGAATCGGCTGTTTGCGGGTTTAAAATTGGCTGGGCAAAAAAGGACGCATCAAATTCGGATATGTCCGCTGAGTCCTTGTCCAGCAGCCGGGTGTGGAGATCGAGCATGGTATCAACGGGGTTGCTTTGCCTCGCGGCTCTCCTCACAAGTCTCTTTCCTGCCAGGGTCGTGATGGCCGCCAGGTCGGTGCCGACGTATCCGTGCGTCATGTTGGCAAGCTCAGCCAGATCCACGTCGTCGGACAGCTTCATCCTCCTCGTAACAACTTTCAGTATGTCGTGCCGTGCTGCGCAGTCGGGGACTCTCATTTGAACGCATTCGTCAAACAGGCCAAACGCAAGAACACTTGGGTCGACATCTGTGATCCTGGAAGTCGTGGCCATGGCCAGGACGTGGCCATCAATCCCTTGACGTCTTCGAATACGCTCCATCTGCTTCGCGAACTCAGCCACGGCCTTGGCATGATGCTCGTTGTGGCTGGCGGAACCGTGCTTGGACATGACCTTGTCGATCCTCTCGATGAATATGATGCTCGGGGCGAGACTCAAAGCCATGTCGACGGCCTCGGCAAGGCTCTTTGCGATGCGCTCAGGGTCTCGCAGGCAGTCGGCCAACGACACTATGGGCACCCCGATCTTTGCCGCTACATTTCTCACGAGAGACTTCTTTCCGGTGCCTGACGGTCCAGACAGAAGTATGCCTGAGCTCAGGGACACCTTGCGGCTCTCGAACAGCTCCGTGCCTCTCAGCAAGCCCCAGGTGTCTTCCAGAAGTCCGCGGTAGATGTCGCCCAAGCCGGCCAACGGTACCTCCTGCTCCGGACTCTCAACTTGAAAGCGGTTTGATTTTTGCGGCTTCTTCGTCTGTGGTTTTTCCTGCTTGGCAGGTGATGTTTCGTCCCCGGCGACAGCTCCGTTGACGGCGGTCTCGGGACCGCTGGCTCTGTCATCCTTTTCGTCGGCCTCGGCTTGAATTCGGCGCTTCTTAGTCGCCGGCATGTCGCTGGCGCTGGCGCCCCGCGGGGCAGTATCAATGCCCCAAAGCTTCGTCATCTGGCGATTCAAGAGAAACCTCTCGTCGCCCGACTTGGGCGGCTCAGGCTCGTCAATAGCCGCCTCGGAGTCGTCCGACTCTTGTTGCTCCTGCTTGCGAATTTGGAGGGCTCGATCTATCGCATCTTCGAGCGGCCGCTTCTTCTGCCTGCTGAGGCTCGAGTTTGATCGCTTGATGGCGTCGTAGGCGGCCGGGACGGTCTTGAAGGGCCTGTCGTCGTTGGCTGCCTCGAGCTTCTTGAGGATCTGATAGACGTCGCGCTCGAGCGGGTTGCGGAAGCCGATGCGCGGTTTGGGCGTGCCGAACGGGGACATCTTGTCCTTGACTCCTCGCTTACACCGAGCCAAGATGCGCGGCACCGATGGGTCCCATAGAAGAGTTGAAGTGTCGTTGCAGAGTTGGCGTCAGATTTCGAAGACCCGACGACGCTGGCCCAGAAAAGTTGGGACTCCCCGCCAAATTCTCCAGAGAGCGAGTCTTATCGATAAGAGTGGAGGACCCCGGAGAACACGCCTGCAAGAGCCCAGAGATAGATCTGATAATGCTATGCAAAGTTCTGTATAAAGAAATTTCCAATGCTGGTGAAAGCGTTAGGACTGCGAAAAATTGAAGGCGACAGTGTTCTTGACGCGGAATCTTCAGCAGCAGCAATACCGAGTGAGGCCGAGGCCCTCCAGCCGTGTCGCATCGCCGCCAGAGCTACATGTACATGTACTCCGTACATGTACCTGCTTGAGAAGAGGCAATCCAACCCGAAGTGAGATTCGCCTTGATCGATCCGAACGCTTGGAATGAGGTGATCCACAGAGACCTTTGCTTTCCTCGTGCCCGCCGAACATTCTGGCCCTCCCCGGGCCAGCAGACATGGCTCATGGCTCGTCGCCCGCCGCTGGGGCTAGTACCACTCGGGCCGTGTCCCCAACGGCGCCACTTCGCTATCATCGAGGCGGGCCCGGCTATGACGACCTGCTCGCTTGCGACAAACACCCACCATCCGTAACACCCACAACGACCGCAACGGCTGGCAACACGACGGCTGGACTGGCTCCAGCGCCCGCCACCACATCATGGGCGGCAACGCGAGCAAAGTGACGGCCCAGGACAAGTAGGCGCCTCCCCTCTCGCAGCTCCGCCGAGTACTGACCGCCCCAGGGCGATCCTGGACATGAAGAACCAGCGCGACAAGCTGCACCAGTACCAGCGCCGCATCACCGACCTGACGGACAAGGAGACGGACATTGCGCGCCAGATGCTCGCCAAGGGCGACAAGAAGCGCGCCCTGCTGGCCCTGCGCCGCAAGAAGTACCAGCAGACCCTGCTGGCCCAGACGGACGCCCAGCTCGAGCAGCTCGAGAAGCTGACGTCCAACGTCGAGTTCGCCCAGATACAGAAGGACGTCGTCTTCGGCCTGCAGCAGGGCACCAAGGTGCTCAAGGAGATCCACGCCGAGATGGGCGGCATCGAGCACGTGGAGAAGCTGATGGGCGAGACGGCCGATGCCATTGCTTATCAAAAGGTTTGCCCCATCCTCAACGGCAGCCAAGGTTCCGAGTCGGATGCTGACCGCCCGCGCAATAGGAGATCAGCGAAATGTTGGGCGGCCGCATCTCCAACCAGGACGAGGAGGAGGTCGAGGATGAGCTCGAGGCGCTGCAGGCGGAGCTGGAGCGCGAGGGGCACGAGCTGCCGTCGGTCCCCAAGCGGCTGCCCGAACCCGAGAGAGAGGCGGAGCAGCAGCCGGCGAGGACGAGGCAATCCGAGAGGCAAATGCTGGCGGCGTGAGGGCCAGCGCGGGCCGTGTTTCTCTTGTGAAGAGGCATTTCTGGCGATACATAGAGACGGGCGGGGGCGACACAGCAGCAAAGCACTCATACACCGGCGTTCTGGAACTTTAGCATTACTATTCGAATACTCCTTTCTTTTCCTCTTGGTCCCGGTTCCAACCCCCTGGACTTGCGCAACTGTTATAAGCCACCGTACTTTGCGATGAGCGCTTTGGACAAGGTCATCACGCCCTCACGGTAGCCTCCCCCAAACATGGCGAAGTGATTCAAGTGGTGGTATCTTGCGTCGTCGTCAGCATCATACGGCCGTCATGGGGCGCGTTGCAACTCACAGCTCGTACAGCAGGACTCGGTCCTCCCACTCATCCTTGGGTTCCGCCTTCGGCACCGCCATCTCGTACTCCTTCCAGAAACTGCCGCCGCAGCCGCCGAACATCCTCATGATGCCGAGCTCGTACTCTGAGTGGCCGTACACGGCCGACGGGTCGAAGACGACCTCCTCGGCCCCGCCCTTGCCGCCGATCTGGCCCCGCGAGTGGTTCCCGCTCCAGAGGTCGCCATGGACGACGACGGGGGTGATGTTTTTGACGCGGTCTTTATCGAGTAGATGCGGAACAACTCTACTAGCTACTGCTTCGACGACGCTCGCCAGCTCGCCATCGGGGCCATTGTTCTTGAGGGCTGCGCGGAGAATGCTCCGTATCCTGTTGTTGGCGTAGAAGTCTGCCCACGAAGCCTTCCACGAGTTGTCCTGCGCCGTCTCGCCGCAGCACGTCGGCACGGGGAACCCAAACATGGGCGTGTCGTAGCCCTCTGGTATTGGCGCGGGCGTCGTGTGCAGCTTCGCCAGCTTCGCCGCCAGGGAGAGGCCCGAGCCGCTGGGGGCCGAGCAGCCGAGGTCGAGAAAGTCGGTGGCGAGGAAGAACTTGTTTGGGGCCGACGCCATGGGCCCGTGAGCGTGCGACTTGGGGCAGAAGTTGGGGACAGCGTCGTGGATGGCGTTGAGGGAGGCATGCTCGCCTGTTGCAGCGTGGCGTTAGTCGCTCTCGCAACGACCTGCCAGGGTGTGTACGAACCGCGAAACATGAGCTCAGCCTCCTTGCCTGTGCCAGTCTTGATAAAGTAGTTGACCGATTGGCCGTCTACGGTACTCGACAGCTTGTAGGTCGACGAGAAGCCGGAGCCGCCGTGGGAGGCAATCTTGGTCAGGCGGGCATCCAGCCCGAGCGCCTCGAGAATCGCTGGGTCGACGCTTGGAGACATGACTGGGAATCTAGATGTGTCCTCGAACACTTCGGCTCACAAACGATTGACGGCGTTGGGTGAGGTGATAATCAGCACATTTACGGGTGGCCGAGTGACGTCAATGGCACCCATGTACAGAGCACACGGCTTGGGCTTGGCTGCTGGGTTGAGACATCAACAAGACTGCTCAACACATCCAGACAAAACACTGATTATGATCTTGAGATAAAAGAGGATCGATAATGCTGTTTTCTAATGAAACATTGTACACGCTGTAGTCATTATAGCGGCGGCAGGAGGCGGACAAAGTAGCCTTAGTCGAACCCGGCGTGTTTCCAGCCCCACCTCCGGCAGCCCTCCGAGAATTCGGGCCCCGGCCCGCTGAAACGGCGGACAAAGACGCAAAATCCATCCTTGCCCTGCATCACGCTAACACTCGCAAATACTTGCAGAATCCATCGTTGGCTCTTGCATGCAGGCACCTCCAGCAACCGGAAGTGTGCCGTCGAGAACGCCGTTACATGCTGATAAAGGTATAGCCCATAAGAACTCCCGGAGGAGACACCCGTAACGCCTGAATGCCATGCTCGTTTGCACGAGCAGACTGTCTGTCAATGCATCTACGGGCTTTTGACGACCCTCTCAATGTGCGTTATCGTGATTAAAGTATCTTCGCTGCTGACGGAGCTTGCGTCTGCGTCCGATATGCTGCTGGTGCTTGCCGCCGCGCCGTGTCTCCGGGCTTCTTGTTGCCGGGGCATGGGTGCGGGGAGGTTGTAGCACGATGCGCAGGGGCATGTCGGCGTGTAGGTGAGCGGCGGAGGAGGCGTGAAGTGGCGTGCGAACCATCCGGGTCGTTGTGAAGGCATGTCGGTGTTGGAGATGGGTGGGTAGGTCCTCGATGGGGTAGGATTGGGTGATGCTGTTGTAAGTTGAAAGTAGAGTGATGTCTACTCTGTATAAGCTGTGCCTGGCGATGCTCGTGTGCCAGAACCAGTCTAGAGCTCTGGACGGGGACGCCACGCGTATTTATATCCTTCCAACGGTCCTGCCGGACCGCCCTTGGGCTGTCATCGTCAGGCTCAGTGGGGACAAGATCGAATTCTCTACAACATCTTCTCAAGAAACATGGCAAATTGGGTGTATACGACTCAGAGCCCTCAAGCAGTTCCACCTTTTTTGTCCAGCACACTGGTCACTTACACCAACGAGTCGTCGCGCCATAGCCGAACATTGCCGAGCAGCCTTGCTCTCGACCTTGTATGGAGCACGGAGGCCCTCCAATGGGACCTGCCAAGCGAGCCGGGCTCAATTCTGGCCGCAGGTCTCGATGAGACGTCATTGCCAACTTTGTTATTCCCGGTGGTCTGGTGTCCGAGTTTGTGCCGTCGACGGCTGTGGCGTTGCGCCGTCGATCGGACAGCGTTCGGGGGTCCGTCGGGATTCGCCGAGCTAGCCTCGAGCCTCTCATCAAGCGACAAGCCACCACCACAGCTCCAAGACAATGGCGATGCCGGACCTCGAACGCGGCACCGCAGATACTACGTAGAAATGGATGCTACTTTGCCTCATTTGGTACACGGCGGGGTCAGGGCTGGAGCTGCTGCCACCGACGAACTGCCACCTCTTCATCAAAACGATGACGAGAAGTCGTCGAATGTAACCCAGGGAATGCTGTACACTATCCTAATATATTACCGCTTCATAGGATACTCTCTGGCTCAAAGCAATACATCTACAGGAAATCAGTCATTTTCCAAGGCGGCATCCATTCCCGCGGCTGGGGTGGAGGGCCTTGATCTTAAGCCACACCACGAAACTTACACACCCCGGTCTTGTGTGCTGGGTTGGGCTCAGAAGTGCATTGGATAATTCTGCACAGGCCAATCGAGGCCCCATCCAACCTGACACGTCCGGCAATAAACAACCATTCGTCCGAGACGGACGGTAGCCGACGTGTGCCGACAATGTCGAAGAGCGTGCCATACTGGCCCTGCGACCGACATACGGATCATGACATAGTTGCATATCAAGTCTCCACGATCACTCCAGTCGTAGGAGCAACGGACCGGCAGGAGTCCGTCAACGCTGTTCGAATGTAACACCAGTTGCCGGCCCGGCACACCCGTATGCGCAAAGTGACACCATTGAAGGCTGGGAGAGGACCACGGCACCGAAGGTCGCCACATAAGAGGACACGTCTGGCCGTTTCAGCAAAATTGGAAACCAACACAATGTCCGGACACGATCCATCATGCAAAGTTGATGCATATATGCTATAGCACAGTTCACTCATTCGCGGCCCTCAGGTCGTTTTCACTAGTCCACCCGCCCAAGAAAATATTACACGGAATGTCGACTACCAGTCCCTGACATGCCTTTCTAGATACCCAAGGAGAACTCAACGCCAACATCAATGTCGCGGGCTGCAGCCATGTTAGCAATGTCCAGCACGGATATGCGTCCGGGCGGGAAGGCGACTTACCCAGCTTGACCATCTTGGACAGCTGAACGGACTTCTCGGCCGCGCTCTGCAGGTCGTCAATGGAGAAGATCTTCATGCCAGACTCGTTGATCAGCTTGTGGGCCTGGTCCACGTTGGTGCCCTGCAGACGGGCGATGATGGGGATCTTCAGGTTCAGCGCCTCGGCCGTCTGGATGAGGCCGGTGGCGATGTGGTCGCAGCGGACGATGCCGCCAAAGATGTTGACGAAGATGGCGGTGACCTTGGGGTCGCTGGTGATGAGCTCAAAGGCCTCCCGGATGGCCGCGGGGGTCGCGCCGCCGCCGACGTCCAGGAAGTTGGCGGGCTGGCCGCCGTTGAGCTTGATGATGTCCATGGTAGCCATGGCCAGGCCGGCGCCGTTGACGAGGCAGCCAATGTCGCCATCGAGCTTGATGAAGTTGAGGCCAGACTTGGCAGCGCGAACCTCGTCGGGGTCCTCCTGGGTGGTGTCGCGCCACTCGAAGACCTCCTTCTGGCGGAAGTCGGCGTTGTCGTCGAAGCCGAACTTGGCGTCCATGCACAGGACCTGGTGGTCCGACGTCTCGGACAGGGGGTTGATCTCGATCTGGGTGGCGTCGCGCTCGAGGAAGATCTTGTAGAGCTTCTGGATGGTGTCCTTGGCGTCCTCGATGCACTGCTCGCTAAAGCCCAGCTTGGTGGCGATGCCGCGGGCGACCTCGTCGGTGACGCCCGCGTTCATGTCGACGTAGGTGGTGATGATGGCGTCGGGGGTCTCCTTGGCAACCGTCTCAATGTCGACACCGCCCTGGGACGAGGAGACGATGACGGGCTGCTGGGAGGCGCGGTCCATGAGGATGGCCAGGTAGAACTCGCGGCGGGCGAACTTGCGCTCGCAGATGTAGACGGCATTGCACAGACGGCCGCCAGCGCCGGTCTGCTTGGTGACGAGCTTGTGGCCGATCATCTGCTGGGCAAACATCTCGGCTTCGTGGGGAGAGTAAATGACGCGGACGCCGCCCTTGAGGCCGTTGTCGAAGGTGCCCTTTCCACGGCCGCCGGCGAGGACCTGGGCCTTGATGACCATGTCCTCGGTGCCGATCGTCTTCGCGACCGCCTTGGCCTCCTCGGCCGTCTTGGCTACGGAGCCCTTGGGGACACCAACGCCATACTGTTGGAGACGAAGCTCTGGTCAGCAACCGGCAAAGCAAGGTTGGCATCGCGGGCCAAGGGGAGACGGTCGGTGCTTTACCTTTCGCAGCAGGTCGGCAGAGAGGTACTCGTGAATGCTCAAAGCTCGGCGTTGTTGGTGAGCGAATTGAAGCTGTATTTGGCGACGGTGGTCAGCAGCTTGTCCGGGACAGGAGGCAGATGAAAAAAAAGCTCGCGGCGCACCTTGGAGGCGTTCAGGGCCGACGCCAGGGCGCGGCTGCGGCCGATGTTGAACATTCTGGGAGGAGGCGACGGTCGCCAATTGGGAGAAGACGGGGAGCGGGAGATTGGCGATGAGGCAGAGGGGAGAGTTGACGTCGTTGGCTGTACCAAGCAGAGAAAGCAACCTCAAACTCGCTCGATCGGGAAGCAATGGCAGTGTCTCAGGCCTGGACCCGGGATTCGCCGGCGGCAGGCGGAAAAATGTTTCTGCCGCCGCCGCGATAGCCGATTCCACTGCACTGAAATTACCGTAGCGCCTTGGCGCGTCCCGACGAAGGATTAACGACGTTGGAAGGTCTGTATGTACGGACGAAGCACGAATAGATGCAAGTTTTCATCTGCAATCCTCTGTTTCTCATTGTTTTAGCCTGCCATATCTAGCATGGCCTATTTAGCAAGTTAAGCAAGTTGATGCCGAAGTTTTGGCATCCATGTTTGCCCCCGCGTGGCCAGTTCCGCGTCCTGTGCAGCCCTCTACCTACTCGTAACCGTCACTAAGCTCCAACGAACAGGCAGGCAGAATTCGGGTACTTTGACATGGGGATCATTGATAAGGCTTCTGCCATGCGTCCCGCCTCGTCCACGACGATGAGGTCGGGTGTCCAGCTGTTGCAGTGGTTTGCAAACTGGGCGAGCGCGACAGGCGTGCCAACGACTATGTCACAGTCCAGAGCAGTGTCAATGAGAAGCTCACGGGCACTCTGTTCGAACGCGTTGAGGATTCCGCGGACGGTCGTGGGATGTTCTCGTCGGTGTTTCTGGTGTTCCAAAAAGTGTGAGTACTTGACTGGGTCTGACAGAGCGCGCATCTTTGCTAGCTCCGACAGAGAATCCGCAACTGCCGCGGGCGAAGTTGCATTGTAATGGCGCATCCGGACAGCGTGATGATGGCGAGCCATTTGTCGATACGCGCGTGGCAGGTTCTCCAGATCCTCCGGTTCCTTGGGCATCGAGGGTTCGACTTGCAGCATGTTCGAAAGTTCCGCTTGGTAAGGGAAGACATGCGCAATCAGCTTTCCTTCACAGGCGACCTTGAGGCGCTCAACCGCATCCTTGACCAGGACGTTTGATGGCGCTGTCCAGGCTACGCGACCATTGCCGACGGTTTTCTCAGCAGGCGCGCTGTCCTCTGCAGCTTGCATGGAAGAGGCATCGCGAGCGAGAAATTGATCTTGCGCATGCTCTCGCGCTTTGCGGGCCTCGTCACGCTCGCGTTTGCGTCGCAGATTCTGGAGCTCAGGGGCCTTTGCGCGGGCAGAAGCTGCGACGCCTGTCCAGGTGTGTAGCGATGGCTCCTCGTTGTCCATGAGTACCGCCGCCTCGATTTTTTTAAGCTCGTGAATGTGTTCCTGGATGTCGACTGCCTGCTCTTCAACCCGAGGAGCCACAACGTTTTCCGGAGCACGCCATCCGCTGCCCGGAGGTTGAGACACGACTGCGTCGCAGATGGCGACAGCCAGAGTAGTCTTGCCAGAGCCTGGGCATCCCATGACCGTGACTCGGCCAGCTCTGGTCTTTCTGAGGGATAAAATTGCCTCTCTCTGTTCTCCTTCGTAAACGCCTTGATCAAGGCGCTGTTGAAGAGCGGGAAACGCCTCCAACAAATTACGCTCGTACCTGCGGTCAAAGTGGCCGAAGTTGATGCTCCAGTCCCACCAGGCACCTGCCGCAGTTTCGGGATTGAGTGCGTTCAATGCAGTGATAGCATCGCACTCAGCTTTGGCAGTCGCGTCAGATGGAAAATAATAAATCTTGACCTCAAAGGCGTCCTTCTGGACTTCGTCATCAAGCAGACGCGACAGAAATGAGCTCAAAGAGTCGGAGCCAGGAATCTGCGTATGCGGAATCTTGTAAAGAGCTGGCGGCGCCCGGAGTCCTGGGATCCAGTTGGGTTGAGCCGGCGTTCGAATGTGGAACATCGCCAGATCTGCCACGACACCGGCGGGCAACGGCAACCGAGTTGCCTTGAATGAATCGCCGACGTCAGATTCAACCTGCTCAGGTATGAAAACACCGCGTTCCTTGACCCAGACACGAATTCGCTCGACCCATTGCAGGTCATCTTCATCGGGCTGTCGTTGCAATTTGTCGGCCCACGACAAGGCAATGTGGTATCGGCACTGTGCGGTATCCAGTCGCGGATGCTCAGCACGAGTCTTCTCATCCACATCAGCCTCGGTGACCACCAGGCTAAACAGGAATTCTGCAGCATTTCCACAACGAGTCTTGTCCTCAATGTTTACGAGCTTTGCCTCAAGCTCGGCGATTTTGTCGATTGGCGGATCTTTGGCCTCATTCAGCTTTCCAAGCTGCGCTTCCATCTTGGCTTTCTCAATTTGCCCTTCCTTTTCGGCATCCCACAAGACGTTGTAGATCTGGTCACCTATCTTGTGGATCTGTCCTTCTGAAAACTCATCAAGTGTCGGGCGTGGCCGATGAGCACGTGGTACCCCCAGAAACATATCTGCCGTTTGATCAATCTGAGGCAGGAGCTCTCGAATTCCAGCCTGGTTGACAAAGATGAAATGGCCTCTGACTGTGCCATCGGCCGGGATACCAAACTCTTCGATGTCGTTGGGGTCGGATGCCCACTTCGACAGCATGTCTGGGATTGCAACTGCAGGCATGAGACTTTTCAACAGTCTCATTGCCATATCGTCCTGAGCTTCGAGCTCTTCAACCGCGCCAAATATCAGAGAGACGGTGCGATGAGCTTTGTCAGAGAAGGTAGTGACAGCAGGGAAAGGTTGTTCCGGGCGCTTGACATCGGTATTCACATTCTCAAACGTCAGGTCATCGGCGCCAAATCGAGTCTGACTGAGGATCTCGCGGTATAGATTCATAGCTGCGGTCTTTATACCCGACCAGTGGCCCAAGACGTCCAAAGGCTCGTTTAGCTGGGGTCGAGGTAAAGCGATTGAGATCGTGATCTGTAGGTTGGGGGGGTTGCATTTGGAAGGTTGGAAGGTTCAAGGTTAAGAGGTGGTCGGAGGGAAGAGAAAGCTGTGGAAGGGAGGAGAATTTTTCTCGGTGCACACGTCGAGGAGAGGGTTCTATTGTGTTCCCTAGCAACAGCCACCTTACCGCGTGAACAGCTGTCGGGCGTTTGCAATGAGCTACACTGGACAGGGGTCAGGCGCTGCGGTGTCGAGTGAATTCGGCGTTACCTGTGGGTGCTGAACGATCGAACTTAACCCGATTCGAGTTTCGCCTTTAGGATTCTGGAAGAAGAAAGAGTCCATATGGAGGTTGTATAGTCGAAAGAACGGGAGGATTTTAACGTCCATGTTGAGGTCGTAGACTCAAAAGAATGGGAGGAGTTTAGAAAAAACTGCTTCTGGCTGAAGTCGGCACAGCCAGGGCCTTCGTCAAGCTTTTCAGGTGACGGTATGGTGCACTTTGACAATTGTGTGATGCTGTGCGTTGGTACTCCGCACCCGACACTTTTAGTTGTTTCTCCCGTGAAGGTTTGTCGCTACTCTCTCATCTCAATGAGCCATAGCTCTAGCATTGCGATAGCGGCTGCGCAAGACGGCTGCTGAACTCGCCAAGGTGGTAACCCAGTGTGAAAAGCGACTCAGACTCGACAGTCTGAGGTCTTGCATGTTGCAAGAAATGAATCCTTGCAATGACAGTCAGTCAAACAAGAAATGCGAGTGCGATGTTCTCATAACCCGACTTACCTGGGGACCGGATTCTTGATCTGTCAGAGGCTTTGATTTCCAGATGACGCAGAGGAGAAATAAAAACTCGCCTGAGCTTCAAGGGAAATAAGCGTGGCCCTTCGGGCCACGCAACGGAAGTGGTTGGCAACTCCTTCTTGTTGTGATGAAAGGTGAAGAGTTCCAAGGCCGAGTCACCTGTTCTTAGTGGTGCATTTTACAGTACACTGCACTGTCAGGAACCATCACGTAATCTTTAGGTTTCGCCGCCACTATGCAGAGTGCCAAGGAACGCAGTTACAGCACCACGTATAGCTATTTGAGTTTCAGTCAGTTGTACGATGATGATTGAAGTACTTCTCAAAAGACAAGAAACTATACAGAGAGCAAGGCCCATACAAGTCGTTCCAAGTCGCCCATGTCCGAGCATGCTCACACCCACGCTTCCCAAGGCGTGCCCAGCACCCTGCCCTTGTCATCGAACTTAATGCCCTCACTTCTCAGCAGCTTCCTCTTTTCGTCGAGCGTGATGCCCTCGCCATCGCGAGGCCACTTGCCCTTGAAACCGCCGAGAGTCATACCCGTGGCGACAACGCGGTGGCAGGGCACGCCCGGGGCGAAAGGGTTGCGCCGCAGCGCATTTCCGACAGCGCGCGGCGAGGAGCCCAGGTGCGCGGACAGCAGGCCGTAGGTCGTGACGTGACCTCGTGGGATCCCGCAAAGGGCGGTCCATACGCGTTTCTCAAAGGCGGTGCGGTTGGACTGCGCGATGAGGGTGAGTTGAGGCTGCATGTCGTCGGGGGCGGCGGCGGGGGCGGCGGCGGCGACGGGGCTCGCGGCGAGCTTGACACTGGCACTGTTCCTTGTCGTCGTCTTGGCGATCTTGGGGACGGGTTGTGAGGATGAGCCCTCCTGCTTGCGCTTCTTGCCTGTGGCGGCCATTTATTCGAGCGGAAACAAATCAAGAATTCCGGTGGTTGAGTGACGGATACTTGATAATTGGTAGCGTGTAAGTGAAGTCAGCGGCCAAACGAGCACAGCAGTAATAGTATTCAGAAACTGGAAAGTCTGGCTCCCAAAAGAAGCGATGAGGGTATATAAGTACTAAATCAACAAAGTTCGAACGATCCTGGAGCCGTGCAGTTTTGCCGGGCGAAAAGGTGGACGCGTGAACTGCCGTTTAGAATGACAAGGGCAAGGCGCGTGGCGAAACGTGCCCAAACATCAAAAGCAACGCCCAAAAACCCTCCGGCGACGCCAAGTCAGCGCCAAGTCACGTGGGCAATGTTAAGAGGTTTGGAATCATGGAGTGGCAAGGGTGGGCAGCTCGTCGCCCTCTGGAATTTTCTTTTGCGATGGCAGAGCGTACCATTTCGAAAGCAACGGTGCGTGACTCATTACTGATGTACAGTCGCGGTGTCGATGAGGCACCATGGCGCAGGCCGCAGGTCGCGCGGCGGGTCTCGATGACATGACTTACAAGAGTGGTAATATTGAAGACAAAATGTTGGTAGGGCAACTTTGCGTGCCTTTCTAGACTAAACGCCAATGTTGCGCCGAGTAATGCTATTTACTCATCCTTGATGCTCTTCCGGCACCATGGCCGTGGCCCGCCTCAGCCCCGGTATCCAAAATCTTCTAGTGGAAAAGCAGGTGGCGACTCCAGTGTCTCCGCATGCAAGACTTCCAAGCTCGATGCGAGCATACACGCCTGCTCTTCTCTTTCATTCCAGTATCCGTTTCAAACTTTATTGAATTGTCGTCATCGTACAGCCTCGTCGCTAAGCTGGCCCTTTCTCATGCAGGGCGCAGAGGGCATCGACCCTGCTACTATACCATGAACGACTCGCCGCAGCCGCATTGTTCCTCTGTGTCTGCATTAGCTTCGTGATCCTGCGTACCAGCAGCTTGGGGCTGAGAACATACTTATGTTGGGATTCTTAAAGACAAATCGCTGGTTCAGCTTGTCCTCGGCCCAGTCCATCTCGGTCCCGATGATGCTGAACAGAGCCTTGCTGTCGATGAGGACCTTGACGCCATCTTGCTCCACTGCCTCATCGAAGGCGCCCGGCTTGTCGACGTATTCGAGGTGGTAGGCCAGCCCGCTGCACCCTCGGTTGCGCACGCCGACCTTGATGAGCTTGGGCTCGGGCTGGTCGAGGAGCGTCCGCAGCTGTTCCACTGCCGACGGGGTGAGCTTCATGGCTGCCTTGCGCGCGCGTAGCTCTCGTCGCGGCCGCGCTGCCTTTGGCTTCGACAAGCCGGCCTCAGTCTTGTCGGCGGCGGCTGTTTTTGGTGGCGACGAGTTGGCCTGGGCTGAGGTGGCGGGGCTCTGGGTCGTCTGCTTCTGCGTCGCCGTCGCTGTCGTCGGCGGCGGCGGGCGCGTCTCGTGGACCCGCGGCAGGGGCTCGGGCTGGGCTATAGGAGTGTCGCGTATGTCGCTGCTCCTCTGGGCGCCCGACGTGTTGGTCGGCAGCGAGTAGGAGTGGTAGTAGGCTGAGGCGGCGATTCTGCTCGGCGCCGACAAAGGCCGAAGCGAGTGGCGACTCAGTCGCAGGGCGACTCGAGCCGCGGTGAAGGAGATGCTCATCGCGGTATCATGGAATTGTAGGCTGGGTGCGTTTGTTGGGGAGCAGAGCGAGAGCGGCGAGGTTGTGGAGGAGGAGCGCGCATTATGATGCCGGATTTCAAAGCCGCAAGTCCGGAGAAACAGAGCGGCAAATGGGGCCATTCAAGTCGGCTGACGGGTCTGCGAGGCACACTATGACATGATGGCCAATGCCGGCTTCTGCCGAGCCAATCCGGTTCCGAGAATTGCTAAGCCATGGCAAGTCAGAGTCCTTTCTCGTCCTTTCACGTCGCCCACGCTCAATGGAATAGGTCAAAATGGACTGGATGCAAGTCGCATCTAAATTCAACGGGTTTCCGTATTTGGATACTTAGTTCGAGGCTGATGGGGGGACAAGAGGCGAGCAGAGGAATGGCTACAGCACGTTCTCTCAGCGACCAAGTCCTGTCCCTACCCTATAGTCAACATCTGCCACAATCCTCGGCCATCGTTCAGAGTTGAGTAATGAAAGTTAATCCAACCATCAAGGGAGTATGTATGTTGCCTCTTCTTTCTCGGAGATTTACTTCCATTTGAGATAGGTGAGCAGGCGAAGGGAGCCCAGGTAACTTCCAATTGAGAGGCTTTCACTTTACTTTGGTACACAGTAATGGGGGGATCACATGTGTCTCCAGCAACAGCTTCCAACAAGTGAGCCAGCCATTCTGTGCTCACAGGGGTAACCAAAACACGGCTCTCAATCAGGCCATTCCCTCGGCACCCCAGGGGTGAAAAACGCCCCCTTAACCGGAATGTGTACTCCGTACTTCGCAAATCACCAAATAGGGGTATGTGGAATGACACGGTGGCCGTGTCCAGCCAGTAGACAAGACACACTCGCAAGCTCTGAGAAAAGCCAGACAGGAAGCGGCACTGAGAGACTCAAACCTGCTGCATGGAACGCGTGCGCACTGTTTAGAACCGAGCTTCAGAGCATAACGGGGAGCCAATCCAACGGTGATATCAATGTTGGGCCTCTTCGGAACCAACAGCACCCGCTGCTGCCGTACAGTGTAAAATCCCCACCCATACTGTAGAGGCGTTGTGGAAATGCGTATACAGTGCATACAGTTAATCTGATGGCACCGTGCGGCCCCACGGCGGCCGAGCTGCTGATAGTGCACCCAACTTCCGGCTATCTTCCACGACGGTAGGCAGGCTTGAAGCTCCCCCAACTCGGTCCCCCCATGGAGGCGTCACCTCTCACGCGCCAGCCTCCGCCCGAGGTGTTCACGCCCAAGATTGTCCAGCTGTACTCTGCTCTCTTCAAGGTTTGCTAGCCTGGTGCCCCTTGCCGCGCACATGCGCTCCGAGCTCGTCGACTAATGCTTCGCCCCTCAGGTATGCGCTACCCGTGCCACGATGCACGCCTCGGCTGAACTGAAACCGCGGACCAGGACAACGAAGATGACGAGCAGTCCGAGGGCTTCTGGCGGGAATTCTTCCTCCTGCGACCCGACCGACCGACCCTGCGAAACATTCTCAGCGAGATAACGCCCTCCGACGTCCTGTTGCTGGAAGGGCACACGAGGGAGCTGTTCGCTCGAGCAATTCAGACCATCCAGACTGGTCATGGACGTGCGCCTTTGCATGCTCTGGACGTATGTTCTGGCCTGCAGAAATGGAGGAAATCCTGCGCTGACATGTTGCCCAGACGTTGACCATCTTCCTCTCTATCCTGCTGTCCAAGAAGTACCCCCATCCGAGTTCCGACATAATTACCGTGCTGGCTGGGCTTGACCATGTTGACACTGTATTCACCGACTTTGTGAGCACGTTGGAAGGCATAGTTCGAAATGGAACCGACTGTGAGCCATGTCCTGGGTCTGCTCATCGGCTTTTGCTAAGAGTTGGAACAGTGGATCTGCGGCACAAGGCAGTGCAAGTCCTGCTGGCGACGACGGCGGGAGCGTACCAAACGACGCTGCTCACCTACATGATTCAAAGAGACCTCTTCCCATCCGTCATGAAGGTATTGCACACATGCACCATCTACATTGCTGTCTCCGTTTGCTCACATTCTGCAGTTTATTCACGAATCAGAGACCCCAGGCCAAGTGTTGGAACCATTCACCCTCCTGGGACTCCTGGCAAACTACAACAAGTTCGAGTTCCAGAACCCTTATCAGCTCCGCTTAAACGACTTTGTCAACGAGTCATCGATCCAAAAGATCATCCACTGCGTCGGATACACCTGCCAGGCACTGCGGTCGGATTACATTGACATCCAGGACGATCTGCCAGAGGGCTGGACGTTTAGCAGTGCCCTCAATATGATCGGGCTAGGCGCCATTGTGCCAGGGCCGAAGCCCGAAAAGAAACCGGTATACGATGCCGAGACGGCGAAGCAGATGTTTACGACTCTGTAAGTCGCCAGTACCACCACCTTCACAAATATTGCAAACTCTTTGCTGACAACCACCAGCCCGGGAGAGAATGCAGCCATACTTTTGGCAACGTACGACTTTAGCCACGCGAATAAGCTATTCTGCTTCAACCTGGTCACCATTAAGGGCGAAAAGGAAAAGGAGCCACCCATAGCAAGCTACCTTTCGCTGACGTCGTACCTGTTGCAACACGCACACCTCTCCCACCGTGCTACCTATTACGCGCACCTCAACCTCATGGTGCTCCGCCTGCTGGTTGAAGATCCCGTCATATGCAAGAGGATATGCAGCGACGACTCGAAGGTCCCGGTGCGTCTCTGCCGACAACGACAGCCATTTTTGCCGCTCGTCAAAGGAGAACGAGTATTCGCGACGTGCGTTCTCGACACCTTGATAGATGGCATCAACCACAACCTACGACGGCGCCTGGATGTCGGCCTCTACACCCTTTGCGTTGGCATTCTGCTTCGAATAATCTCATACCTCTCACGCTCACGAACACGCCTCCAGTACCACTGGTCAGAGTTCTTCAGGTCATTGCTGTCGCTGATTCGGTTCCTCACGACGTATACGTCGGACCTGAAGGACCTCTTGCACATTGATACCCTGCTTGACCTCGTCGTCAACCTGCTGGCGTTGTCTTTGTCCGCTGGCGAGGCGTTCTTGCCAACACCTGCGGCATATGATGATCTTTTCTACAAGGTGGTTGAATCTGGAGACGTGCTTATCAAGTTCAAGGAGAACTATGGGCTTCAAAGCCGCAAGAGCAGCTCGATCGACACGCTGATCAGCGTCAGCACCCACTACAAGCAGATGCTGACGGACGGTGGCAGCCTTACCAAGAAGAAGCCTAGCAATCTGACGACACATCAGGTCACCGAGGTGATCAAGCAAGGCTACGAGACGCTGAGTATCCAGGCAAAGGAAGGGCTGGACTCGTGGGATAGGTATCGGGAGGCAGACGAGAGAACGCTGCTGAAGAAGATGGCGAGAGCATCAGTTGGAGATGTCCGCGTTATGGTTGAACGACAGATTCAATGAGATCCCAGCGAGAGCTGATTGCAATGGCATGCTGACAGCCCACAAGGCCGTGTGATTGCGATTCGTTGCCGCCTTGGAGACGGATGCTGAGGTTTCTTTTCGTCACGTTGGGCTGGAAGAGCGAATCAAGACACTTCGCGACTGAGCCATACGTAACCCCTGGCCACGCCGAGCAGGAAACGAGGCCTGTGACAGCTCTTCCTGTGACATTCCAAGCTCAGGCTCTCATGAAAATTGCAGCTGCTGCCCTGGCCCTGCGTCAGTGAAGCTTTTGTCCCCGTGATTTTGTGCCTCATTACGCATGGTACGATGTTTCTCCGCTGACGATATTCAGTCTCTGAAAGCTATTTGCGACTTGCGACATGCGCGCGGGTTGGTTGGCTTTGAGGCGGACACGACCAGGTGACCAGTTCCAAACCCTCTGCCCAGATCCGCCTTCAACCTCCCAGCTCTCGCGTTACGTGGTGGAAGAGGACAGGCTTAGCGTAACACTCTCTTCCAACACCGTCGACTGTGACGGCGCTGTACGGACTAGCGTAGCGCCAGATGCGGAACCTGGACTGCCATTTTCTGATTGGGAAGTCGCGTAGAACTTCCTCGCGGGGCAGCACGAACTATGTGAATGGGAGTTTGAGGCTGACAACCTCGGCAGACCAGTGTCACTATCACAGTACTATGCTGTGTTTAGCCTAGAGCAGGACTGTTGCATCGCGATGCTGCCCCGAGAAGCTCTGCTTGCCAGGATCAACGCCTTTCTCATTGAATCTGTGGAATGGCTGTCGCAACTAGACGATTGCTTTGATAACTTCCACAATGGCTCAATCCTGCATTTATTGCTGATGTCGGCTTACATGCCGTTGGTTGTCGCAGGGCAAGTACCGAGAGACACTGAAACGAATGGCGTGTCCATAGTGCTACGCCTCACTGTCAATGCGTAGCTGGCTTCTTTTCTGCAAAGGCCACCAGCCGCAGGTTGCCATAGTCACTGTTGTGAAGCCCCTCCGGAATCCTGGGGGCTGGCTCGCACTGCTGGACCAAGTCGACGGATCACCTTTTCTAATGGGGGAAACAATTGTTCCCGCACTTCTTGGGAGGCTTCGATTTCAGGCATTGGTACGACAGCCTCACAGCCGCCTTTCCGGCACAAATATTCTCATCATAATGACAGAATTTCACGTTCAAGCAGTTTAATGTACTTGTATGGGGAAAGAGCTTGGAGGCTTGCGGTTGTAGCGTCAAAGCGGCAAGGCAATTGAAACCGCCGCGAGCCGCCTCCTGGCTGAGTCAGTCGGAGGGTACGAGAAAGAGCTCGTGGTATTTTCCTCCGAACTCATACGTCCATCGGCTGCAATTGTGGCTCTGCGAGTTGAACCGACGCGGTGGGTGCGAGGCTGGATGTTCAGTGGAGCAATTACATCTTGGTGGGGATTCGTACGAGCCGAATGACCCAATGCCCGCTCGCACACTTCACATGACAGACGCAGCTGTCCGCCGAGCTTCAATATCGCTAGTCAAAATGACAGTGTGGACCCATGCCGTCGGGTTGGGATTGGCAAGGGTCCGGGTCTTTGGCTTGCTTGGCGGGAAGAGAGGAGACGGCGGCGGACTTCAAGTTGGCTCGGCCGTATTCGCTGGCTGGAGATTGAAATTTGCCGCACCAATGGGGGGGCTTTCTTTGTCGTCGTCGCGAGTTGCGCCCTGTCTGCTGGCCGCAGTTTGAGGCAGAAGTTGAGTTTTCTAAAACAAGAATGCTGCATGCAGCCGAGAGGAATCCCTGACCGGGGGAGCTGTTCCGGGCCCGACATGGGACTACCGAACCCACCAGGCCCGTTGATTCAGCGAGGATTGCGTGTATACTGGCGGCGCAGTCTAGGACCTTCAACTTCCCTACTCGTACCCTCCGAGGCAAGGATGGTGAACTGATATCTGACAAAATCGCGTCCCCTGGCCGAGGCTCGCGAACCCCGAAGAGGCCATTGATTGTGTGCACAGGCCAAGGAACAGTCGACAATTGACCATTCTTCCAGGTGACAAGGATGGAAGATGCCGATCCGCCAAGACGTTGCATGCAGAGCAACAAGCCCTGAGAAGCCAGCCATATGTGCGTCCAGCGGGATGGAGTGTTGTGGTGATACCATGGGGCAAATGCGACAAGAGACATTTCAAATCACACCCGAGGCAACAGTGACTGATTACTCGTATACAGGACTCGTCCATTGTTGTAGCCTGGCGCTTGGGCTTGGCCACAGCCTTACCTGCCCGTGCAAGGATCGCCTACAGTCGTCGGTCAATTTCCCGTTCACCTTGCGGTGCTTTCTCTGTGCGTGCGTTGGTAGCACTTCGCACCTTGTACGAGTACGGAGTACGGAGTACAATTCGCCCATCTGTGGCAGTGAGATCTCGCACAGCAAGGAGGAGGTTGAATTGTCAATCGTCCGTCGTACTTGAGGCCGCGCCCGCCGAGAGAGAAGGTACTTTTCCCTTATGATAGCCGCCTGCCTGATGGCAGTGGCCGGATGATAGTCTGGCAGAGCAAGACTCGTTCCATGCCACATTGTTCCCAGGATCACAGCCGGGTTTGCGCTGGAGCTGTTCAAACGCACCGTCGCCTGCAGCTCGCAGTCTGGACAGGGGAGGTCCCCATGGATTGTGGCGTGCGAGTCGTCACACAGCAACGTGGTTCGTTCTGCGGGACTTCGTACAGGCTGCATGGCAACTTGGCGAGCCTGTCAGTCGAATGAGCAACCGGACGCTGGACAGCCAGGCAAGGATTGCGAACGTGACGCCAGGATCCGCGTGGGGAGCACGGTGGGGTGGTCGACTGGTCGCGAATCCTTCAGGCGCCTTGAACCCATTTTTCTGCCGCCGCCGTGGCCGTGCACCTTCGTCTGCTGCGCAGTCCCCAGAGTAACTGCGAGGACTCTCGCAGGATGCGGGCAAAGCTGACGCCGCCGCCGCTTGGCAACGTGCTCGGGATCCGTCATGAGGTGTCGGGTTGACCGGTAGTGGAGAGAAACTGAGGTTCATGCCAGGACATTGCGTCACTGGAGAGAACCAGGGTAGGTGATCTGCAACGAAGGTTCCGACTTCTGGGGCGCGTTGGAGGCACCTCCAGGTTGAGCCGCCACTGTTACTCTTCGTCTTGCTCACCGGCCTGTGCTCGTCCCGATTGAATCTGTCTCTGGAGTCTCATCAAGCCTCGTTGGTTGTCTTCGGGCTGCCCAACAACGTGTGAGCTATTCTCAACCGCGACGGGCCGGAGGACATCAGTTGACGCGCCAGCCAGTGGAAAGTCGTCCCGGGGTAAGGGCGGCAGAACCGCTCCCTCGGGCCCTCACAGGTGCATTGATAGCGTCGACGGGTGTTTCCTTCGGACGAATGTCATTGCTTCACGGTTGTCACCTCATTAGTTCCCCACGGCCCCGGGCCGGGGGGGGGGGAGGGCGCCTGTCGGACTTCTGCTGGCGCACTTCTCAGTTCATTTGAGATAACATTGCCAAGCGTAGCCCGAAGAGGAACGTGGTGTCAGGGATTGACTTTGTACGTTGCAGTCCGTACGGAGTACTCCGTAGTCATATTCGCATTTTGTTGGCCGAGATTCCATGACCCGACCAGTCCTCCCTGATCTTGAGGTCGATGCTGGATCATGATCTGGAAGGAGCGAAATCTGTCTGCCAGGTGAGCGGCCTCTGGCGGTTCGAGTGTCATTGTCGTGTCAAGTCCGAGACTCGACTGCGTTGTTTCTCGGTCCGATCGAATCGACCTGAATCGAGTCACACCAATGCCGGTGCAGTTCCGATAATGGCAGTCTTCGGCCGCTCAGAAGGATACGAGTATGGCGGTATTCATGCGCATTGCATCGATGTCATCTGCTGAACGCGTTCGTCTTCAACCAATTGAGAGCCTCGCACCAGAGTCGCGTGTGCGTGGGACTGCCGCTTCGCACTCCACCTGGCCCCCCAAACCTCCACGATAGACGAAACTACTCCTCAGGTGTTACACGGCATCGTCTGATCGCCTGATTCCATACGCTTTCGTCCATACTCCTGTGCAACCTACACACGCTCGCCCCGCGGCCCAGGCTCTCGGAAGCGGGCGGCAATCAGGAAAGTTCGGCAGTTTTAAGCTGATCGCAATCGCCGGGCAGACACAAACCCAGCACGAAATGTGTAGGCTCGTCGCTGGGCGTGCTGTCAACGAAAAGCCTGTTGTCATTCGTCAAATGATCTTCTCCCCTTGTTGCTTGTTCTACCCTATCACCTGAAACGCAGTGCTCCTACTTGTAGCAGTGTATGTAAGTGCTGTACCTTCGGGTCGTCTGGGCTTGCCAACCTATCAATATTGCTTGCATAACGTTCTTCTGTTGCTTGGTTGCAGCAGCCCAGAACACCCATGTCTCTCTCCCTGATGGCAGCAGGATCGCTACGTAATAGCCTGCAATCAAGATGTCACAGGACTGAGAAGCTCCAGCAGTGGCTCGGCAAGACGCAGAATTGGCATGGCACCTAACGTTGTCACTAAACGTGTCGGCAGATGTTGGTTGCCTATCCAGGCAGTCTGGCTTGCACCCCCTGCACAGCATGCCCCTGGCCGAGCACCAGCACCGTTACGGCGTAGTGCCTCGCGAAGGCAGGGCCCCTGTTGCGAAATGGTCGAGATTTGATAATCGCTTCTCCCACAGCAAACTGGCGCTTTTCGTGTGATCCATCTGGGCTCATGGTTTTTTTAAGGGAAAAAAGAGGGGGGGGGGGACACAGTGGGCGGGATCGGGCCGAGCGCCAGCAGAAGACGAAAGTGCCAACCGAGCCAACAACTTCGGCTCTTTCGCCTGAACGAGAGAGAAAATTTGCTGCATTGGACGTACTCGTACGAGTATTCGGACTCCGTAGGCCCACCAAAACAAGAAAATGCCGGACCTTTTGACAGGTCTCGGTGGCCGAGCCCGTAGACATTGCTGCTGCCTGTCAGTACTCGGCTAGGACGAGGGAACTCCATGCTTTCCGCCTCACAAGCTCTGGAACACCAGATGGGTGCATTTCGTGGTCCTCAGAAGTCGAAGTGAGTTAATTCCCACCAACTGCCAGTCCCTCGCTCGCTTTGACCAGCTATCCAGGACTCGTAGCGAACCCCGGAACGGGCACAGCGTGCGACGACCGCAGCGCCAGAACGATCATCGCATCAGGGTGCTGGTCGGCTAAGTTTTAGCCCGACCTTAGCGCGGAGCCATTCAAAAGCGATGATGCTGCGGCATTTGGTAGGATCCGAACCTGCCGGTGCTCTCCGCTCGTACTCGTACGAGGACACAAGCAAGTAGGACGCCGATCCATCCGATACTGGAGTCCCCGGCGACCTTCGGCCCGCTTCCGTGCCGCACCGAAGTGGCTGTTGGCGCCGTTGGCCTCGGGCTCCCAAGAAGGGGACGGACTCTGGGTCTCGTTGACGCCGAGGCGGCCGGCAAGGGGTCGAAAGGCTCGGAAACAACGTGAGGATTGACTTTAGCGTATATCGGCCCGTTCTCGACAACGCACACAGCTTCAGAGACCCATGACGGCATTTTTGGCAAGGGTTACCTTTGCTTTGATTCTGTTTGGCCCCTGACCAGCAGATTTTGAGCCCAAATATCCCGTATTCATTGACGACTCCCCCGGCAAAGAGTGGGGGATGACAGACCCTCAAGCTGACCGAGTAGGGCAATGGTCATGCAGGTCTTGCAACGGTGGTTTCTGCAAGCAAACACACCGGTTCATGGCGTACATCAAAGGGTGTGCAGCCAGAGCTCGGAGCCATGCCACATCTTCCTTTTGATGTGGCAGGAGGAGGGCTTTGCGTCCGCGACGCGTCCGGAACGACTAGAAGGTCATGGCAGGTGGCAAAGTCGCGCAAAGATCCCATCCAGGGCTTCACTGGGGAGTTGTCGGCGCATGTGTTGTCATTGAAAAATTTCGAGACATGTTGCGGACTGTGCCCTAGGGTTCCCTCGGTTCTGATAATGGTGGCATCAACTCGACGCCTGGAACCTTACCTACAAAACCTCCAGGTCGTGACGACTGACAGCGGGAGACAAGGGTCCAGATCCAGCGGAGGGGCACACCCCACAGCCGATCCAGCGAATAGCGGATCGGCGGGATGCTCGGCCGCACGCTAACGCGATCCAGGAACAGGTGCAGGCACAGGTGGAAGACACGCCAGATGCGGGCAGAGATCCCAATCGAGGCGGCGGCGGCGATGGGCGATGTCAAGAGATGGCGGATCAACGGGTGGGAAGGGGAAAGAGCAAAGACGCGCTGACGAGGCGGACGATCTCTGGCTCATCGCATCGTGGCGTTGGGCAGCGAGAATTTGCTGATGACGGGCTTCGCTGAACGCGATCGGAGCGGGAATCCGTCACCCGATAGGACTGCGGCCAGCTGAGTGGACCAAAGCGCTGGCCAAACTACTCCGTACTCGTGGAGCAGAGTCTCCCAAATCTCACTGCGAGATGTGCCCCAGTCGTTCGGAGGCTTGACGGGTGTGATGATGCGTGTGATGGTGAGGGCAAGGTGGTGATGGCTGAGGGTGAAGCGCCGTTGAGTGGTCGACTGCTGGTGTGGGTGTGGTTGGCAAGCATGTGACCCACGGGGCTGCTGTTAGCCGCCACCACCACCTGCGGAAGGAGGGTGATGAAGTGAGAGCACTCGCATGAACCAGGGGTTTGTATGGTCCTGGTCCTGCGGTTCGACATGCTGAGGCTATCTGGATGCAGCTGTCCCACCGCGAGACAATTGGGACAGAGGCACTGGCGCGATCCGCGTGGACGCGATGGCCTATGGTGAACTGCATGCTTTCGACCGCGTGGCGGGAGAACTCGGGCGATGGCTGCCCGACATGGAGTTTCGCACCATGCGAATACAGATGCCGGTGGGCTTACAATTGAGGTATGCCACCTGCGGCACTTTGACTGGAGGGATGCAACGGCTTGCGGGGGATTGGTTGCACGAGGCACGTTTCGCGTCCAGGGCAGACCTTGACGGCGAGCAGGAACCACGTCGACAGGGGCTCTGCTGCATGAAAACCTGCCGTTCTGATTCTGGAGTTTGAGCTGGGCAGCAATCATGGTGTCGATGACGGCAGACAGAGGGTGGCATTGTGGCGTATGAGATCTGGCCAAAGAGTCCGCAGTGATCTATCAAATGCAAGCATCACGGAGCACCTATGTGACGCAGAAAAGCCAAGGCCTAGGACGTCACGTCCACGGTAGCACATTGTACGCCGTCTCGATAACGGCATCATGCCTGGAACCGGCAGAGCACATTGGCACTGGGAAGCAAGGGGGAGATATTCTTGGCCGATAAACGAGACATTGCGAGCATTGGCGAACGAACCTGGGTCTCCGAGTACCAGAAACCTGGCTTCGCCCGGGAACCGGACGGGCTCAACCAGGGAAACGGTATCGAGTGACTCGAAGGAGCGTGCTGGCCTCGGAGACGTGGGGCGGACCTATGTAGGCCGAAATAACGTGCCTTAGTGTCTGTGTCTGTCTCAGCGCACTGCCGCTCCGTTCAGGAACGTCACGGACGACCGAGTCGGCGGGACTCCCACGAACGCACATGCGCGTGTCTCAGGCTTGATGGAGGTCGCCGGCGGGCGATCAAACAGTCAGCGTCGTGAATGCTCGCCCGCTTGCTTCTGGCAAAACGAAGCAGCACGTCACCCCAAGCGTGTCTTGCGCTGTCTTGACCGTACTTCTCGGTGCAGCTGTCTCGTATTCAAGCCAGCCCTTCCGGGCTGCCGTACACACGGCGCCGGAGCCGTACGACTTGGACGACGCCGGCGGAAGAGCAGAGCGACGGTCTAGTTCATGTGAAGCGCCCGCAGCGACGCAGTAGGTATTGGAGCTCAGTGCGGTTCCATGATGGGGGAGAGGTGACACAGGCGCGGCGCCATGCACGGCTGGGACCGCAGCTGGCAATGACTTGGATCCAGCATCGGGACCTGGCATGGTTGACGCAACAGCTCAGCTCGCGAGCGGCGGTCGAGTTCCGTGGCGATGGGGAGCCGTTCTCGCTCGTGGACGCAGGGGAATGCGGGTGGGCCGGCCCAGCAATGGTGGTGGCGGACTCGAGGACGCGGGCCGGGACGGGGCCAGCCCGATGCTGTGGCACGCGAGGCGTCGAGCGGACGGGCGGACGAGCGGACGAGCAGGCGAGCCGCCCGCCCGCGATTGCTGGGCCGCGGTGCATTCCGTTCCTCTCAGCTTGGGGTTGCTTGTTTGGGCACTGCCGCCGTCCGGGGTGCAGCGTGCCGCGAGTGCTGCTATATTAATACATTGGACGGATTGGGTCCGCGGGAGGCGGGTGCCACCTACGGCATCTGCCAGCAAGTGATTGATGGTGAGGTGATGGTGATGGTGCAGTTGCAGGGCTCACTCGGGCGTCTGGACCGATACACCACACGCGCAGCAGACCGGCTGTACGTCACACGGCTACCTTATGCGCTGGACTTGTTGTCCAGGTAGGTATGCGGCACTTGTGGGCTCGCAGCTCGCCCAGTTCCGAGCGCCTCATTAGGCAATCTGCCCCGCTGGTCAAGATCTACGTGGCGGGTGCTGTCATGTTGCACGACAGACAGAGGTGCTCGCCGTCCTCAAACCGGCAGCCGGAGCGTCGCATCCTCACCGTTGGCTCGCACGAAGCCCGCCGATGCGGAGCTGGCGCCGGCTCGCGGCACTCATGCCGCTACACCGGACGGGTGACCATGGCCGACCGACCATGCAAGGTACGGCGCATCCTCCCAGCTCTCCCGCTCTCCTCGTGCATGCCGAGGCATGAGGCGCGCACAGATGCGATTCGCTGATCCTTCCTTGTCTTTCCAAAGCGCGCGCGCGAGCGTCGGCGGGTGGAGTCCAAGGAGCGCAGCGTTGTTCGCTGGTGCGGTACAGTCTCAGTTGGGAGCCGTTAGCACCTGACTGTACTCGCGCCTTGCCTTACGTATCCCGCGACGCCGGGCCGAGAGCACGCAGCATATGAGCTTATCGTTACGTCCTAGCGGTGCCTATCCGTGGAGTGCCGGCGCGAGACGGGAAAACGGCGTGTTTTGCCACGTTTCCCGTATTTAACTTTGTTCTCGCGTCGACGGTGGCGGCTCACTCTAGAGCCCTGGGACATGATACGAGTACGAGCGTCATAAGGCCATGATGGGCCCACGGAGACAGGGCGCCGGAGGAGAGCAGCCAACCGGGGTGGTCATCTGGACGTACAGTGGGCGTGCTCGTACTCCGTACTCCGTACCTTAGCCTCAAATCAGTTGCGCTGCCGTCGCCTGCTCCAGGCCCCTGGATCTTGGTTGCCAAGTGGGAGCTCGATTCATCGGCGGCCAGAGCAACGCAGACAAGCACCCGCCGTATCCCTGGCCGTCGTCCAGCTGTTGCTTGGGCACCCACCACGGCGCGAGCGCCCCGCCGCCTACGCCATATCCCCTGACGTCGTGTGGGGCCGGCACCCTTCTGCTGGGACCTCTGATGGACCCTGCCATCCTGCCAGCAGCGATACCCGCCCGTCTCAGGCAGATGGGCGAGCTCCCGGAGGCGAATCTGACGCAATGCTACAAGTAAGCTGCCGCACGCCTACTCCTACGAGTACGGAGTAGGGGAGCAGCAGCTCGGCTCCGTGCACCGGCTGCCGACGGCGGCGACCCCTGACGCGGAATTGCAGAGATACCCGACACAGGTAATAGAGCTTGTGGGTCGCGGCCAGGGGTCCGGAGGTGCAGCGCAGCGGCAGACGCATGGAACACGCCGCGCTGCAGCGCACCGCAGCACCCGGCCACCGTCAATTAGCCGTGGCCACACCCGCCCGCCGGGCCAGGGGCGCCGCTCGTCGGTGGCTTTGGCGCAGGCTGCGGTAGCTCGCCAGCCACCATGCAGCCTCGTCCCCTTCGGCACTCTGCCGACTCCACCGGCGACGCGCGCCCAAATGCCCACCCGCGCATCTCGCGCAGGGCTCGCAACGACGGAATGCCCTCGCTCATGCTGATGAACTCTCGAGGCAAGGGCGCTGCGACGACGCCCGGAGGGGGTGAGGGCTGGCCGGACGAGCGTGGCCCTTGGAGCCCGTGGAGCCCGCGCGCCAGGAGGGCCCCGGCGCCCCGGCCGCCACCACGCCAAGCGCACCACACCAGCCAGCGATCAGACCAGACCAGACATTAAGGTATCATCCCCAGATATCGCCCTCGACCCTTCTTCCCTGCGCCGCCGCCGCCCTGGTTCAGTCAGCCCAGCCCTTTGCCTGTCCCAGAGCCCCTCCCTCTCTCTCCGAGTACAAGTACCTTCCTCACTTGCGGCTGTCTGTGTGGCAACGGGCGGCGCCTCCATCGGGACCATCGCCTCTCGAGTCGAGCACTCGCAAGTAAGCCGCGAGGTGGCCAAGGCTAGGTTGATTGCATTACGGCAAAGCCGCCACAGTTGCGAGGCCAAGGCCAAGGCCGTCGCGCGCCGACTGCGCATGGTGCACCCAGCGATCCCAGGCTCCCAGACCCCTCCGCTGCGGAGGCTGCTTGCGAGACCCGCAAAAAGACGACAAGACACACCCCGTCGCCTTGCCCTTGTCCGTGCTCCAGCAGGTCCGTTCTCGCCTGTCTCAAGGTCCAGGTTCTCTCTCTTGACGGGCTCCTCCAGTCGTCCGTCCTCCTCCTCTCGCAGTTGCAATCGCATCAACCGCTGTCGGCAGATCGCAAACCTCGACTACGCCGTCACATTCGCTTTTCTGCACCGACGTCTTCTCTCGTTTTCCACGTATAAGTCCACGTACCGATCTCCTCCTGCGCTCAGGTGCGACTCGCCGCGCTTCGAGGCACAGATCTGCCCACTTGAGCACGTCGCCTCTCAACACTTGCTCTGCTCTCGCCTGACGATGTAAGTCGCCGGCATCATGAATTAGGTTTACTCGTTTGGCACCTCCCCCTATCCTTTCTTCCTTCGCCGGGACATTAACCTGGTCGGCGACCAAGGCTGCATTCCTACATGTCCAACACTTAACACCGCATGCCTCTCACCCTCCCCCTCCCTCCTTCATTCCAGACGCGGCTCAATTGTACTTGCCACAAACACTTGAGGCGCGCCGACAACCTTGCTGATGACGAATCTTGCCTCCCAGACCCTGCAACGAGCATCGTATCGCCGGCTGCTCCGCGGCCAGGAGCACCTCACTCCGTCGCGGCGACAAACCTAGCGCTCTTGTTCGCTGCTGCGGCCAAAGAGCCTCGATCCGCCCCGATCTGATCGTACTCTGCGCCAACGCACCTCTCAGCTCGAATCGGCATCTTGTGTTGTTTGGATAGAACGACGCTCTCACCTTGGAAATAGGGCGCGGCTGGCCGTTGTCCCGGAGCCGTGGTCGATCCTCGACGGCCAGACCAAAGTCCGATGACCCTGGGGCTCATCCGCCGCTCACAGCAATCGCGATGCTGAGCGACCGCGCTCCGCGAGCCAGTCTACACGTGGCTCCCCTGGACATCCCCAAGCCTGAGTCGGAATACGTCGCCAATGGAGCGTACCGCTCTCACCAGCAAGCCAACCTCTGCATGCAATCCCACATGACTCCCCCGGCTACGCCCAATGGTTCTCGGGAGGACCTTGGGCCCGAGCAACTGGCCCCGCCGGTCTTTCACAACTTCCTGCGCGCCTTTTATCCTTTCCACCCTAGCTACGCAATATCCGACTCGAGTGTCACCCTCCCCTTGGACGAGGGCGACGTGGTCTTGGTGCACTCCGTTCACACCAACGGCTGGGCGGACGGAACCTTGCTGGCGACTGGTGCGAGAGGGTGGCTGCCTACCAACTACTGCGAGGCGTATGAGCCCGAAGATTTGCGCAGCCTCCTGAAGGCGCTCCTCACTTTCTGGGACCTCCTGAGGAGCACTTCCGTCGATGACAATGAGATGTTCAGAAACCAAGAGTTCATAAAGGGTATCATCGCTGGCGCTCGATTCCTTCTCGTAAGACCTCGTGTCCCAACCGCAGATGCCAGCAATGCCATTCTAATCTAGCTCGCTTTAGGAACGCACCAACTGTCTGAGCAGGGACTCTCCCATTGTTCACAGGAGCGAGGCTCTCCGAAAGGGTCGAAAGTCACTACTATCGGACTTGTCTGCGCTGGTCAAGACGGCCAAGCGGTTACAAGAGTGCCAAAGAGGGACTCTCCAGCCTGCTGAGAATGCCAACGACATTATTGATGAGATGATTCTCAAGGCGTTCAGGATTGTTACCAGGGGTATCCGCTTTCTCGATCTCCTAGAGGACGATAGGAGGGCCCGCGCCCCGGCCGCGGTGACCGTCATGGCTACCGTTGCCGAGGAGCAATACGTACCCCCGACGCCCCCCGCAGACAGAGCCACGTTTGCGCACCGGCGACATGAGAGTTCGAGCGAAGCAGGTTCCCGTGCGACCACTGATGACATAAGTAGTATTGTTGCAACATCCGGCTCGAGCGGAACCACACATGGCATCGGCACTACCTGGAACCGGCGCAGGTCGTCTCTCAGCGCCTCGTCCAACTCTGGGCCTCCGACCAACGTCGGCGACCAGGCAATTTCAACAGGGAGCGCTCAGCATGCCAGGCGCCTCTCTTCTGGCATGTCGCATCGAGTGTCACTTGCGGGCCCCTCGCCGCTGTCCAGGCCTCATCATCTGGTTTCCGAACGCCTCAACCGCAGCCACGACAAGCTCCTTTCACATCTGGGGTCCTTTATCGGTAGGCTTCATCTGCAGTCTCACTCGCGACCCGAGCTTGCGTTTGCCATCAAGCAGTCCGCCACATCAGGGGGGGAGCTTCTGGCGGTCATCGATGCCGTCTGCGCGTACAATACCTCGAGTTTCGCGGGCCTGGGCATAGTTCGCGTCGCCATGTTTGAACGCATTCGAATCCTCGTATTCTCGGCGCGGGACACACTGATCAACGCGGCCACCGAGGGCGCGGATATAATCATGCCGCAGGACAACAGCATACTGCTCATGGCGGCCACCGGATGCGTCAGGGCCGCCGGAGAATGCGTTGCCAAGACCAAGGCCGCGATCGAGAGAGTCGGGGACTTTGAGTTTGAGCTTGAAGAAAATGCTCTGGGAATTGACTTGAGAATACTGGATGTGGTCGTGGACGAGCCTGCAAGAACCCAGTCAGACACGGATCGCTCAAACGCTGCGAGCACCGCAGTTGAGCCCTCGCAGCCACGAGACACGGCGGCTCCGTTGCTCAAGCGGCCTGGCAGAGTCGACAAGCCGCTGCCCCAAGTCCCGAGGATCACCATTCCCACGGAGCCTTCTCCTGCATCGTCTCGCCCTACATCCTCAAACGACGACAACGCCTCGAACAAGACGTCTCCCGTCTCGTCTGCCCGCGGCGGAGCGCTCCCCCCCGTGCCGGAACTTCGCGCCGCGCTTCCCCTTCCAACGGGCCAGAGTGCAGCTGACAGTTCGCGAAGTGAGCATGATCCGCATAGCTCTCGATTCGACGCCCTCGCGGCCTCGAGTGCCGGCAGCAGCGCCACATACCTGAGCCGGGATTCGGAGACCAGCATCGTCTCGCAACTCTCGCAGACGTCGACCCGCGCTACCACTCCGGACCATACCATGCTCCCGCGCAGTCAGCCCTCCATGTCTGACCTGAGCACTTCGGGCAGCTTTTCGCAAGCGGACGAAGCTGATGATGTCGAGACCAGGCTGCTCGAAAGGACTTTTGCGCACGAGCTCATGTTCAACAGGGAGGGCCAGGTCACGGGCGGCTCCCTGCCTGCGTTGGTTGAGCGGCTCACGACCCACGAGTCGACGCCGGACGCTGCGTTCGTGTCGACCTTTTACCTCACCTTTCGGCTTTTCTGCACACCGGTGAAGCTGACAGAGGCCCTCATCCACCGTTTTGACTACGTCGACGAGTCCCCTCACATGGCAGGCCCGGTTCGCCTGAGGGTGTACAATGCTTTCAAGGGCTGGCTCGAGTCTCACTGGAGGGACCAGACCGACCGAGAGGCTCTGAAGCTCATCATGCCTTTTGCCGAAGTCAAGCTCGGCTCCGTGCTCCCCTCGGCCGGGCACCGACTCCTGGAGCTCGCGAAGCGCGTTTCCGGGGAAGGGGCGCTGGTACCGCGACTGGTGTCATCGATGGGCAAGACGAGCACGGCGATTGCTCAGTTCGTGCCCGCGGACACGCCGCTCCCCCACCCTGCCATCTCCAAGGGCCAGCACACCCTGCTGAGCTCGTTCAAGTACGGGGGCAGCGCGCCCACGATCCTGGATTTCGAGCCGCTGGAGCTGGCGCGGCAGCTGACGATAAAGCAGATGGGCGTCTTCTGCTCCATCCTGCCGGAGGAGCTGCTCGCCTCGCAGTGGATGAAGAACGGCGGTGTCAACGCGCCGCACGTCAAGGCAATGTCCTCGCTGTCGACGGACCTGTCGAACTTGGTGGCCGAGACGATTCTTCAACACTCGGAGCTCAAGAAGCGCGCTGCCGTCATCAAGCACTGGATCAAGATTGCGCAGCAGTGCCACGAGATCCACAACTACGACGGCCTGATGGCCATCATCTGCAGCCTCAACAGCAGCACCATCAGCCGCCTCCGCAAGACGTGGGACGCCATCTCCGCCAAGCGCAAGGAGACGCTGAGCAGGCTCCAGGAGATCGTGGAGCCGTCGCAGAACCACAAGGTCCTGCGAACTCGGCTCCACGACCACGTCCCTCCGTGCCTGCCCTTCCTCGGCATGTACCTGACCGACTTGACCTTTGTCGACATCGGCAACCCCGCCACAAAGCAGATGTCGCACGGAACACAGTCGGAGGACGACGACGCAACGGGCCTCACGGTTGTCAACTTTGACAAGCACTGCCGGACCGCCAAGATCATCGGCGAGCTCCAGCGGTTCCAGATTCCGTATCGACTGGCGGAGGTGCCCGAGATGCAGGACTGGCTGGCCGCCCAGATGCGGCGAGTCCGCGACGGCGATCACGGCAACGTTCAGGTCGCCTACTATCGCAAGAGCCTGCTGTTGGAGCCCCGCGAGACGGGAGCCCGACGGGACCTGGAGCCGCCGACGCCGGTGGCCGCCGGCGCAGGGGCCGCGCGCCCCGACCTCTTTGCGTGGATGTCTCGCGATCGCGGCGGCCACCAGACTCCGACCCCTTCGCACGGGTGATGGGTTTGCGACCGCCAGCCTGTACCAGTTCCCTGACGAATGACCTAAGGCTCCGTCAGAGCCGTACACTATTTTTTACGTGCTTCTACGCACTTACCCCCCTTACGCACATATTCCCTTTTGGTACCTACATTCATCTTTGATACCCCGGACTATCTCTTTATTCATGTCCAGTCCTACTTTTTGCTATCGCGGACAATCCGACACGAGCTTGACTCGCGGCGACGGTGGCTGTCGGAACAGAACGGCGTTGGGTCATTGGGCATTGGGCTCGATCTATATTATGATTCAGAAATGACAGATGCGCAAGCACACTTATACGGGTTCGGAACAGAGGCCCTTGCCGCCATCAGAGAGAAGCGGTGTTGGCCCCCGAAGGGGCAGTACGCAGTCGTGCCAAAGGCCCCAACTCGTTCATCTGGAACAGGAAACAAATGGAAGGGCGTCGAGAACGGCCAGAGGGGGTCAGGCGAGAGCAGTACTCTCGAAAAACGGGAACCACGCCTGTGCAACCTGGCATGCACAAACCTCTACGAGTTCCATATTTTAGGGTATTAGATGGGATTTGAATTGTTGTGATTGCGTTTCCCGCAAGCGACTCGGCGTCGGGAGAGACTGGGCCCTAGCAAATGGAATAGTATAAATTAGGACACGGCCAAGGGTTCACAGAAGCGCCATGTTGTTGAGGGTAACTCGTTTCCAAAGAAGGAAGAGAAATGTCTCGTCCGTCGGGTCTCTTGCTGTGTCTGTTTCAAAGTTCGTTGTGTCGAGTGACGGCCGGGGAGACGAGGAAAATGCTCGACGCGGCAGAAGCTGTTGGGAGAGATTGCATAGTTCTATTTGTCAGCCAAAAGACACGACTTGACAACTGCTCGAACTCGAAGCTACCCGTATGTCGTAGGCATTCGAAAGAAATGATGTGATTTGCTTCTGGGGAGGAGACGCGCAGCGGCGGCACCGATGGCGCGGACAGGACCCTTTCCCACGGGGAAGAGGATAAACGTGGCAGGCGGGCGCGGCAACGGCTCGCGAGTCGCGCGGATGCGAGACCGGGGCCCGGCTCTCGATAGTCGGTCGCACTCTGTATAGCGGAGACGGGAGATGCGAATGTTGCCTGCAGGGCGGAGGGCGCTGGGAGACGTTCCAGCCGGCTCGCCGAGTCTCCACTCCCCACTCTCCACAGCGCGGAAGCGGGAGAGCGGGATCCAACGTGTCATCGGAGCTGGGCAACTGCATGTCATAGATTGGCTCGCTGGCGGGTCGGAGGCCCAGCCCAGCGCCGTCTGGCACGGCTCATTATTAGGGCACGACTACGGTGAGCGTCGGTGGAAGGCTTTGCGTACGAGCATCAGTCGTATCGATGGTCTGACGGATGGGCTGGTCGCGCCCTGGGCAGACGTCAGAGACGTTCTCTACTGCCCCGCTGCTGGATTTCCCCCGAGCGTGCGTGCAAGCTGTCAAGAGGCGCCAAGGGAGACCAGCATGGCAGTGGAAAGATTGCTGGGGAGAAAACGTGAGCCATCTGGCGATGTGCAATTGCCGATTGCCCTTGGCGCCTCGTGGCAGCGCTTCACGTGGACACGCGGTCGCGATGACGGGTCCCGTACATGTACACGCGCGCTTGGATGAATTCTGTCCGATAGCACGCGTTTGCATTGATTATGGGGCAAGGTGGTACTCGTACTGCGGGCATGTGGTCTGCACGAGTACATACGAGTAAGTGAGAGCCGGAGATGGGGCGAATGCGGTGCGGCTGGAAACGGAGGACGGCGGACGGGGCATGTAACCTGTCGTCCGGCGAGGCTCGAGGCGCCAGGCTGCGGGCTGCGGGCTCGAGGTTCTCTCTCGGCTCCTACTGGGTACCGTAATCTGTCGCGTCGAGACCACGGGCGGGGGAGGGGACGGCTTGGGGAAGCGGAGGAGCTCGTGGGCTGCCCATGGGGTTCGACGGAGATGATGGCGAAGATTGCGAGCATGGGCATCTGGGAGCTGGTTGTTCGTTCACCGTGGACACGGATCGATGCATTAATGCATGGACCCAGCCAGGCTCCCTTCGTCCGGCGTGAGGCTCTGTTGGTGGCGCACCGGCCGCGGACGGCCAGAGTGCATCTGCCAGATGCCAGGGCGCCTTATCTGAAGGATATTGGAGTCGTGCAACGAGAACGAAGAGCCAGTGACGAGAGCCGGTGGCCGTTGACGGGGGCCCGCAAGCCGAAGCTTGTTTTTCGTATGGGGACGACAAGCCGCAACGGAAACCTGGAACCTACCTGATGCAAGGAGGGCTTGAGACTAGCAGTTTCGCTAGCCGGCTAGCTGCTCGACTCGACTCGACTCGACTTGGCTCTGCGTGTTGCTGGAGCGGCTGGCCATCTGTGAGCGGGCAGGCAGGCAGGCAGGCAGATACGGAGGGTAGTGCACGAGTACGTGTTGGAGACGGACAAAGGCCAGCGCAAAGGCATGGAACGTTACGTTACATGGGGCTGGGGTCAGTGTGTTTGGGTGTGGCGGCCCCGGGCCCTGCCACGCAGCGGGCGGGGGTCCATCCTAGCGGGCCAACCATGGCGCGCCCCAGGCTCGAATGGGGAAATCTACCATCTGTGGTCAGCTGACCGGGGAGGTGGGATTTGGGGGCCGCGGAGAGCGAGCGAGAGAGGACGAGGTTAGCCTCCATGATTACGAGCGGCATTGGCTGTCTGCTGACGGCGCGTGCCAGCTGCTTGCCGGGTGCTTGCAGCTCGTAGCGTAGCGCCGCGACTCAATCGGGCTCGACGCCGGGCCGCCGCCCCCCTGCCATCAGCACTTCCCGTCGGGTGTCTGCAATGGGGAGGGTCTCAGTGGACGCTGGCGACCGAGTAACTGCCCGTATGCTCACTCAGCGCGTTGCTCGCTGCACCGCACTCAGCACTCGTCGCTGCGGGGGGCACAGACCAGAGCCTCCATCGGCCGCCATCAACAGATCAGCCGCAGACGCTGTGCATCGTCCGACAAGTACGATTCCGTCAAGTAATGGGATCCGTCGTTACGGTCGTTACGGAGTACCTAGTTGTACGAGCAGAGGCCAATGTAGCCGTGCTCCACGCTACAGGGCTGCGCGGCACATCGGTGCCACCATCGCCACGGCAGCGTGTCCAGCAGGGGGGGTCCCGTCCCCCGCCAGCCGCGCTGCGCAACTCCCTTGGCTTCCCAACGCCGCAGAAAGCCACCACCACCACCTCGTCGGCGCGCACGGCGTCACCAATCAGCAGCGGCCAGCCGAGGTCGTCGATTCGGTCCTTTCTCGCACCTACGAGCAGGCTGAGGGAAAACGCAAGCCAGACAGAGAGGCCCAGGCTCGTGAAAACGGCCCGCGCGAGGACAGTCTCAGTCGAAGCAAACACGGAGAAAGCAAGAACGGAAAACAACGGCCCAGCTGCCCTCTCTCCTATCGTGGGACGGACCTGCAATCAGTGGAATTTTTTTTTCTCTTCGCCTGGTCCATGTTTCCGTTGTCCTAGCACTGGGGCGGACCCATGCTAAGGGCGCGACGGCCAGCCGCCTCGCAGGTATGGTATGGGTCCGAGTGAAATTTACGGGCAGCCCTAGCGACGTCGTACCTTGGGTCGCCTGGCCTGGGCACCGCCTCAGGTGGTCGGTCGTGTCGCCGTTGCTGTCGTGGGCTGAGGATGGCGTCGCTCGATGCGGCGCGCAGACGTACGAGTACGAGGATAGAGTTTTTCTCGACGGCTGGCAACATGTAGCGCACGCACGGTGCCGGCTGCAAGCTGTCTCGAGCTTCTTCTTCCGAACTCTCGAACTCGAACAAAGGCGCGCCGCAGACACGAGAGCGCCCGCCTGCTCGCCAGTTAATTCCAGAGTCCTGCAAAAAATTAAGACAACCTGGAAGATAAGCCCTTCGGCTGCCCACTGCAGAAAAAGCTTGGGCCTGCGACGGCGCCGGGCCCCCGTACAAAATTTCCCGATCGGGCCAAACCCGGTGGGGCGCGGCCGGCTTACACGCCCTGTCGGGCTGCACGCTGCAAGCCACGGTACCATCTGCCAGTGCCCTGCCATCCACAAGCCACTCGTTCGTTCTCCCGCCTTTCGAACGCTCGCTGGCGTCCGGGCTGTCGCGTGCTGGCGCGGGTGTGCCCTCTCCAACCGTTATCACTGTCTAGTCGCGGAGCGCGCTGGCGCTGCTCAGCGGCACGGCATGCCGATGCGTGCCCCCCACGATTAGGGTCACGGCACGGTCGTCGTTTCTAGCTGTACGTCCGTACGGATACAGACTTCACGATGACGAGCCCACGGTCCATTTTCCCTTTTACCAATGCTCTGCTCTCTCGTCCTCCGCACGATAGCGGAGCCGCCGACGACGGCATCACTGTCCATCCAGCCAAGCCGTGCGCGCGTTTCTTGTATCGACCACTGGCCACTCGCTGTCGCTTGCGTCTGTGTTTGCTGCTCCCGCTGCTCGCGCTTCTTGCTGTCACGTAGCGTGTGCTCCCCTCCCCTCCCCGCCCGCGCCGCCGCGTGTCGAGGGGTGCTACCATCGTCCCGGGTCCGTGGCCGTTGCAATCGCTTGGCTGCTACCACGGATGCTCGTACGGGCCACTGGCTAGCCCGACCCTCGTACGAGTACGTGCGTATTCTTAGCTGCAGCACGTCCCGTTTGCGCTTGTGACTCTTGTCCAGCAGCGACTCGATCTGCCGTTTGGCTCCGCTTCTCTCCTGTCTTCCCCCCGTCTCCACCCCCCGGACCTGGCTCCACCTCCACCCCAAACGCCTCCGTCCATCCAACCATCCATCCACTTCGTCCCATCCCTCAGGGCCGCCCACCCCTAGCGTAGGTGATTCAGTGCACCCAGCAGACCCTGCGGATACTACCCTCCGTTGCCTTGCCCTCCGCAGTACCACCATGGACCGCCTTCACATCCACCCCCGGCCTGGAACCCGGTGAGATCGGCGTCGTGACATTCAAATACGCCCCCGTCCCCCTCCGAGCTTCACCTTGTCCCTGTCCTCTCTGCCTCCCCAGCTTCAACCGGTCTCCGGTCCCCAAACCCCGAATAGACATCGTTACTACGCCCCCGGCTGGTCCCGCAGAGCGTGCGAGACTCCCCCAGCCTGCATCGGCTTCCACTCGATACATAACCGCCAGGCAGCATACCGAACACCTTGTCAACATGACCTCCGAGGAGGGCAAGCACGATGTGGCCGTCGATGAGACGGCCCACCCTCACACCGGCGAGCCGGACGCGCCCACGTATACCGACCGCTCTAAGAGCTGGATGTACACGTCCTACCGCATCTTCGGCAGCGATATCTGGTACGCCTCGCCCAAGGCCCAGCTGCTCATGATCTCGCTCGTCTGCTTCCTGTGCCCCGGCATGTTCAACGCCCTCAGCGGCCTCGGTGGCGGTGGCCAGGTCGACCCCACGGCTCAGGACCACGCCGGTGTCGCCCTCTACAGCACCTTTGCCTTCGTCGGCTTCTTCGCCGGCACCTTTGCCAACCGCCTGGGCCTTCGTCTCACCCTCGCCATCGGTGGGCTCGGCTACTGCATCTACACTGCCTCGTTCCTCAGCTACTCTCACACCGAGAACATTGGCTTCGTCATCTTTGCCGGTGCCTTCCTCGGCGTCTGCGCCGGTCTTCTTTGGACCGCTCAGGGAGCCATCATGATGGCCTACCCGCCCGAGGGCAGCAAGGGCCGTTACATTTCGTGGTTCTGGGTTATTTTCAACCTCGGCGCCGTCATTGGATCTCTGGTAAGCCGAAACGGCCCTGCTTCTGTCGCGCTGTGAGCTGGCTTGGCGCACAATGCGCGGCCGGCTTCAATTGTACGGTCCGTGTCAAATGCTGACTTGTCCGTGCCCTCTAGATTCCCCTCGCCCAGAACATTCACAAAACCGCCGGCCCTGTCACTGATGGGACCTACATCGCCTTCATCATCCTCATGGGAACGGGTGCTATACTCTCCCTGTTCATGGTCAACGCCGACAAGGTCATCCGTGAGGACAACACCAAGGTCATTCTCATGAAGAACCCGTCGTGGACGAGCGAGTTCAAGGGCCTGTGGGAGGTTCTCTACCAAGAGCCGTGGATCGTCCTCCTATTCCCCATGTTCTTCGCCTCCAACATTTTCTATACTTATCAGAACAATGGCATGAACGGAGCCCATTTCAACACCCGCACTCGCGCCCTGAACAACCTGCTCTACTGGCTGGCCCAGATTTTCGGCGCCATCATCAACGGATACTGCCTTGACATCCATTCCATTCGCCGAAGCGTCCGCGCCAAGGTTTCCTTTGGTGTCCTCTTCGCCCTCACCTTCGTCATCTGGGGCGGTGGCTGGGACTGGCAGAGGCAGCAGGTCACCCGCGAGGTCGCCTCGGCTAAGGACTACGATGGTCTTGTCGACTGGACCGACGGCGGCGTGAAGTTCATCGGACCCTTGTTCCTCTACTTTTTCTACGGCTTTTACGATGCCATGTGGCAGACTACCATCTACTGGTGCGTCCGGAACCCAACCCCCCTTGCAGCCCCGCAAGCATCCTCCACTTCAACCAACATACTAACTCACTCAAGGTATATGGGCGCCCTCTCCAACTCCGGTCGCAAGGCCGCCAATATGGCTGGTGAGTCCAATTCTAATCACGTAATTACAAGACAATTTGCTGACTGTACACAGGTTTCTACAAAGGTATGCAACTACTACTTACATGATCACCACCGCAACATTTTGATCCCCAATGGCTTCAATTCATGCTCATGATGCTAATGCGCGTATAGGCATCCAGTCTGCGGGTGCGGCAAGTGAGTCACCCTCTAAACGTGTATATAAAAGGGAAATGCTCACATTCTTGCAGTTTTCTGGAGGCTTGATGGCATTAAGACACCGTTCGACACGATCTTTGGGGCGACTTGGGGTTGTCTGGCCGGTTCCCTGGTCATCGCCGCACCGGTCCTCTGGTTCAAGATCAAGGATTCCGTGGCTATTGAAGACGATCTGAAATTCAGTGACGAGACGATGAATGACGTCGTGGTCGGGGCGAACGAGAAGAAGCTGGAAGGCGAAGTTTAAGGAGAGGCATTGCTCGGAAGTCCATGTTGACGGAAGCCAACTTTGAACTTGAACTTTGAACATGAACATTGAAGCCAGCTTTGTGCTCATGTAGCTTGTATTGTGTAATAATTGCTGGAGATATCTCACGTTCAGCGTCGCCCGTTAAAATCGATTTGTTGAGACTCGATCTCACCCGAAACGGACCTTGCAGTACATGGTCCCAATCCACGAACCTGCAGGAACGTGTTCAATGTTTGTGGAAAGGACCGTGGCTCGTTATTGGGCAAGAAGCTCTGCTCACAAGGCAACGTCGATTTTCAAACGAACCTCACTGACATCTGCGGTTTCCTTATCACCCATGCAGGATCGTCATAAAGGTCCCAGCCTGATGGAGGGGGAGCCCAACTGCGAGACCAAAGTACCGGACGGCGCCGGCCACTGCACAGTACGGTCCCAATGGAAGAATATGTAAAGGCATCCTCGTTCAATTTCCTTCAGAGCCTGAATTCATAGCTACTTCCATGGAAGACGGTTAGCGACGTGGTTGACCAGCCGAAGCTCACCTCCTACCATACGACATTGGCCATGCCCTCGCCCGTTTCCGCGCAAACATACACGACCACTACCAGCCTCGTGAATATGTGGAAGTGTAGAAAGCCAGAAAAAACGTTTGGCGGATGGCTATTTTCATGTTGAACTCTCCTGCGTGCAGAGTCCAGGTCAGATTTTCCCGTCCTGCCCTGTCCCTCATGTTGCCAGCCGACTGCTCGGCAGCCTGAATGGACATGGATGCAACGTGAATAATAGGGAAACATTAGACTATGCAACTTTTGAGGACAAAGGAACACGACAAAGGTCGAGCGCAACGGCTGCTCGGCTATTCCTAGGATCACGGCAAAAGAGCGATTGAATTCATAGATAGTGCCTGTTTACTACGAAGATGTCAGTTGACCTTTTTTTAAATTTCACTTGTGCATGCTGAAAGTCTCGGATGCATTATTTCTGCTTGGTGCCCAAGGCATCAGAGGCTCGCTCTGATACGAGCCGGCCCCGGCCCCGGGCGAGTTCCCATGTTTCATCTGGTTCCTCACAACATCATATTCCAATTCCAGTGGGTTGTCCTAGAGAGCTCTGCTCATCTACAAGCCCGGGGTGCATTAGTTCTACTACTTGCAGGACGCCGTTACCAAGGTAGAGAGCACTTGAGAGTATCCTTCCCCGGAATGCCTACTATAGAGGCTATACTATCTATATCGCCTGAGGAACTACAGGCTTGTATGACAAGCATTGCATGACTCTCTCGGTGCCAGTTCAAGACGTACAAGAACAAGCCGCTCCCAAAATTTCAGCAGAGAATTTGTTAAGGTTGATTGCAGCCCTAGTAAGTGACCTGCGATTTCTTAGTGGGAATTTGGACAAGCCCTACGGGAAATGGAAGGATTGAGAGCTGTTCCCCTGCGCAGCCTTTCCTCCCACCTCAACCACCTCTTAATTTTATTCCTGTCAGACCTCCACACTCGCACCACGTCGTCATCACAATCTGGATGCGGCCGAATGCTGAGCGTACGAGCTCATAGACAAGAAATGATTCAAAGCTCCATATCGCATAACATAATGCAAGTTGCGGACGTCAGCCCGCTCCGCAAGATCTTCCGTCCGACCCGAGATGGCGCTGATGATACTACATTCGGGAACGTGGATGCCAATGTCACCTCCCGTAAGAGCTTTTCCCTGTCAACGTCATTCCTAGCAGGACCAATTGCACGGTGTCTTTAATATATGGTACTATGGGTTCTTGTTTTGTGAGAAACAATTCACTCATCGTCGTGCAACTGAGACTCGAACAGCGCTACTGGCACCCCTAGAACCGGCTTTCTGATGAGGTTTGTCTGCAGTGACTAGGCCGCCCCTTCACCACGATATTCTATTCTTCCATAACGCTAAGCCAGGCGAGCCCATGGGCATACTTTGTCAGCATTGCGAGGCTCCCGTAGCACTTCGTCATGGTAAGGTCACTCGGGAACTTGCAGCAATAGGCCATATCTCGGTCAGCGCAAAGTTTTGCTCTATGCAGATTCTCGGACTCCCGCTAAACGGCAAGCATGTCCATGGTCTTGGCGTCCATGGCCCTAAGCGTTCGGGACTGAAGATTGTCGGATCTGTAAAGGTATCCGATTCCGGTGGATACAGGTCTATGCGGACGTGCGTGCCGAGAGCGCTGATAGTGATGTTATCGCCATTCAAGAGCACAATATCACGCTCGCCTGGCGCGCCTGAAATCGTCGTAGTTGCCAGGGTCTGGCGCATATTCATCGGAACTAGGGGATGCAGACCAGCGTTTCGTTGAGAATGTGCTTGGTTACTTTAGTTCCCTGAGAGCCTCATACGTTGGCCTCCCGTCTGGACCCAAAACATCGAGGACTTCTTTTCGTAGCTTCATCCATGCTACTGGGTGCTTGGACAGTTCGTACATGCTCCAAGACAAGGTTGTTGCGGTGGTGTCCCTTCCTGCCAAGAGGACGGACATGAATTGGTCGCGGATTGTCTTCGGGTCCTTCGAGACGCGAGCGATGCTGTGAAGAAATGTGAATTGCAAGTCCGACTTGGACAGCTCTTCAAGTTCTGCTGGGGACAGCGCAACGGTAGGGGCAATGATTTGCTCTACGAACTCTTCAATCTTTCCGATGGCTCGGTGATTGGCCCCTTTCGGAATCAAGGACGCAACAGGACTTATCGCAGCCAGCATTTGTAAGTTTGTTGTGGATCATCCTCGGATGCTCATACTGAAACACAAAGATGAGCATATGGGTACGAACAAATATATTTCGAATGTTCAATTGCGAAGTCTGGCCCGTCACTTACACTCCTTTAGTAATGCCGATTGGGACGGAAGTGCAGAGCGAGCTGGCTGCCCTGGCTGGATGCAAAGCCTTTCAGCTTGAAATAAATACCTGAAATCAAGTTCCCTGCGAGGACAGGAGCGCGAGTACCGCCCGCACATCTGATTAGGATACCGGTGACTTAGTTACGGACTCATTCCGGCAGGGTCATGAAACAGACGGCACCCGGCAGGACTGCCAGGATTGCCAGAAAGCAAGTGATGAGAATCGCTTCCATGGTGCACATGTCATGAGTGACAACTAGAGCACAGTGAGGAGAAGATGCGGGAAAGATATTTCCGCCAGAACTGAACTAGCAAAGTGCCCGGCTTCAGCCGGGTGCATGTACATGTCCACGCGCCCTCACCGTGGGACAACTTAATATCATGCTTGCTCAATGCATATGCACCTCGGCGTCCGATCCCGCCGTGAGAAACAGGCAATGTCCCACCTGAGACTACACAGACCTGCTCCGTGCTTCGTGGGAGGTCGTCGTTTAGCTCAGTGTATGTTCGCTTATGAAGCAACAGAACATAAAGCATGAACAGGAGCTATAGCCAGTGCCGGAACGGCCAACACCAGCTGTACATAGGACTCCCAACAAAGAAACATAGCAATATGGAAATTAAATAACTAGGTCAGATATGGAGGCCAGCCAACAAGGTTCTTGGACAGATGCAAATCTGCTTCGATGAAAGTCGCATGCGATAACGCAGCCATGGGGTTGGGCACGTTGCGTGGCGGAACGACGCGCATTGTACTTTAAGCCACCCGTACTTTTACTTTCTATTGCCTTTGCGGTGGATTTTTGAAAGCGTTGACAACCTGTGGTGTCCTGTGTATTAGATGGCAAGCGGAGATGGGCCGGTGTGCGAGGAGCTTGAAAAGAGCGTCATGACGTGAAACCCTTATAGGAGGCTGCTATCGTGAGGCGCTGCCGTCGTTGAGTTCCCCCACAACCGTGATTATATGCAACATCGGACAGTTTTCAGGCACTCGAGTGAGAATGATGACATGTACGAAAACCGCGATTTTGCAGGTTGCGTCCAGCTCTTCTAATTGAGCGCCGTTCTCCGTTTGGAATAGTCAGTGGCCCAATGCAGAAAGCCATTGATTAAGAGCGATATTGATGTTACAATGATATGTACTCTAACGACGTTGCTGAAATGGGACCCGTAAGAGTAAGTACGCGTACAGGTGTAAAATCTCGAGAGCCGCTTGTATGCTGTCTACCACCGTGACTGGATCACGAGTTAGCAAAGCCGCGAAGTCCTGGAGATATCGTGACGATGGATGTCTGCCGTGGAACATATCATGACTTAAGCCGATCCTGGCAGTGATTTGACTACCAGAGAATAGCAAGCAATCATATCACCAGCATTTGATGCCAGAACCAAGTACTCTTATCGTTGAAAGGCGAAAGTGTCGCGTAAGCAAGGGCATGGAATTCCGCGGGATCGCCGGAACTGCTTACGATATTGTCTTCCCCAATATTACGGTGCTTGGTTGCGCAACACGTGGCGCAGTGCCCGATGCTCCGTGGATGCCCAGGAGTTGGGCTGAACTGACGAACCCTCCTGGGCGCATGATGAAATTTCGTTTGGAATCTACGCGTGCTCCGCCTGCCAAAATAACAATGGACCCGGCCCAAGAGAGAGAAGGATTTGCGTAGCCCAGGTTGACACTCTCTATGTTAGTCCCCGAGGTCCAGCAAAGAGACATCGGGCGGCATCCGTTCCTGAGCTACACCAGCAGGAATACAACCCCTACGGCATCTCAGAGGATCTGCTTAAGAACAGCTATTCTTATGATGAACACAACATAGGAATGCCCAATACTGCACACGATGGGGCGCGCAACACCTACACCAACTCCCTATCAAGGCAACTTATGACGACACGGTCGACAGTTTTGAGAGGGATCGATGCACGTAGGCGTTCATCGAGGAAGGCTAAACTTCTATCACAGAAGAGAGGTGCGTTCCGAGAGAAACGAAAGGTCATGAATTAGCGCGATACTTGTTGACCGTACACTCATACAGAGTGTCATCAAACGCAATCGTCGGAAACTGCAAGGTAATGCACCGTCACGCCTAACGTATCCCAAACGAGGGTTGCGCATCGGTGATTGCCAATCTTCGTTGTTTAGTGACCGCATGGGAGTCTGTCGTGAATGGCACACCGAATGAGAGGCAAGCGGTATGCGCAATTATGCTGGGTGTTTGGCAATTGTCGCAC